>CP136069.1:114189846-114505768 GCA_032622095.1 Siphonodentalium dalli
GATAGAGACATAATGACAGATGGATGGATGGGAGAACAGTCTGACATAGAGACTGACAAATTCAATCCAATATACCCCCCCCCCCAAGTTTTCTTCGCAAAATCAGGGTATAATGAGTTCAACTGGATACTGGTGGTTAAGAACATAATATTCGAACAGACAAGCCTGAACATAGTGTCTGACATTTGCAGAATGAGGTCCCCAAAGGGTGAATTTAATGACACAATCCTGCAATGTGGGCTAGCATCACCAAATTCACCCTCTGGGGACCCCATTCTGTGTAGGCCTCAACTGCTATGGGAGACATAGCATTAGATTGAAGTTCTCCAGTTAAAGTTGGTGATGTGCACCCATTGGGCACCTCAATTATGCATTTTATATTCACAAATTAGGGGATATAGAAACTAAACAGAAGGGAAAAAGTAAGTAAAAATGTCAATTTAAGTGTCTATATACTTCCCAGAAGATGAGGCCTAAGCAGAATGAGGACCCTGGCTAGTGTATTTGGTGATGCTAGACTGCTGTGCAGGGTAGCATAACTAAATTCACCCTCTGGGGACCTCATTCTGCAAATGCCAGACACACTAAATTCAGGTTAGAGAACAATAATTTGTTTTGATTTTATTTTAATAACAAACACTGGCATGAGTGCTAGCTAAGCATTAGTTCACACCTGTCAGCCTGATAAACATCTCAATTGATGACTGTGTGTATTTATATTAACTCTCTCTCTGTCTGTAGCTAATACAATTGACCTAATCTGCTGGTGGGAGAGATCCTGTGAGTTAGGAGATGAGATAGGGTGGAATTAGTGCTGGGCGGTTTGACGATATATCGGGTATACCCGGTTTTAAATTTGAGATCGTCAAAAATATCGTCTGAAATAAAAATATCGTAAAACCGTCTACGTTGTAACTTGTAATATTCCACATGTAGATTGCTGAAGAAACCCATCATATGGTCCCAACAAACGGGGAAGTTAGATTAAGATCATCAAGTATAATAGTCTCGAACTTCCCGGTGTTCGCGATTTTATCTCCCGTCAATCTGTCATCCCTGAGACATGCATCATAGTGCATGGGCAGCATGGCAGAAGGCTATTGCATCATACTAGGCTGGATTTCACCGACAGCGGGATATATTTATTTGCTTACGCAACCCATTGTTTGAAAACATGTGCCATTCAGCGAGTTGGTCGACGGTGTCACAATATCTGACAACGTGTGACTACTTTTCACGGCTCACAGGTCCGATTATCACTGTGTCGCAAACATCAAAGAAGCTATTTCTCATGTCTGCGAGTTCAATCAATTTCAATGCACGCTACGTTATTTAGTTGATCTCAGTCAGTGGACGAAGGGATATAACTCTAAAAATTAAGAGATCTGCAAACGCACGTGGTCGCGTTGCAGGATTAATTAATAATGATTATATCCCTTTGTTTGTTTATCACGTCATTTGCTTGTTTACTAATTACTTATTAGAGTAATCAGACCACCATTTTTTAAATATGGCTGACAATTTTAAAGAGAAGAAAAAAATAAAATCCCCTGTCTGGGCATATTTCGGATTCATAGATGCTCGGGGTGACTCAGAAGTTGGGGAAATGCGGTACGATGCACCCTCATGCAAACTTTGTAAGAAAAAAGTCGGTGCGAAGGGTGGCAACACAACAAATCTCTTTAGGCACTTAAGGCTCCATCACCCAACAGAATATGGCAAACTACACACAGAAAACCCTCCCTTGCGATTCGCTATTGCTGCCAAAGGTGGGGGAGATGAAAAATCTCAACAAATTAGTATATCTGAGGGATTTAAAAAAAATCAGATGTATGAGCGAAATGGGAAGAGGTGGAATTAGTTGACAAATGCGGTGACATTTTGCTTAGCAAAGGACATGCTTCCAATTTACACTGTCGATAAAGTCGGATTCAAGAGAATGATATCTGAATTTGACCCAAGATATGAAATGCCCAGTAGAAAATACTTCTCTCAAACTAAAATTCCAGCCATGTACAACGATCTTCGGGCTAAAGTTTCGGGTACATTGAAGAAAGAATGTACATTCTTTTCAACAACAACCGACATGTGGTCAAGTGTGACATCGGACCCATATATGAGTTTAACCATACATTACATTGATAACAACTGGTCCCTTAAATCAACTTGCCTTGAAACCATATTCACCCCAGATGATCACACAGCTGATGTACTTGCTGCTGGGCTAACAAATATCCTAAATGAATGGGATCTCAAGGAAAATAACATGGTGGCAGTGACATCCGACAATGCAGCTAACATAATACGTGCTATTGAGTCCAAGAACTGGGTTCGTATGTCCTGCTTTGGACATAGATTAAATCTTGCCGTAAATAAAGGACTTGATGACGATGACAACAGAATGAGCAGAGCGATAGGCCAGGCAAAGAAAATCATCACCCACTTTAGTCATAGCTGGAAAAAAAAACGAGACTTAACCATAGCTCAAAAAGAGATGGGTCTACCTGAACATTCACTGGTAACAGCCTGTGATACGCGATGGGGCTCCAAGATAAAAATGATATCTCGAATACTGGAGCAGGAGAGAGCACTCAGGAAAGTTTTAAGTGCGGACCGAAAGGCGACACATTTGATTCCCACATGGCAAGATGTAGCCGTGTTAGAAGCAGTGAATGTGGCAGTCTCCCGCCTCTCGGATTTTACGGACATTCTATCGGGCGAGAAAAGTCTGACAATTTCTTATGTTCTGCCAGTGCTACATCTCTTCGAGACGGACCTTCTTAAATCTAAAGATGAAGAACCGGAACTAACTAAGGATATAAGATACAAGGCACTCAAATACATGCAGGAAAAGTATAAGGAAGGCGACGTGAGGGACATAATAGAGAAATCTTCCTTATTGGACCCGCGCTTCAAAGCAAAATATGTTACACAAGAAAAGGTGGAAGGTATTATCAACACACTTGTAGACGAGTCAGTGGCTATCAAATTAAACACACCCGAAGAAGATGCACAGAATGTCGACAAAAGCTCAAAAGAATCATTTGTTTCCGAGCCACCGATGACAAAGAAAAAGCGCTTAAGTGACTTTTTTAAGAAACCAGAACCAGTCAAGCCCAAAGAGTTAAGTGACGCGGACAAACGCAAAGATACAATTGACTGTGCCAAGAAGGAGTTTACCACTTATTTGATGTTCCCGACTATCGACGAAGATGACAATCCGCTTGATTGGTGGCGAGTTAACCATAACTTGTTCCCAATGATGGCAAAACTTGCTCGAAAATATTTGTGCATCCAGGCAACAAGTTGCGCTTCAGAGCGCCTGTTCAGCACCGCGGGTAATGTCACCAAGAAGAGATCATGTCTGAACCCCACCAAGGTGAACATGCTCGTGTTCCTTACAAAGAACCTGCCCGAGTATTGCGAGTAATTAGATTACTGTTGACACTGTTGTTTCCGTGGTCCGGGCATGTATAAAACTATAATGTGGAGTCAATTGTTCACTCGAAAAACTCAAAACTGACAGTTCAAAATTTATAATTGAATAATTGATATTGTATTACAATTAATTTCTTGTTTCAGCTTCTTTCAATTAAAAATAGTATTATTATTTTTGCTGTAATTCTTTTGACTTTGAAGTTAGAACCAGAAGCCAATCAAAGAAGCCGACATGTGATTATAAACATACAGCTAATCCGCCTGACATAATTTGTTTGAAAATTTGAAATGGAAAGGTTCAAATGAAGTCTACGAAAGTCGCCAAATAAATGGTAAAAAATTAGGCCCTGTCAAGTTAGTTTCCTTTCTATAGAATTATTATAAGTATTACTGGAGTGGGGTCAAAGCTTGTTCCAGGAATCTGTGTTGAAATTAGAATATTAGATCAGTCAACTCACCAGTCAGTCAGTTAAAAATACTGTGTTAATTTTAAAATATCGGTATCACCAATTCCCGATGCAGGAATGATAACTCTATATTCACACAACGAAGTGACAACGTATAAGTGGCGTTGTGTGGCCATGCCTGCCTGCGTAAGTTAATAGTTAATACTGCACGAAGCAACATGGAAATTGACATCACACCACGACATACTAAAACTGTTTTACAGTGAGGTTTATAAAAACTATGTAAGTTGACAAAGTTTGGAGATTGAGATCCGCTCTGAAGTACATGCAGGAAATGTATAAGTCTTCACTGAAGTCTTCACTCTTTCCGTTCTTCCTCCCTGACAGTCCTTGTTGTGATCTACAGAGTCCACTCTTCTCATACATTAATACTTTGTATGTCTTCGCACGCACATTGTTGTTGGAGCAACCTAACATCATCTTCAATCTTTCCTTTTATCAAGGAACTTGTGAGAAAATTGATGCTCCATACTACAAGCCAGTTTGGCAATCTGTGCGAATGGATGGCCACAGTTGGGATATCTTTTGTGAAATTGTGACACGCGTTATCACATTTTATTACACACTTAGCGGAAGTTAGCGGAGATTTATCAAGATTTCTCGTGAATTAAAAGTAATAATGTCACACCTGTGAAATTGTGAATAACGCAGTGAGCGCACGCACAGTGTGTAAAACTGTAAATAAACAGAATAATTTATTGGCTTCCATAATTACGTGACATAAATGTCATAATTCACTCGGGGAGCCGGTCCTATCGCCTATTGGTAAAAACCGCTCACTCGGTTTTTACCATAGCCGGCTACCCTCGTGAATTATTTAACCTGATATGATCACATATCTCTCTCTCTCTGTATATTATTTTATATATAACTCTAAAAATTTAAGAAATCTGAAAACGCACGTGGGCCGCGTTCTAAGACGAATTACTGTTCATACAACCATTTGTTTTACATACGCGTTCCCCCACTAAAGGACCAAAGAAGCCGACATGTGATTATAATTTATAATCACGCAGCTCATCTGCTGACACCTCACTCAATGTGATGACTCATGTCAACAATAAGTCAATAACACATGTATGAGTTGATGAGTATGTGTGATTGTTATTTGTTAATGCGTTCGGCGTCGGCAAACTGTCAGCTAGATGTTGCAGTCTTGCAGTTGCAGACGAGTGGTCATGACTCATGATACTGTGATGTACAATAAATCTGCAATACATATTTACGCAACCTCGCATGGCCCACAAATCGTAAATAAAACGCAGGTGTGTACTGTGCAAAGATGCAACTTTATTCATGAAATATTGCATATATTAGACATTGTAATTAACAATTGTTATATTCCAAAATAATATCGCGATACTATCGTGTATCGCGATATTGTCATCATAATATCGCGATATTTTTTTGGGTCAATATCGCCCAGCCCTAGGTGGAATGCTGTTGGTTGGGGTTCTGGGTCATGTGGGGGGGGGGGTGATATTTGTTTTTTGTATGTTAAATTGATCAAGGAGTTACTGAATTTTTTATAATTTGTTTTGGAATTATGGCCCTGGCTCCACCCCTATTTGACCCAGTCACCCCATTTGAACAAATCTGAACCCCAGTCATTCAATGACCCCCATACCAAATATAAACTATAATCGGCATAATGGTTCTAGACAAGAAGTCGTCATAAGAATTACCAAGGAGGAATATAGTTATGGCCCTGGTTTCGTAACTATTTGACACAGTGACCTCATTTGAACAAATCTGAATGACAGTCACCTAGGGAACATCCACACCAAATATGATCAAAATGCAAAAATGTTATTTTTTTGTTTTTAGAGTTATGTCCCTGGCTCTGCCCCTATTTGACCCAGTGACCCAATTTTAACAAATCTGATTCCCAGTCACCCAAGGTCCCTCAGTACCAAATAAAAGCTAAATCGGCCAAATATATTTTTAGAAGAAGTCATTGTAAGAATTACTATGAGTTATGGCCCTGGTTTCTCAACTAATTGACCGGGTGACCTCATTTGAACAAATCTGAACACCAGTCACCCAAAGACCCTCCATACCAAATATTAGCTAAATCGGCACTAGTGTTGTGCGGTTAACCGAGAAAACAACTCAGTTTCGGTTTGAAAAAATACCGAGCGAAACCGACTGACGTGATTCTGCCCCAACCGACATTACGTTTTTTTTTTTTATGTTTATTTTTCAATTGAATCGACTTGTTAGTTGATAGTGTTGTCAAATAATCGACCTCTCTGATCAATTATATATCGGGATGTGTCCATTTCGTCTCAGATATGTGTTGTTATAATATCGTAAGCGTCATTGAGTTGCCAAACGAAACTGAAATGAGGAAGCATGTCATTGTAAAAATGAGAATGCGAATGAAAAGAAATGTTATACCACGTGGGAAATGGTCCAGTAGGTCGTTGATTTTGTCACCTTTATTGTCAACTGTCTTAGAATAAGTGTGCACTTTATTTGAATTGATGGCGTGTGCTTGACGAAACATTTCGTTCCGTCTGGAAATAAAGTCGGTAGTTAGAACTGCAATTTCTGAAACTTCATTCTCCCGGCTAATCGGTCAATAAAATTGAACTTTTATCTATAACGTTCAACGAAATATTACGAATTTGAGCCGGCCAATTGCTGTGTATACATGTACGTGCACTTATCAGCGTCTTGTTGATCGCGGCAGTTATTTTTGCGCGTAACGGTATCTCTAACCCACAAACTGAGCGGGAACATCAAACGCGTAATTACGTCATCATTGTCGAGGAACTGGGCACATGTCGCACTTGCTACACCGTAACTGATTGATTACGACGGCCTTGTCTTTAAACGATATCGGTACCAATATATATAAGTCGCACGGGACTTCATCTTGTATGCATGAAACGTCGCTGTATTTGCGTTTCCCTTTTATGTTTTGATTTTGGTATGGTGGAAATATTTGTGTATAGTCGAAAAAAAGTTTGAGTCAGCGTCTGGAAATATGGTCAGTCGGGCACTACTATTTTCTGTTTGCTTAAACTTTATGGTTCAATATATGACTTTTATCTCACATTCAGTTCATGATTTAGCAACAGAGCAAGCTGTTCCCCAACTTATTATGACCCTCTGTAACTCGTAGTGCCTGTTTTGTCCAGTTGTGTTGGACTAATTGCTATTATGTTAAGTGATTGCTTACTAAAACCGAAACAGAGGTTTTTTACTGAAAAAAAACGAAACGTAAATTGTAAAACCTCATTACACTAATCGGCACAATGGTTATGGACAAGAAGTTGTTGTAAGAATTACTATGGAGGAATAGAGTTATGGCCCTGGTTTCGCAACTATTTAACCCAGTGACCTCATTTGAACAAATCTGAATGAGAGTCACCTAGGGAACATCCACACCAAATATGAACCAATTCGGTATGATGGTTTCAGAGGAGAAGATGTTTTTTAAAAAGTTGACGGACGGACAGACGGATGGACAGACGGACGGACGGACGGACGGACGGTGATGACTATAGCTCCACCGGAGACTTCGTCTCAGGTGAGCTAAAAAATCATTCAAATTCATTAGCTCCCATCTTGGAGTCATCCTAAAGATGCTTATTCATTTTCAAAACAATTCTCCAATAATTGCGGGCTGAAGGGCATGCTGGTGGCCATGTTTTTTGACAAATTTCGAAAAAAATACAACGCTCAAATCTAGAGGACACCCCGAAGATCCATATGAAGTTAGGTGACAATCCTATGAAGGACGTGGCCTGTAGGGTGTGCTGAAGGATATATTCACGAAAAGAGTAAAATCCAAGATGGCTGCCAGCAATTTTAAACATGCTTGTAAATTTTCAAAACAATTCTCCAAAAATGCGGGCTGTGTAAGGTGTGCCGATAAAATTAAGCGGAATCCCAAAATGACTGCTGTCAGCAATGTTTTTTTTAAACAAATTTTGGAAAAATCGATGGCACCCCCCACCCCCCACCAGACTAACTTTCATGAACCGACATTCAGGCATTTTGTCATTCAGTCGAAACCTTGAAGTTTCCTAGAGTATTGTGAAAACAGAAATAACTTACTGAAGCAAGTGGACCTTCGTCAATGTTGGAATTTGTCCACGGGTTCCAGTTCTGTTGAGGAGGAGCCCATGGGATGACTCCTGGAGTGTGCCGAGGTTCTGCTGGTACAAACTCCTCCAGAGCAGCGTGAGCTGCAAGTGGTAATGGCTGTTCTGGTGTAACACCTTCTGCAGGCTGTAGATATGAGACAACCAATTATTCACAGTGCTTCTTGAGGTTCAACCTATACTCTCAAGAACAAATGTCTAAGTTGAAGATATAAACCTTGTGTCCAATGTTGCTCAATGGGTTTTCAATGGCGGAGTAAGGCATTGAAATTAATGTTTTGCTGCACAGACAATAGACACTGAAAATTAGTGATGAACGGTTTTGTTTTAACTTTTATTCCTGATGTCAGTCTCAGAAGCAGATTGTTAATATTAATCTTGACACAAAGAATATGCAAAAAATTATTGTAAATAAATTGCAAGCATATAAATATAAGATCATCACAGGTAGTGCCATCTCTTTCAGAAATTACGATATTGTGTTCACGATAAATAAATAGACACCATATTTGTCAATGATACCACTAACAATGATCAAAGAAGCCCCTCAAAAATCAGACTACATAGCCTGTCTTCAATAAGGGAAACACATCAGGAGTAAGGTCGTTTTAATAGAACTGCGATTCAAAGTTGAGACTCGAGAGCATTGACAAGCCAAAAACTTTGTTTGACTAGATAATGATCAAATAAAAGAGAAATGCAAGCAAATCTTGTTTCATAATAACTCATAGTGCCAAGGTCATGCATATTGTCATTCTGACATGTTTTCTATTTACTTTCATTAGTGTTTTCAACTAAAACATCATAAAGTTCATTATCCTATCAGCAAGCTCACAACTGTTGATAGAAGCAGCAGCATATACAAACATTTCCTACCAACTAAATTTCTGGATGCAGCCAGGTCAAGTTGCTCCATGCTTTACAGCATGTATATTGCTAATCAAAATCAGTTTTATAATCATCCTTATTTCCATATGTTCAGTACAGCAGTTCATACAGTTCTAATTAAAATTATGACTCTCAAACAGCTCTGTGTTACTGAGAACAAGAGGTACGCTGTCGCGTGGCATTTGCCCCCGACCGTAGCAATTCGGATTAAGCATGGACGAAACTGCGGATATCCGAGGAGGTCTATATGACCATTCCAAAAGAAGTTCGTACAATTATCACTTCTAGAAGCGATCCGGATACCCAAAAACAAGCGAAAGTTCAAATTTTCTAAGTTGAAAAAAGGGCCATAACTCTGGCAAAAATCATCAGATCATACCCAAATTCGCACTTGACATGTATTTTCATATAACTGATCCACAAACATACGGGATTTGCAATCGTACCACCAAAGCTCACGCTATCATCTGGAAACCCAAAAAACAAGAGAAAAATTGAATTTTCTAAGTAAAAAAATGGCCATAACTCTGGTGAAAATGGGTGGACGAAACCCGCGCTATGTATGTAGCTGTTCCTCCATGCTGCTCTATCACCATACCAAATATCAGCTAAATCTGCCCAGCGGTTGCTGAACAATAATGCAAAATGTTTGTAAGGACGGACAAAATTGAATTTTCTAAGTCAAAAAGGGCCATAACTCTGATGAAAATGGGTGGACAAAATCCGCGCTATGCATGTAGCTGTTCCACCATGCTGCTCTATCACCATACCAAGTATCAGCTAAATCTGCCCAGCGGTTGCTGAACAATAATGCAAAATGGTTGTACGGATGGAGACGTCAACTATATACCCGCCGACTTCAAGTCGGGGGCATAAAAAGGGATTTCACTGGGTGTCACATTACCACCGCTGTAAATAAATTCTGCATACAGCAAACAAATAGTTTTAAGTCTGACAGGTATCTCATTTCGGTTTCATAAGTCAGTAAAAAATGAACTTGGCCTGTATTTTGGTCTAGAAAACTGACATACCAAATTTGGTTTCAATAAAATAACCCATTCTAAAGTTATCATCCACAAACCAAAACAGATGGATGGACAGACAGACGGATGAACAGGCGGATGGCTAGACGGACCGACAGACCAATCACACAATACGGCCATTTTTGCTCAAGTTACCATCTGGACAATGAGATAACAAAAACTAAAGTTATCATCCAAAAAAAACGAGAGGCCGATCACGATCGGCAGATGTTTAACCCATCCCATGGCAATAATAAATTGTTATGATCAGAATCATAATCGTTTAATGTTGAATTATAGAGTATACTGTTATGATCTAAAGTAGTATATGACAAATGTACATAATAACCAGTAATAACACACATTATTGGAATGTATGAGTCAATATAGAAGGGTTAATATAACATCTAAACTCTAGAGCCTGTCACCACTACCATAGTGTAAGCAGTTCTATTCATGTTGTTGCAAATTGCCATGTGAGATATCAAAATAATATAATTATTTATTTAATGGAAAAGGTTAAAAGACATGGAATGGGTAAAAGGGGTTAAATCACCTATCTCTGCCCTGTTTGATCCAATGTAGTCCCATCATCCAAGGACTTAGAGAGCTCCATTGGTCTAGTTAAATAAATTCACATGGCTAAGTTGTGGTTAAAAAGATAGCTAAATCAATTTATCCAATAATTCACTTATCTGTGTCTTATACAGAGCTAACATATGAGGGCTATAAATAACTCTCAAAGCAATAAACTATATTGTCTTTTATCTTGCTCACAGAGAAGCAGGTATTCATTAATTGTAAGTTACTTGGGTTATAATCTGGATAATTCTTAGTTTAAAAAGGGCCATATCTCTGGTATAACAAATTGGATCTAACCCATATTCAAACTCGTTCTGTATTTTGAGTTGAGAAACTCACATACCAAATTTGGTTCCTATCAGATGAAAAATGGTTGATTTATCGAAGTACATGTATGTGTGAATTATATGTCAAAGGACCATAACTCCATTAAAAATCCGATCAAACCCATATTCGAACTCAATCTGTATGTTGGTCTGAGAAACTCATACACCAAATTTGGTTCCAATCAGATAAAAAATGTTAGAGTTATGGCAGAATTAATGAATTCTAATTCGAAAAAGGGCCATAACTCCGTAAATAAAACTCGGATCAAACCCATATTCGAACTCGATCTGTATTTTGGGCCGAGAAACTCACATACCAATGTTTGAGTTATGGCAGAATGTGTGAATTCTAAGTAAAAAAAGGGCCACAACTCTGTAAAAAAAAGTTGGATCAAACCCATATTCGAACTCGATCTGTATTTTGGGCTGAAACCCCATATACAAATTTTGGTTTTGATCAGGTAAAAAATGTTTGAGTTATCGCATTACACGTAAAGTGTCTACGGACGGACAGACAGACGGACGGACAGACGGACGGACGAACGACGAGTGGTCAATCCGGACGTTGACACTATGTGTACCATACTATGGTATGGGTACACATAAAAATAATCAGCAAATTCTAAGCGGACAAGGACCATAACTCTGGGGAAAATGGGTGAACCGAACCTATATGTGAACCTGATCTGTATTTTGAGCTGATAACATCATATACCAAATTTGGTTCAGATCTGATCACACAAACTAAAGTTATCATCCGGAAACCTAAAAACGATAAAAGTCTAAGTCGAAAATGGGCCATAACTCTAGCAAAAATGGGCAGACCAAACCCATATACGAACTTGACCTGTATTTTGAGCTGATAAACTCACATACAAAATTTCATTTCGATCCGATAACCCAAAATAAAGTTATCATCCTGAAACCTCAAAACAACAAAATTCTAAGACAAAATGGGGGGGCCATAATTCTGGCAAAAATGGGCAGACCGAACCCATATACGAACTTGACCTGTATTTTGGGCTGATAAACTCACAAACCAAATTTACCGATGCCGATAAAATAACCCAAACTAAAGTTATCATCCGGAAACAAAAACTGCTAATGGATGGACGGATGGCAGACAGACATACAAGTTAAGAAACACTCACCACTTCTATTGGCTTGATACCCCACTGATCCAAGGTGGCATCTAAAGTGGCATGCAGCTCTTCATTAATAGCAACTTCATAAGCTGGTAGCTGGAATTACCAAATTCCCAAATTAAAATATGATAATTATTTGATGTAATCCATCATTTGAGTTTCATTAGCCAAGCTTCTTATAAACGATTATCTGACATTTACATGAAACCCTTGTTAAATATCAGTGATGATCATGAAAAAAAACAACAGTTCACATAATACCCAATTTTTAGACAGTGAACACTATAATTCAAACATTTCAAAATTATGTCGCAACTGAGAATGAAGAAGAAGGAGTTTTTCATCAATCAAGAGAATTGGTGCCTCAGTTGATAAATTAATTCCAAAACAGCAACAGAAAGAATCTAATTTTATAAACGCAGCTCCAAAAATGTAACCCCAAAGTTTAATTGCTTAGTCGAGATAATTATAAGCTATACATGTTATACTCATATACTGGTACAGACTTTCTATTTTCTAGAGTGACTTGACAAAATAATAAAAAATATATCACTTCAAAAAGATTTCATTTCTGTAAATTCTTCAACAAGAAACAATAAAGAGAATTTCCTGATATAGTAATCGGACACAGTAAAAAATAAAAAGCATTCTCATCTTATTGATGAAAATTGTTGAAGCAGGCACATTGTTGAAGCAGGCAAAATTGTTGAAGCAGGCACCATATGTGGAGATATAAATATTGAACATCTTAATGTCATGTCTTATTATGTTTTAAAATGGCAATATTTTGGAGCTCCCAAATACAAGATGTGTACAATACATTTTTAGACTTGAACAATGCTTGGCCGGTTTAAAGATGCATAATCCGAATTAATGCTCCCAAATTACTATTTATTTTGGCTTCGGGGGTAAAAAATATTTTAATTGAGTCAAGGAACCCACCCATCAAAGGTCAGAGTGAACAGACATCGATTTTTGAAATTTGTTATTTCCCCGATATAAGTAATTTTTGGCAGGCTGGCAAATATTCGTCAAGCCGACAGTCTCGGACCTAATTGCGGATGAAGATGGACAACACTAAAATCAAGTGGCTTTGGGTGTTAGATAATTGACAATCCGGCCAAATTTCGTTGAACAAAATGTTGATAAATAACACGTTTTGGGCAATTTTATACTATGTTTAGCATTTTATAACTGGTTTGCATTATATAGTCGGACTGTTACACTTTAACGGATGTACCATTCAGAAGAAAATTTTAAATTCAAATCCATTTTGCTTGAAATAGGTTTAGTGTCTGACTGTCAGCTTTGAATGGTTTCAAAGTTAACACCAAGGTTGTTCAAACAATGTATGATAGTTCTCATTCTATTTGAAATTATAGATCATATTGGCTATTAAGACCTCCGTAATATACATACTCAATGAAATGAAAATCCATAGGGTTGTCTCACTTAAGCCTCGAACTCTGTGAAGTGTTCCTAGATAGTCATACATTTTATCTATTAGAGGGTGGACAATGGATGTTCTATAATAAAAGCCTGAGTTCATGTATGATGACCCTATTATTTGTGGGTTTTCTATCAGAAATGAGTGACCACTGTTTCTGCATTGGTGACCATTTGATTCACGGTAACGGACGTACCATTTATTTTGGTAACGGACGTACCTTTCTGAAATGTTGATAAAATATGCACCTTCTGATTTGATTACCCTATTATTTGTGGATTTTCTATATGAAATAGGCTGTTTGTAAATGAAAAACACTTCATGTAATTTGTATACAAGTAATTACAAGTAAGTTTACTGTTCTGAAGTTTTTGCCTTTCATTCACATCATACACATATATTTAAGTGGCAGAGCTGAATATTATTTAGTGTGACACTTTAAGCAATGTATTCAAGGTTCCATTCCTAAGTTTATAGAACATATGGCACCTTTTATTTAGATTGTAGTGTATAAAATAACACATTTGGAATAAGAAGAGCTAATGAATGACGATATTTTGTTTGATATCAAATAAATGTTATATCCATTTATTTCATAACATTTTAATGTTCAAGCTTTAGAATGTTTTTGTTGTAATATGATGTTTGGAACCCAGAATACAACTTAATGTTCACGTGGCTATATATGCAGATAACATGAAATGAACAAAATGAATGATGCCACTTAAAAATGAAAAATATCTTTCCTGTAACAGACGTACCACTTTAGAATGGTAACGAACTTACCATAATTAAGATGCATTGATCTTTTTCACAAATTCTAAACACAAGCAAGGGGGCTGAGTTTCTGTGATGGGCTCAGCCATCTGTCTTCCTTTAGAATTGTGCTTTTTTCCTTTTATATTCAAACCTGACTTGGTAATCCAAAATAATTCACCATTTTGGTAACGGACATACCAATCAACATGGTGAAAAGTAATTGGAATATGTTGCCCTGAATGACGAGAGTTACCTCTCAAAATTGGTATTATTATTTTTGTGATTGCCGCGCTTCATAATGAGACATGCATAGTTTAATTTTATAGTTTTTTATATGATTTCATTATCAATCTTGAAAAGTATACCAAAAATCATTTTTTTCTACAATTAAATACCCAATGTTCAAGGATGTGAAAAAGTGTGTAAAATGGTTTTGGAGATAATAAAATCCACATTTTCTATCCTTTTATATAATGTCTTCAAAAGGGACAATGTCAGAAAAAAGTACAATTCTTTTTAATTTTTGCATCTCCAACATGGAATTAATTGCCCAACTGTGGTCAGCATTATTTTTGGGCAATTAATTGATTCTGATAACTGAAGCGGCATTTCAGAAAAAAATATTTGCTGTTGGAATCTGATGATATGGGGACCATCGAATCAGATTGAGTACCTTTAACATAACAGTGAATTTGAGTGAAATGATATAATAGACACTGCATCCTATTTGTGATAATATATAACCTCTTCATCTTTTTTCCTTTTCTTCTGTCCACTGAAGGATTCCAATACACCCATATGGTACAACTGTCTAACTAGGGATAATGCACATGATTTTGATGCCACTTGTTTGTTAGACCCATGTTCTCTGGCCAACAGATCTGAAGAAGGAAGATAAAAGATTACAATTCAGACCTATCAAAGACATAATTTGATAAATTTTTTAAACCTTTTCCTGGGATTCTTGAATCGAGCTCAAAATAATAATATTTTATAACTTATTCCAGAATAGGTAAATACATAGACATATAAGGAAATTAAATTGTTCTGGTTTTTAACCAAAACCAATCAAAAACCCAAACCAATCTGTCCAATTAATAGAATTAATTGTAAAGGTAAATTTGATGACCGTGCTTCAAATGGTATTTGGTCATTAGACTGTTTTGACTTATGGGTAATATTTAACTACTATAAATTATTTTGACAGATATGGCCTTTTGCATTTTTTAAAACTCTGGTATCTTCAGTAAAGAGAACAGCAACTTTAGGAATTTATTTGCTGTTTATCTTCTTGTATTTAGTGCTATTTTTCAACATATAATGGACACAACTAGAGGTGTGACTGTCCCAATGGGACAAAGGATACCTCCCGTGTTTTTAAAACACTAAGATGTTTCACTTGTCAGTAAACATGAAGTTAAAATAATAAAATAACAGATTCCCATTGCAGGTGCACAATTATTAAAAAAACTCCGGACATAGCTTGTCCATGGACAGTGGACGGATGGACAACCCTGCATTCCAGATTGTAGCAAGGATAAAATGGCATAGTAGTCGGAGAGTTATAAAAATATTCTAAGTCAAGAAGGCCAATAACTCTGCGAAAATAAGTCTGACCGACATTAAAATCGCCAGTGAACCGGTTCCCATGGTGGTTGATGCCTGTGCTAAGTTTCACGGAAAATTATTAAAAAAACGACTGAGAAAAACTTCGGACAAATTTGTGTCCATGGACGAACAGACGAGCTTATTCCAGTATACAACTTTTTTGTGGGGGATATAAATATCTAAATTTGGGTTAGTCAAAAAACAAACAGAACTCATACCATGCCAATGGAAAGGAATGGGCAAGCTCAAGACAAAAACTTGAGCCAGTCTATAAAATATTAAAAGTGACATTGTCCACTGTGTACGCATGGAGATGAGGACAGTAAAATATAATAGCAGCAATACTTACGTTGACCTATTCTGTTGACAAAAATCTTCATCTCTGCAATAAAGCTCCTGCAACACAGAATAATCAAAAGATTAATTATCTCAAATAACTAAGATACCAGCATCGAATAGCAATCAAGGAAAAAGTAAAAAAAATATACCAGGCTACCGGCTATGTACCAAATAAAATCAAGACTGCTCAGATCTACAATGAAGATGACAAATTGTTTTGAAAGTGATAAAACTCCATCTATGAGCAAGTTTTCTTTTAACCGCAAAACGAGAATTGACATAAATCAGAAGAAGAGAAGCGATAGGAATGATCTTCGCTTTCAAGCCATCAGATGCGGTAACATGAAAAACAAGCTATCAAATACGGTAACATGAAAAACAAGATATCAGATACGGTAAAATGAAAAACAAGATATCATATAAGGTAACATGAAAAACAAGCTATCAGATACAGTAACATGAAAATAACATTTTCAAATAGAAAATACATATTCACTAATAAGATACTTACACACTGAACTACATGTTATATTCATTTTTATTCACAAAGAAGGGATCTATGAGATCCGTTTAAAATTTATTATTTTGGTACGAAATAGTTTAAGTACCTTTTTGAATCATTATTATGACGTAGTAGCCTAGTAGGTCACGTGCCCTCTAGCTGCATATTAGCAAGCTGACACTGTATTACGGCCTCTTTTCATCCTCTTATAAGAATCGAGGGGTGTGACCGAGTAGTGGGGAGGGGAAATCCCAATTTGGGAGGGACATGTGAGTTCAGTGTGTACATGTAAGTATCTTATTAGGGAATATGTATTTTCTATTTGAAAATGTTATATTACCCTCAAAGATACGTGACACACTGAACTACATGTTAGAATCAACTCATATGAGGAGGCAGCGAGGAATGAGATACTATTGTATTTTGGTTAAGAGCAATTCTTTTGAACATGCTGTGTAGCAACAAATGGATCCAAAAGGTACCGACTCACAGATTTGATTGATGATACAAGGTAAAGTGGAGAAAGTAGAAGAATGAGCCCAATGGCTGAATCTTTGGCCCCCCCTTTTGTCATGATGTCAGGCAAACCAGTAATTGTGAAAACTCATTAGGTAGAAATCGCCCAAAGGTCATATGCATGTACATGCATGTGCCACCTCCTCCATGGAGCAAGCTGGTCATATGCAGAAAGCAGAGACCACTCTGATCCATGCTTGTGACTGAACGAACAAAGATATCCCGACGTTTCGACACCAGAGGAAGGAAATCTATTGCTACCTGAATAGTAAATCTGGATGTAAAATGAGGAAGAGGCGAATGTAAATACGATTAGAACATAACAAACCTCATTTCTGGCGAAGAAAACCCGATTTTAAATGCCGCATTACCATGATTGTGAGTTTTGCGACCTGCTGTCAGTAAAGGTGCAAACCCAGTTTTGTGACACTGTCAAAATGACAGTAGTTAAATGTCCAATCGACTTATTAGTAGTCAATGAGGCGCACATTGCAGTGAGCGTCCAATTGCCACCCAGGAAAACCCATGTTATTGTTTTCAAAAGTGCAAAAACTTTACTTCGAGTAAGAAATACACCGGACATAAGCCATTTCCGTCGGACAATGACATGACCGGCATTTACTTTGAGCCTTGAAACTGGTTGGAAAAACTCCTGGTAAACTAAGTTATCGAAACAATCGAGAAGAAAAAGTCCGGAGAGTCCCGAGTTGTAAACTACCTCCACAGCCCGTCGATCCAATCGAGTGTATTCAGTTACCTTGATTGAAAGGGACACTTGGAGGCCTGAATGTAATATATTAGAAAATGTTTGGAAGGAGGATGCCCATTGTGATGGAACAACTTCAAACGGTCGGAAAGGATGAACAGGCTGTGGATGATGAAGGTCTAAAAACAACCAGAATGTTGATAACAAGAAGATTGTGTCTTCTTGTTATTCACTGATTGTTCTTAACAGACGAAGGGCCCGGGTCCATGAGCTGTTCGTGTTTCTAGCCCACCGTAGCCACTAAGGAGAAGGCATATTCTCGTTCGACATTTGGGAGAGAGGTGTCAGGTTACTGAAGACCAGTCACATGTGTGTATGGTCTGACGGTTGTCTGCCGCTCATACAGCGAGGCCTAGGGTTGAAACGATTAATCGACTAGTCGTAGACGATGCTGAAATGTCAGAACGTCGACTCTGAATTTTGGCGTCGACTAGTCGGAATATAGTGTATTAGTTGCATGTATAACATTTTCAAGATCGATTCCGGCATAAACGGTGATAACTGCGCGTAAGTTATGGTAAGTATAACCTTTGGTGGCACCCGGAATTGACAGTGTTACTAGTATAGACACACACGGACCGGTGACCCGACTATTAATTGAACGAATGAAATTGACAACACAATGTCTCACTCGTTGTTTTAGGTCAAAGACATGATGGCAATGATTGACGTGGCTTTGTCGTTTGTCCGAGACCGCTTTGATATAGACACTGTGTACATTTCAATTGATCTCGCACCGTCGGGATATGATGCGACGCTGGGTGAAGGTCGCTTAAGGTGACGTCATTTGTGCTACCATATATAAATGATACTGACATTAAGAACTGGCTATCGTATTCTACATTCTACAACGTAGCCTACTATAGGGCGTATTTAGTCGGAACATTAACATTTTATAGTGACACCGCTCGGCACCGGTTTATTGGTGATCACGTGACTAAACGAAATAATCTCGAACGCTGATATTAAATTTAAAACCTGTATAAATGATCGTGTTTCTAATCATTATCCACCACATGTCTAATTATATAAAATACATTCAGTGTGTTGGATAAATATCAAGATGTTTTCAGTATTATTTCCCAAATAAATTGGTGTGTATGCAGGGAAATGCGCAACGCAATAGACCGTCATTGCATCAGTCATCAGTGTACGCCATGTACGATGAATTTTCCGTACAATGTTATGTTTGAAAGTTTTGATATCAGGTACCGACTAGTTGACGCAACGCGACTTTTGGGCCTCGACTAGTCGACTCTGAAATTCACTAATCGTTTCAACACTAGCGAGGCCCCGGACCCTAGTTCCTCCCCGTGGGCAGAGACTCTTCTGTCACCAACGGTGATTGCCTCATGTGCGCCTTTAGACGGATTGCCCGTCGGTTTGAGTTATTCAAGACCAGGCGAAGATTCAATCATTCAGGGCATCACGGTATGTCGTTGGCATGACGCAGGGCTCAAAATTCTGAAATGCGCCTGTTCCCATGGAACAGGTTAGTTATTTCTTACCAGCCACAGCAGAAGAATGCATGAGTTCAATTGTCCATATCTTAACCCGATAAGCTAACCCAAATTATAAAACCATGATATCGTCAGAGAAAAGATCTAAGCCTGGTACTACAGGTGAACAATCATTGGGATTTTTCTACGGCTGGAGAGCCAAATGTTAATGAATGCTCTACGCAAAGAGAAATGTGATTCGCAGCTTGGTTCGCGGAAAATCAGCCGATCGTTGTAGAAAACCAGATTGACTCTCGCAAATTTGTTGGAAGGATTCCAAGGCTTGATGTTCAGCCACATGGAACCTTTAGTAAGGGCGAAAGATGATCTGTGTAAAGAGGAGAATTTATATTCAGAAGAATCGATCGGTTACCCATAAACAAAGTACAATGCCAATCAGGGACAAGTGAAAGGTAATAAGTTTGAGCCCTGGTAAAACTCCATGGTTTATACAACAAATTGAGTGTCTGTTAAAAGTCTCTGCCCAGGCCGATGACTGCGCTATGTTCACTGTTATGTACAGCACCCGAGATTACCCGGCATTAGACGGCACGCTGTCTGATGGCCCAACGCTCGGTTCCCCCTTGAACCCCCCCCACCCCCCCCCCCCCAGGACACATACCGGACGCGCTGAAATTTGCTCTATTTCTTCTTTTTTCTTCACACACACAAGAAATACATGTAGCAGCAAGTGTTTCCGAAATCCAAAGTGAGAATCGTAATTCTCAACGGATGGCAATTAGCCCTGTTAATTAGAATTGTAACTAGATGTCAGATCATCATACCCAACCAATGGGTTTTTCTGTATAGTAAAAACTGAATAAACAGGCTGGGTAAAGCCCGGAAGGGGCATCGAGGGATGATTAAGGTGCAGACTGTTTCCCCCTAACCCGGGAAGCAGAATCATGCTGTGCAGTCATCAGGGCAGCGGCGACACACTTGGTCATGACATGATACGAATCCAGATAACCGACCAATGAAACGATACAGATAACGATACACTACCCTAGTGTTTCTAAATGAACACTATCTGCATTGAACTACATGGTTATTGGGCAGATCAGTCAAATATAGTTTACATAGAATACCCCAAAACTTTGGTTTACACTAGCCCATAGATCTGCAGATATTACTTGATTCATGTATCGCTATACACGTATCACCCCAATGAAATTTACGATGAATCGCTACAGCCCCAGCCGCTACACTTGTTATAATTTGCCTTCCGCCAAATATCAAGCATTGTAATGCCATGCATAGTCCCGGGAAGCGGTCTGATCAGCAATTCCACCAGAGGGTGGACTCCAGGGAGCAAATTACTTTGGAAAATTTAATTATCAAATAGCCTCACATTCAATTCACATAAAATTCATACCAAGTTGCATGGCTATTATCCAAATTTGGATGGCAAATTGCGATGCGTTACCAGTTAATTTGCTCCCTGGGGGGCTGACAGATCTTGGTTCTTCCAACCTGCTTGTGAAAAGGAGGGGGGAAGACGAAAATCTGAGGCAGGATCCAGCAGGAGCGGTCGAGCATGGTCGGATTCGTGAACACTGGAACCTACCCTCGGAACAGTATGGCGCCTTGAGCCTACAGGGACATCATGGTGTTTGCGGCTGGGCCACCTCAAGGTCTGCATGGAACGAGGAATAGGATTAGCCTGAGCCTGCTTGACAATGGGGTTACTGAAGCCGAGGCCACACGAGGAAGAAAAATAGCCTGTTTTTTTACCATTTATAAGGATCAGGAAAGGGACCGCAAAATTTACCATGAAATTGGCGACTGATGAGTCACGTTATGACTTGTGTCAAGAGCGATCTGATCACTGGACACCAAGTTATTTTGTTGGCAAACATCCTCAGTGTGTATAGTAAACTAATTCATAGTGAACTATGAACCAAGTAAAACCACACAAAGTGAGTTAATTCATAGATAAACGAAAATGGACCCAAACCTGATCCCTAATTCTGCAGGGAGCAAATTACTGTTGAAATTTTGATTAGCAAATAACCGCACAATGACATGATTAGATATCATTGTGCTTAGCAGCTAAATTCATAGCAAGTCATGACAAATTACATAGCTATAATCCATACAAATGTGGGTAGCAAAATGCGATGCAATGCCAGTTAATTTGCTCCCTATGCATTCGCTACATTTGTCAACATGAAACATATTTGTGAGTGACAATTTCAATGTAAACAAAACCAATGTTGTCACGTGACAAATTCAACGTAAATAAATTTACAAATCCAATGTTGTCTCACTGATCGAAGGTTCGAAATAATACTCACATTCTAAAACCACATGAACAGATAACATAGCAAGTGGACTGTGTAAACATTGTTCCAGAAGAGAGTTCGACACGCGAACCGGAAAAGACGAAGTCAATTCGGAATTGTAAACCACATGCGTGGTTACCGGAAGTTGGGAAATTTCCCACATTTCTCAACAGAACAAAGATATTTTTTATTTTTTATTTTGCGTAAGACAAATTAATTCAAGTGAAATTGAAAGAAATTGTCACTCTGATATTAATTTAATAAGTATGTGTCGTTTCCCAAATTGAAACGAAGTCACAACAAGTTAAAAAATTGGAACGGATTAGGTTAAACTAAAAAAATGAACCCACAATAATAATAATGTGTGGTTCATTTTCCTTATAGTGTTACTTCCCTCAATCTTGAACACAAAGATGAAAAGAGGCCGTAATACAGTGTCAGCTTGCTAATATGCAGCTAGAGGGCACGTGACCTGTTAGGCTACTACGCCATAATAATGATTCAAAAATGTACTTAAGCTATTTCGTTTTAAACGGATCTCATAGATCCCTTCTTTGTGAATAAAAATGAATATAACATGTAGTTCAGTGTGTAACGTATCTTTGAGGGGAATAACAAGATTCAGTCAACTCTGTGTAATGAGTGTCACCAAAAATATACCATAAAATCCAATGTAAATAACTACCGTCTGTAAAACAGCTTTAACAGATATGTATAAAAATAGTAATGTATGCTGTTAAATCACATTCTGAGGTAAATAAACTATAATGAGCTCCACACTATTAATACCTCAGTTATTATGCCAGCCAACGGATTTTCGTTCAGCATGCAGGCACATTTGATTTAGTGAGAGATCTGAACATCATTGGATGAAACTACAGTCACACTTCAACTATAAATCAGTACTGAGCAAGGATACAGAATCCAGTAGTCCCAGGGGTTGTCTAACTGACATCACAATGATGATATTGATATGCTGAATGATTTGACCACTAGATACAGAGCTTCACTTGTAGGAGAAGCCTCAGGTAAAGTAAATTCAGCCCAAAAATAAGTCTGAACTTGGAAGTTTTACTCACCTTTGTTACTGGAAACCAATAACCAACATGGAATGCAGGATATTGTATCACCACAACCAAAACCTCTTCTGTAGAATGACAAATAAAATGTTCAATGCAACAGCCATCTCAAAATAATCAGGTCATCCTGCCGATTGGCGAAATGCTAGCTGAAGATATTTTGTTTTCTTCTACCAGCGATTCTATTTGCAGCAGAACATTGACCGAAATACCAGCAAAAGTCAGTTTTATCTTCTGCTAGTAGTTCTGTTGAGAGCTTGTTTCTAAGGACCTGGTCATTATCTCAAATTTATCATTAGTGCTAGTCATTAATGAGTCAATGTCATAGGTTACAAAAAATTATGATCCTGCTATTTCAATGTTTTTCGAAATCCACTATTGTAAACATTTTGCCAAAAGTCCAAATCTATAATGATTAGATTTATGTAAGCATTTAATATGTCTGTCATGAATTTTTTTTATGAAAATCATAGATTGGAAAATCAGAAATTTCTAATAAAAATTAAAATCTCTTGATGCCACAAGTAGAGGAAAATCAAACAAATTAAGGGTACTTGTAATATTTATGTTAGTATTTGTGTGTGGAAAACCATTAATTTTTTTTTTTATATTGAATGCTTAATTTTAATGTTTGTTCAATGGTCAAGTTGCATTTACTTTTTGATTAGCACTCATGAGATTATGAACTGGTCCTTATCTTCTTTTTTTTTGGCTGATGCAGTGAACATATCTATCTGTCATTGCACAGATATTATCACCACCATTGCAGACCAGGTGTAAAATAACCCCACCCAGACTGCTATGTCATTCATATAAACTTAAGTGCCAGAAAGTTATATATGGCCTATTTTGTGAGGCATTCTTTGGTGGTATAACAAATTCTCTATAATTTACAAAAGAATGATAACACACAAATGCAGGCCTGGCATTCTCAATGAGTGCTGCCTGCGTACTGCATGCCTGAATGTTTTTGGGAAGTGCAGTTCTGTGTTCAAGGTTCTTGATAAATGTTTTGTGACCATAACTTCCCTTATATTTGAGATTCTTAAGTATATGATGCTAAATTACATGAGGTCATTATAGTAAGTGTTAGGACGTTTCTATACACATATATATTATACCACCATGATATTCAATCAGGTCTGAAACATTTGAGTGCAATGACAGTCCTTGACAAATTCAATACTGAGATCATTCTTTTTCACTCCTAGAATTTTGTCACACCCGTCAAAAAATGAGTAGTCGATGTCATGGTAAAATGGGAGGATTAATCATTGCACTAAACTTCATGATTCATGGTGAAATGGAGGATTAATCATTGCACTAAACTTCATAATTCATGGTGAAAGGGAGGATTAATCATTGCACTAAACTTCATAATTCATGGTGAAAGGGGGGATTAATCATTGCACTAAACTTCATAATTCATGGTGAAAGTATTAATCATTGCACTAAACTTCATAATTCATGGTGAAATGGAGAATTAATCATTGCACTAAACTTCATAATTCATGGTGAAAGGATTAATCATTGCACTAAACTTCATAATTCATGGTGAAAGGGGGGATTAATCATTGCACTAAACTTCATAATTCATGGTGAAAGTATTAATCATTGCACTAAACTTCATAAGTCATGGTGAAATGGAGAATTAATCATTGCACTAAACTTCATAATTCATAGTGAAACGATTAATCATTGCACTAAACTTCATAATTCATGGTGAAAGGGGGGATTAATCATTGCACTAAACTTCATAATTCATGGTGAAATGGAGGATTAATCATTGCACTAAACTTCATAATTCATGGCGAAAGGATTAATCATTGCACTAAACTTCATAATTCATGGTAAAAGGATTAATCATTGCACTAAACTTCATAATTCATGGTGAAAGAATTAATCATTGCACTAAACTTCATAATTCATGGTGAAATGGAGGATTAATCATTGCTCTAAACTTCATAATTCATGGTGAAATGGAGAATTAATCATTGCACTGAACTTCATAATTAATGGTGAAAGGGGGGATTAATCATTGCACTAAACTTCATAATTCATGGTGAAATGGGGGATTAATCATTGCTCTAAACTTCATAATTAATGGTGAAATGGAGGATTACATGAGGTCATTATAGTAAGTGTTAGGACGTTTCTATACACATAAATATTATACCACCATCATATTCAATCAGGTCTGAAACATTTGAGTGCAATGACAGTCCTTGACAAATTCAATACTGAGATCATTCTTTTTCACTCCTAGAATTTTGTCACACCCGTCAAAAAATGAGTAGTCGCAGTCGAAGTCATGGTAAAATGGGAGGATTAATCATTGCACTAAACTTCATGATTCATGGTGAAATGGAGGATTAATCATTGCACTAAACTTCATAATTCATGGTGAAAGGGAGGATTAATCATTGCACTAAACTTCATAATGCATGGTGAAAGGGAGGATTAATCATTGCACTAAACTTCATAATTCATGGTGAAAGTATTAATCATTGCACTAAACTTCATAATTCATGGTGAAATGGAGAATTAATCATTGCACTAAACTTCATAATTCATGGTGAAAGGATTAATCATTGCACTAAACTTCATAATTCATGGTGAATGGGGGGATTAATCATTGCACTAAACTTCATAATTCATGGTGAAAGTATTAATCATTGCACTAAACTTCATAAGTCATGGTGAAATGGAGAATTAATCATTGCACTAAACTTCATAATTCATAGTGAAACGATTAATCATTGCACTAAACTTCATAATTCATGGTGAAAGGGGGGATTAATCATTGCACTAAACTCCATAATTCATGGTGAAATGGAGGATTAATCATTGCACTAAACTTCATAATTCATGGCGAAAGGATTAATCATTGCACTAAACTTCATAATTCATGGTAAAAGGATTAATCATTGCACTAAACTTCATAATTCATGGTGAAAGGATTAATCATTGCACTAAACTTCATAATTCATGGTGAAATGGAGGACTAATCATTGCTCTAAACTTCATAATTCATGGTGAAATGGAGAATTAATCATTGCACTGAACATAATTAATGGTGAAAGGGGGGATTAATCATTGCACTAAACTTCATAATTCATGGTGAAAGGGGGGATTAATCAGTGCACTAAACTTCATAATTCATGGTGAAATGGGGGATTAATCATTGCTCTAAACTTCATAATTCATGGTGAAATGGAGGATTAATCATTGCACTGAACTTCATAATTCATGGTGAAAGGGGGGATTAATCATTGCACTAAACTTCATAATTCATGGTGAAAGGATTAATCATTACACTAAACTTCATAATTCATGGTGAAAGGGGGGATTAATCATTGCACTGAACTTCATATTTCATGGAGGATTAATCATTGCACTAAACTTCATAATTCATGGTGAAAGGGGGGATTAATCATTGCACTAAACTTCATGGTGAAACGGGGGATTAATCATTGCACTGAACTTCATAATTAATGGTGAAAGGGGGAATTAATCATTGCACTAAACTTCATAATTCATGGTGAAGGGGGGGGGGGATTAATCATTGCACTAAACTTCATAATTCATGGTGAAAGGATTAATCATTGCACTAAACTTCATAAGTCATGGTGAAATGGGGGATTAATCATTGCACTAAACTTCATAATTCATGGTGAAAGGGGGGATTAATCATTGCACTGAACTTCATAATTCGTGGTGAAATGGGGGATTAATCATTGCACTAAACCTCATAATTCATGGTGAAAGGGGGGATTAATCATTGCACTAAACTTCATGGTGAAACGGGGGATTAATCATTGCACTGAACTTCATAATTCATGGTGAAAGGGGGGATTAATCATTGCACTAAACTTCATAATTCATGGTGAAAGGATTAATCATTGCACTAAACTTCATAATTCATGGTGAAGGGGGGGGGGGTTTAATCATTGCTCTAAACTTCATAATTCATGGTGAAATGGAGGATTAATCATTGCACTAAACTTCATAATTCATGGTGAAAGGGGGGATTAATCATTGCACTAAACTTCATAATTCATGGTGAAAGGATTAATCATTGCACTAAACTTCATAATTCATGGTGAAATGGAAGATCAATCATTGCACTGAACTTCATAATTCATGGTGAAAGGGGGGATTAATCATTGTACTAAACTTCATAATTCATGGTGAAAGGGGGGGATTAATCATTGCACTAAACTTCATGGTGAAAGGGGGGATTAATCATTGCACTAAACTTCATAATTCATGGTGAAATGGAGGATTAATCATTGCACTAAACTTCATAATTCATGGTGAAAGGGGGATTAATCATTGCACTAAACTTCATGGTGAAAGGGGGGATTAATCATTGCACTAAACTTCATAATTCATGGTGAAAGGGGGGATTAATCATTGCACTAAACTTCATAATTCATGGTGAAATGGAGGATTAATCATTGCACTGAACTTCATAATTCATGGTGAAAGGGGGGATTAATCATTGCACTAAACTACATGGCGAAAGGGGGGATTAATCATTGTACTAAACTTCATAATTCATGGTGAAAGGGGGGATTAATCATTGCACTAAACTTCATAATGCATGGTGAAAGGGGGGATTAATCATTGCACTAAACTTCATGGTAAAAGGGGGGATTAATCATTGCACTAAACTTCTTAATTCTTCCATTTAAAGATACTCTATCCATTTCCAGTAACAACAAAATTTCTGTGAAGCTTGTTTTGAAGGTTTGTTTGCATTATTATTTCCCCAAAACATCCGGTTCACATACTCACTTAAAACAGTTTAACCTTTTCAAGACGGGAGCTGTGCTGATGCAGCAATGAAGATCCTGTGCCAGTGCATTCTCTTATATATGCGAGTCTCCCATAGGGAGCCTTGCTTATATAAAAGAATGCCCTGTCTTACAAGGTCAATGTAAATATTGTTAAGCAAATGCATTCTCTAATATATGCAAGAGAATGCATTCTCTAATATATATAAGAGAATGCATTGGCACAGGGTTTTCCCAAAATTTCAGGAAGCTCCAGTCATAAAAAGGTTATTAGTGATTTAAAACATCCACAATCACAGCCAGCTGATCAGTGTAATGTTTACAAATAGCCATTTTTATGTCCCAATTCATGGAAAAAGTTCAGAAAACACTATTATTTCCTAATGACAGAAACTCTAGCTGACTGGTCTCTCTTTTTGAACATTGTTATTTTATAGCCATGAATCTATACAGTAATTTCAAGGAAGAGATCTGCAATCTTTAATGAGTATTGAGTATTTAATGAGATATTTCAAAGTAGATAATAAAATATGCAAATCAATCATGGGAGTGAAATTAGTATAGATGATAGAAAGAGGTAAGAAAACAAATTTGAAAAGGGGATAAATTTCAGATTTCAACAGAAAGATGGCAAGCTCGATTTGAATATCTCAACTGAAACAGTACTCTACATGGCTGGAAAGCTTATTCCAAATAGATTTTGAAGTATGCAGGCCAGACATGATTGACTGACTATATGATAAGTTTATTATTTAGTTATAAAATAGAAATTGACATTGCAACTTTGATACCAGTGTAAAACCAGACATATTTCTGATGTGAATCAGGCCATCGCCTTCCAGTTATTTACACCCATCATCTGCCAGTTAACTATTTGGTACAGTAGCTGATCAGTTAGACAATAGGGATAGCATAAAGAACAGCGTCTTTAATTTGTATAACCAACTGCTTACTGACAATAATACATTTTTATGAGTTAAATGTAAAATGAGCTTTCCAACAAGGTATGATACTAATCTGGATCATATTATGACATTAGAACCAGCCCTATCAACCTAAGCAATGATTTTAATTTGACACTTTCTATACTAAATACTTACTGGCTCCAAATGAGTGATGGGCTATTCCAATGTATACGTATATAACTGAATAGGAGAATCCATTTAGAAAAGAAAGGGTTAAGGTAACTACCTGTTATGGTCTGGACCAACCATGGAATATTTGTAGTCAGTATGAATCTTGTTCATTTGTAAGAACTGATGAAGTTTGCTTTTTGCATTCTCCAATGTCCAATTGCCATGAATATCTGCATTAAAATCACAGTCTTCTGACTGAAAAGTATAAGTGTAAAATCAAAATGAACAGCATATAGAAACAGACATATTTTATTATTTCTTAATTTTTTGGGTCATTATACCCAATGAATTGTTCAAACATTTATTCACATGAGGGTCTATAAACCACAATGCATTGCAGATCGTGTTTATGAAATTCATGGCAATGCTCTGGACAGTGTCCTTTTTAAATCCAAGTTTTCTCACTTCATTGAAACACACAAAGTCTCTGGATATCATCTCTTCTTGGTTTGCCATTGTATGTTGGAAGTGCAGTACTTTCCCCTTTTTCATTAGAAGTTCAAACGCGTTTTTTGAGAGCCTGAATCACCAACATAATTTGAAACTGTAACATCCTTGTCAACCTTTTTTATAATCATTTTGATTTGTATGTATCGACCGAACGTCGTTGCAACATCAGGAGGCATTTAACTGTTCATCAACACAATAAAAGTCTGATGTTTTTAAGTTTGAAACGCAAACTTTAAACAGTTTGAAAAGTGATTTCAGAATTGTTCGTATTCAATAGTAATTATCGGTTTGCTTTCATCAATAACCATCTCCCAAAGAAATCGAAATGAATGTGTATTAGGGCATGATATAATGGTCCATGGTACAAGGTGTTGAAGAGGTGCTCCCGGCTTCTTTCCAAACACTGTAACATTTGAGAGCCTGGCCATTTTTCATACCGGAAACAGCGAGGTGTGCTCATCTCACAACCCGGAATCCAGTCAGTTTTCATTTTGTAATCTGAACGGTGAAAATCGGGAACAATCGGTGGGGTAGTAAGTTTATTATTGGCCGGCGATAAAAAGTGTCAATGCGCACATCGGGTATGGTTGAAAATATTGTGTACAAACCTCCTCTAGTTTTCTTTTCTCTGCTATTCGATCTAAATAGGCTTGTGGTGGACCTCGTTCATATCGAGGGAAATCTCTAGGGCCTTGGCCTTGATCTCCACCTGAAACATTAAGATGATATTTTGTGAGCATATCAACAATGAAAGTGTCAATGAGAGAGGGGATAATGTCTTGCATTACAGTCAATGGAGCATTAAGTAAAGCGGAAAGTTTAAGTAATACTAGAGGTAAACCCGGGGAGCCATTATGAAGTTTGGGATCAATTGGATGAAAAATGTTGGGCGTGCCGAAGAATTTAGTCGTTCAAAGAGGAAAATCCAAGATGGCTGCCACTGGCCATGTTTTGGAAAAAGTTGATGGCTTCCATCTGGAGGTCACCTCATATATCCATATGAAGTTTGGTGGCGATTGGATCAGTGATGTGGCCTGTAGGTGTGCCAAAGAATTTAGTTCTGCAAGAGTAAAATCCAAGATGGCTGCTGGTGGCCATGTTTGTGGCATGTAGTGTATACCAATGGATTTAGTCATGCAATTTAGCAAAGAGTAAAAATCAAGATGGCTGCTGGTGGCCATGTTTAATGGCCAAATGCCCCAAAATGACTCGTTCCAATCTACATGTCAATGTTAACATTCGTGACAAATTTCACGATGATCCGACCAAAGATACGACCTATAACCCGTGCCAAAGGATTTAGTCATGCAAAGAGTAAAATCCAAAATGGCTGCCAGCTGCCATGTTTTTTGGCCGAATGACCACAAAATGACTCATTCTCATCTACATGTCAATATTAACATCCATGACAAATTTCATGATGATGAGACGAACATTCGGACCTGTAGCCTGTGCTAATGGATTAATTTTGAAATACAAGATCACTCATCTATATGTCAATGTCAACAGCCATGACAAATTTCATAATGAACCGACTACAGGTACGACTTGTAGCCCGTGCCAAATGATTTAGTCATGCAAAGAGTAAAATCAAAGATGGCTACCGGCGCCCATGTTTTATGGCCAAATGACCCCAAAATGACTCGTTCCAATCTACATGTCAATGTTGACATCTGGACATGACAAATTTCATGATGATCTGACAAAAGGTACGACCTGTAGCCCATGCCAAAGGATTTAGTCATGCAAAGAGTAAACTCCAAGATGGTGTTTCCATCTACATGTCAATATTAACATCCATGACTAATTTCATAATGATCAGAAAAACACTACGACCTGTAGCCCGTACTAATGGATTGCATTTTGAAATCCAAGATGGCTGCCGGCGACAATGTTATTTGGCCGAATTACCCCAAAATGACTCAATCCCATCCATGACAAATTTCATAATGATCTGACCAAAGGTACAACCTGTAGCCCGTGGAAATTGTTGATGGATGTCTCCACACACACACACGAACACCAAGCCATGGCAATAGCTCAAACTTTACAAATAAAGTTGAGCAAAAAATGGTAAACTCCAATCTGCCATCCATGAAGATCCATATGAAGTTTGGTGACAATGGGATCAGGAATGTGACTTGTTGGGTGATCGGATGAGGGAAGTGGACTGTAGGGTGTTCCAAAGGAATTAGTCATGCAAAGAGTAAAATCAAAGATGGCTGCCAGCAGCCAAGTTTTTCATCGAAAATCGTTCAAATTCAATAGTTCCCATCTAGAGGTGATCCTAAACATGCCTGTAAACTGAAAAACATTTCGGCAATAATTGTGGGCTGCAGGGTGTGCCGATGGATTCAAATGTGAAATCCATGATGACTCAGGCGCCCATGTTCTTGACAAAATTCGGAATAAATGGTAAGCTCCCATCTAGAGGTCACCCTGAGGATGAGGGATGTGGTCTGCAGGGTGTGCCAAAGGAATTTGTTTATGGACGGATGGAGAAACGGATGAGAACCCATTATTATTATTATTATGTTACTGTTTACTTATCACCTTTGTGAGTGAGCAGAGATTGCATATTAATATGCCGTGCCTCCGTGGTCCAGTGATTAGCGTGTCAGACTTTTAGAACGATAAGGGTTCGCAGCGCATCGCTTGTCTATTGTGAGTCTTCACACAGCAGTGGCTTGGCCACTTTGAGCGACGTGCAATTGTCAGATTGCTCGCTGTTTCATATGCTGTGCCAAGTTGTGATCCTTGAGCAAGGTCGTTCATATTGTGACAGCTTTGCATCAATCATGTGTTAAATGAGTACCATTCAGCTTGTCATACTGATGAGTATCAGAGCATGTTCTGATCAAACTGGAGCAGCACCTGCAGTGGGTGCAGCCAGGTCATTGGTTAGCTTGTACAAATGACTGGCAGCAAGTACATGTAATTGTTTAATCGCTATATAAAACTGGTCATTATTATTAGTATTATTATTAAAAATGCTGCCTTCTGCAGTTGGTATGGTACATTATTATTATTATTATTATTATTCATACATGTAGAGCACATATTTCACAAAATTGTGTCCGTAGGCGCTGTATAATATAGATGGGTGGTAAATTAAATGTTATAACAATATATACAATAAAACAGTTATACAAGTGAGTCTGTACGCAATTTAAAACCGGTATTTTGAGTAGTTTCCGGAACTCTAACATGTCACATGACAACCTAAGTTCATCCTGAAGACTGTTCCATAGAGTTGGCGCAGTGATGCGAAAGGCTCTGTCCCCTAAGGTAGGATGCTCAAATTTCGTGAGTGAGAGAAAATTCTTCCCATCAGACCGTTTCTGCATATCATGACCTTGTTGAATGAAGTTTCCTTGGTATTGATGTCACTAGATGTGAAGATCCAACCCTAGACTCTCCTACCACATAGATTATGCGTAGATATGGTTTCTGCATATCATGACCTTGTTGAAAGAAGCTCACCAATTCCAGGATATAGGCAGGTGCTATTCCATTACGGTGAGAGCTTAAAATGTCTATCATTATTTTTAATTTAATTCGGTAACAGACAGGTAGCCAAATGTAAATCGCACATCATAAGATTAATGTCTGTCCTCCTTGGAATGCTCAAACTGAGCTATTAATATAAACATTGATCCAAAATAAAGATGAGCCGATTATCAGTATGGCTTATCGATCGGGCCGATAACCATGATATCGTTGGATATCGGTATCCAGATAAATATGCTGTTTCGCTGATCTGATATATATTTAGAATTTGTAGGTACCTTACATGACCAAAGTCGCATAAAATATAACTCTACTAGTCTACCGACCACCAAATATAAGCACTCTTTGTTAGAATAAATAATAATATTGTGTGTGTCATAATTATCAATGTATATGGACCTAAATGTGTCTATTCGAGCCTACTTCAATGACAATTATTAAGCATATCCATCAGGCCATCACAAAGGACCCGACTGGTAAACACATGTCACATGATCAGATACGGTAGCATCCACTTGATTAGAACTCAGCTGATTGTGACCTGTTATCAGTTTGACAGGCCTTGAGTGAATCATAAGAATAAACACTCACAGATGGCTGACCTAGTTACTCTAGCAATCAAAGCAGGTGTTAGATACACAGTGTATCAAAGCAATTGTGCTGTAAGATATTGCTACATTGTTATGTGGCAGTCCTGTAGCATGTGGGCATTGTAGACTTCAAAGACACGACAATGTAGACAATGTAAGCGTGTGTGAGAGACATCAGTCTGTACATGTAGATAAGTGATTGTCACTCTTTGGATTGACATTTGTGTGATCCAAGTACTGATTTAAGATTAATGGGACTTTAACTAAGACATGAATCCTTGTCAGCTTCCTCAACTTACTGACCCTCCTTAGGCCTCCTATTTGATTCAACTTTCTAAGAAGCTTCAAGTGGGAGTGAGTGACATTTGTACTCATGCAGGAACAGCTTGTTTATGTTCACAAAAATATTTATCCTTGTAAAGGACAGATTTTCCTCAATTTCAACAAGAAGTTGCACCTTAGGCTATGGCATATCCCATTGGTGTGGAATTGAAAACTGGGCAGGATGTAATTCAAATTGAAAATAAATAAGAACAAGACAGTCAAAGACTGTGGGGTCGCTCACCAGACTGCAAAGACTGATAAGACTGGGACTCTGGAGACCATAACAGTCAGAACTTTTCATAATCACTTTAAAAGAAGTAGATCTAAACAGGATATGTGGATAGAGAGGCTTCATGTATTTAGATTGGTGAATATCTCCTTTCAAATTACCAACTGTACACTACTGATCACCCCCACCCCCCCCCCCCCCCCCCCCCCAGCTCATGTCCCCTCCCGACCGGGCTCCAGACTCCCAAGTCTTAAGTTGGAATTTCACAACCGACATCTCCAACTTTCTCAATTGTTGAAAATTTCCAATCTCACAAGTGCCTTTTTATAAAACTATATAGACATGTTTGAAGCCCAAATATCCATGGACCCAAAAACACCATATATGTCTGTCAGATTAATCAGTGAGGTAGTTCCAAGGTAGATGTTTTAATGAATTTTATATTTTAATGATTTTATTAGACACAGAAGTGTTAAGTCCCCATAGCCCCGTCATTTCTTGACAGGTTGACCTCATTTTAACAAATATGTATCTCAGTCACCAAAGGACCTTCCATACTATACGTAAGCTAAATAGTCCAACCTCTCGAGAAGAAATTTTAAGAATTACTGCAGAGACAAATAGTTATGTCCATGGTCCTGCCCGTTTTAACCTGGTGACCCAATCTGAATAAACTTGAATCCCAGTCACCAAAGAACCCTTCAAACTAATTATCAGTAAAATAGACCTGATGGTTCTTGTGAAGGAAGCATATTAAGAATTATTATGAAGGGAAACAGTCTTTCGCTTGGCCCTTACTTGACCTGGTGACCCCATTTTAACCAATCTGAATTCCAATCAAACAAGACCATTCCATACTAAATAAGCCAACTAATTCTTGCAAACACGTTTTAAGAATTACTATGGAGAGATATGTCCCTTACTCTGCCCTTATTTGATTCTGTGATCCCATTTTCACAATTCTGAATTTGTGTCACCCAAGGTCATTTCATACCAAATATAAGCAAAAGACATGTAAGCCATTTGGTTCTTGCAAAGACATATCATGAATTACCAAAGGAGCCTCAATATTAAATGTGAGCTATTAAAATAGACCTGGCGATTCTTTCAAAGAAAACATTTCAAGGGTTACTATAGAGGGAAAGTATGCCCCTGGCCTTTCCTCTATTTGACCATATCTGAACAAAAGATCTCCAACTATGGAAATTTATCAAAACCTTACTGATAATACCAGTTTATATCAAAATTTGAATCCCAGTCACCAAAGAACCCTTCATACTAATTATCAGTAAAATAGACCTGATGGTTCTTGTGAAGGAAGCATATTAAGAATTATTATGAAGGGAAACAGACTTTCGCTTGGGCCTTACTTGACCGGGTGACCCCATTTTAACAAATCTGAATTTCAATCAAACAAGAACATTCCATGCTAAATATGCAAACTAATTCTTGCAAACACGTTTTAAGAATTACTATGGAGAGTTATGTCCCTTAGTCTGCCCTTAATTGATTCTGTGATCCCATTTTCACAAATCTGAATTCCTGTCACCCAAGATCATTTCATACCAAATATAAGCAAAAAACATGTAGGCCATTTGGTTCTTGCCAAGACATATCATGAATTACCAAAGGAGTCTCAATATTAAATGTGAGCTATCAAAATAGACCTGGCGATTCTTTCAAAGAAAACATTTCAAGGGTTACTATAGAGGGAAAGTATGCCCCTGGCCTTTCCCCTAGTTGACCCTATCTGAACAAAAGATCATCAACTGTTGGAAATTTATCAAAACCTTACTGATAATACCAGTTTATATCAAAATTATGAGTACCAAACATGAATTCATAGCATAGACAGGGTGGGTGCAGGAGTTTCAAATATCCTATCTCTGCCCCTATTTGAACCAAATGTAAACGCCAATCTATGAGATTCATTGATCTCTGATAATTGTTCCTTGAAATCATAAATATCACACATCATTATCACAGATGAAAAGAAGTTAATAGCCTAGATAAACATAATATAACAGTTGCCTAGAATACAGCACATGGGAATTAATATAATTTAAATTGAAATGAATGAAACAAATAAACATTATCTGTGATGTGTTTATCAACAGCTGTCAGCTAAGATAAGGTCCCATTATTATAGCATGGCCATGCAGTATATATTATCTCTGATGGCAGCAGACAAGCTTGAGATAACATTGTGGCCTTAGAATCAGGTGTCAGGTAGCTATATCATCTCATTCAATAACACAGTGGGTGCTCAATGGAGAAATCTTCTCTTAAAGACTTTCATAGCACATGACAAACAGATGAGTTATAAAGGGTCATAACTCTGTTAAAATATATCGTATCAAACCCATATTCGAACTTGATCTGTATTTAGGGGTCAGAAATTCATATACCAAATTTGGTGTCGATCAGATGAAAAATGTTTGAGTCATCCTGGCTTGGATGAATTATATTTAAAAAAATGAGTGGAAAAGGGTTAAATAAACAATACAAAAATCCATACAGATGAAGAACATGCTAAGAAAGACCTAGGTAAGAAATATGAGGCAGATCAGAAGAAAATGTTTTGACTTAGATGCATCAGATAGCATTTGTGTGCAGGGTTAATTATTTTCCAAACTGATCAACCAATCGATACCAAAAACTATACAGGTGAGGGGTGTGTATGAGGTCCCCAAAAGGTGAATTTAATGACACTATTCCCCCCAAGGTGGAATATCATTAACAAATTCACCCTCTGGGGACCTCATTTCCTAAAAGATTTACTATGGAGGGAAAGAGTTATGGCCCTAGCTTTGCACCTATTTGATCTGATGAACTTATTTGAACAAATCTGATTGTGAGTCACCTAGGGAACATGCATACTAAGATATATAAACATATTTGATCGTTAATATGGAGAAGAAAACAAATGTTGATAGATGGATGGATAGACATCCCAACAGACTGATGGATGGAAGGACCGCCTGACAGACAGAAGACAAATTCAAGCCAATATACACCCCCAATGTTTCTTTGAAAAATCAGGGTATGATTTCATTGGTATGAGTGAGCCTGGTTAAGAAAATAATATGCCAGCCAAGTCTGAATATAGTGTGTCTGACATCTGCAGAATGAGGTCCCCAAAAGGTGAATTTAATGACAATATTCTGCAAGGCGGGCTAGCATCACCAGATTCATCCTCAGTCTGATTAGGCCTCACCAGCCATGGGTAGCCTTGGAACAGATTGAAGTTCTACAGTTGAAATTGGTAATGCACACCCATTGAGCACCTCAATTATGCATTTAATCTTCTGCAAATTAGGGGGACATAGAAACTGAACAGAAGGGAACAAGTCAAAAATTAAAAATTTCAATTTGATACTTGATGATGAAGAATTAAGTCCATGGAGGGTGTATTTGGTGATGCTAGCATGCTGTACAGGGTAGCAACACTAAATTCGCCCCCTGGGGACCTCATTCTGCAAATGTCAGACACACTAAATTCAGGGAGTGTGTTTAACATTGCTAGCAGTTACAATGTTTACACAAGCTGCTAGATGACATATTATTCTAATCTTGATTAATGACTTGTTTCTCTATCCATCTATCCACAAAGATATATCTGCAACTTTAATAGAACAGGTATTAAGTGGAAGCTGGAGATTTGGAAGGAATGTGGGTTGGGTGCAGTCCACTACAGGGTGGGGTGGGTGAGGTGGGGATGGGGTGGGGTGGATCTGGGCTATGTGGGAGGGAGATGGGAAAGAAATATTTCTGTAATTTCAGAATATGAAAGTTTCATAACTCTGCAGCTGTTATAATGGTGTCACTTTTAAACAAAATTATGAAATGATTAAAAAATAAATTTTCTGTTAGTTAAATTGAGTAAGGTGAAAATTTCAAAAATCCGAATTTAAGGCCAAAAAAAAGTTTTGGTTCTCAGGCACCGCCGCATTGAATATAAAGGGTCGCATTAGGCCTTTTTATTGCAATGCCTGATGTTATGACAAAAAAACTTACGGAAATTATGACAAAAAAACTTACGGAAATTTTTATTTTTTTATTTTCTCAACATGTCCATAGCAGATATGTGTTGAATATTAGTGTGCATTGAGCTATAACATGTAATGTGTTAAAACGTGACTTTCAGGCTTACAACATGAAGTAGATGACTACAATTAAGACGAGAGGCCGATCACGATCGGCAGATGTTTAACCCATACCTTGGCGATAGTGATTAGCTATTTTCAGCTTGGACGCTAAAATCCTATCTAAAAGGGCCATAATTCTGTTAATTAATTCTATCTGTATTTTGCGCTGAGAAACTCACATTCAAAATTTGGTTTCAATCAGATAAATTTGTTTTGAGTTATTGCGGCATGCGTGAATTCTAAGTCGAAGAAGGGCCATAACTCCGTAAAAAAAACACTGATCGAACCCACAATCGAACTCGAACTTGGGCTGAGAAACACATATACAAAATTTGGTTCAGATCGAATAAAAAATGTTTGCGTTATCGCACCATGCATAAATTGTCCATGGACAGACAGACGGACAAATGACTAGTGGTCAATCCAGACGTCGAAGCTATGTGTACCATACTATGGTATGGGTACACATAAAAATCAAAATAAATGAATCAATCAATAGGGGCAAAGAGTGTGTCAAAATAATCCAACATAAAATGAGATATATCAGAAAACAAGTATTTCTGTTAAAATATCATGAATGTTGAATAGTTAATTTTTAACAACAAAAATCCATGTAAGTGAAGGAGGAGAAACCTGGAGATATAATATAATGAATAAATTGTCAATATAATATAGCCAGTACAATTGATGACCAGGGCTAATAATTCTAACTCTATACAATTAGTGGACTGTACCAGGTATGTATGTCACTTGAATATTTCTTTGATAGGTTATCACTGGAGAGATACAAGTGTATAGACAGCAGACACCAGATACCTATGTGCAGTAGTGAGGTGTGAGATCAGATTATAGGAATGTGAGACTTTATAAAAATAAACAAACAATGCACACAGCCCAGATGCTGACACTGAGGTTAGCTTCTGTGAGTACAGCTGCATTATTGGCTTGTTGATAAACATTTATCCCCAGTGTTATTTGTCTGTCTCCAACTATCACTGGCCAAGAGGGAATGTTATCATTATATTTCTAATAGAGTTGTTCACCACTCCACCATATGGCTATTAAAATAGCTTTGGGATTACAGGTATATGTAAAACAAATGTAGTCTCAACTTTGCATATTGGATATTCACATGATAATTTATTGATAGCATTATATTAAATGCAACTATTACAATAAAATTTGCATACAGGACATCACACCTAATTAATGTTTAAAACTATCAAATAGTGTTCATTAATAACCCTGGTTCAAGAGTATAAGGGTTAATTAACCAAAACCAAAATCCATACAGATGAAGAGAGTGCTAAGGAAAACCTAGGTACGGTACCATAAGAAATATGAGGTAAATCAGAAGAAACATATTTTACTTATTGCTTTGGATGGCAGTCTGTGAAAGGGTTAATTATTTCTAAACCAATCGATACCAAAAACTATACAGGTGAGGGGTGTGTCATCATAAACCTACATTTCAAATATGAACAGAATCGGACAAAAAACACTTTGGTTATTGCATCGGATAGCACATGCCCATGTGTGGATGCAAAGTGTTAATAATTTCTAAACCGATCAATCGATATATACCAAAAACTATACAGGTGAGGGGTGTGTCATTGTAAACATGCACATGACATTTGAACATGATCCGATAAAAGATACTCCAGTAATCTAATCGGATAGCAAGTGTCTACGGACAGACGGCCAGACGGACAGACGGACGGACGGACAGACGGACAGACGGACAGACAGACGGACGGACGGATACACATAAAAATGATAAGCTGATCCTCATGCTCTTCTTACAATTAGTCATTTTGAACAACTTACACTAATTGTAACTTTATACAATTGAAAGGCACAGGACTAAATTCAGGATCACATATTAGAATGGGGAGGTATCAGTTTTTAGACAACAATAACAGTAGTTAATGTCAGGGACATTATATATTGTTAGGTAATCCCAGTCATACACTGGTAGTACAATGTCATTTTTATATAAAACTAAATGAGTTTATATGTATAACAGTTCCCTCTACCTTTCTGGTTATTACTAAACAGAGGAAGGTATCTTTGTCCATGCTTACTATGCGCAGAAAAAAATAAAAAATAAAAATAAAACCCTCCCTCCCTCCCTCATTGATTTGAAAAAAAATTGCCCGAGAACCAAAACACTTTTTTTGGCCTAACAATATTTTATTTTTTTTTGAGTTATGTCACTGGCTCCGCCCACATTCGACCCAGTGACCTCATTTGAACAAATCTGAATAACAGTCCTCCAAGGACACTTTGTACCAAATATGAACCCATTCGGCTCAATGAAATTTGAGAAGAAGTCGTTGTAAGAATTACAGAGTTATGGCCCTGGCTTCACAACTATTTGACCCAGTGTCCTCATTTGAACAAATCTGAATGAGAGTCACCTAGGGAACATCCACACCAAATATGAACCAATTCAGTCAGACGGTTTCAGAGGAGAAGATGTTCAAAGAATTGTTGGCGGACGGACGGACGGCTCGACAGACGGACGGACGACGGACGAGGAGTGATGACTATAGCTTCACCGGAGACTTCGTCTCAGGTGAGCTAAAAACTCTAGAATGGAGAATGCAAACAATGTCATTGGTCATTCTTTTGAAAGCAGTCATGGCTCAGTCAGGCTCAGTCCTCGAAATTGGCCATGGTAATAAGTAATACAGTGGGAAATGCTGTACCAATATGTGGAATCTATCATGCCACAGCATTAAATTTATGAACAATGTCAATTGCTTCAATTGATAAAGTAGTCATGACGGCAAACCTCCATACCAAATTTCATTGAAATCATACAAACCATGGATCTAAGATATCTGTACCGACAGACAAAAAACAAGATTTCCAGGTAAACAGAGAAGGATAACTCTAAAATTGAAACCGTTATTTGTCCAGCATTTGAAAGCAGTCATGGCAAACCTACATAAATACCTAATTTAATTCAGATAAACCATGGCTCAGTCCTCCAGATTGGCCACGGCAATAAGCAATGCTGTCGGAAACGCCGTGGCAACATGTGGAATCTATAATGCCGTGCAGTATTAAATTTGCCATGGGATTTTTCCTAATTTTGAGGGCTGATGGCAGAGATGTATGACTGGATGGACGGATAGAGTAAGATGAACAAAGTCAATCCAGTTCACCTTTTTTCTCAGGAGATAGTTCAACAAGCTGCTTTCTAACCCTTTTCTTCTATGCTTTTCATTTTGTGCTCATAATGTTGTATTCATTTTTATGTAAAATTTGGGTAGAAATAGAAGGTTGTTTAAACAAATTCACAGGTCTGTTAATTCATACCTGAACCAGCACCAAGGGTTTCATGAGGCATCATCTTTCCACCAGGAAGCATACCCATAACACCACCACCCATTGGACCCATACCACCACCGCCGTCCATTGGACCCATACCACTGCCTCCCATTGGTCCCGATTCAGCAGCTATGCCAGTAACCTAAAGAAAACGAAAGACATATATTAAATGGAATAATTTATGAAAAAAATATGGGTAATGATCTGTTGTCAAATAACAGAATAAATAATGTTTTGTTGGGTTAAAGGGACTCAAGGCATTTGAAGTGGCTTCATAAATTTGACAAAAGTCTGTAAAACAAAATTCACTGTACCAGTTTTGTTTACATAACAATGGTTTCAACTATGCAAAATTTCTTTATTTGAGACTATCAATAATGAATACAAGAACAAAGTTTATCACATAATTTGGCCATAAAAGCAGTTTCATAATTATCGGTAATAGACACGTTTAATATCAGCGCGTGCGATGACGTCACGGCGTTCTTCGAATAACTTGCGATCGCTGTAGTTTATGATTGGTGTTTTCGATGAATATTTCGCGTTGCTTCGGGTTTATTTGATCATGTGATAAAAGGTATCTCACACTCGTCCTATTTTATACGTAATTTATCAACCTCGTCCTCTAAATTCTATTTGAGCCTCGGTAAACCTCGGCTCAAATCGAATTTAGTGAACTCGGTTGATAAATTCCGTATAAAATAGAAACTCATGTGAGATCCTCTATTTATTTATTTCTCCTTACTGGTGATGTTTTACAGACTTATAAATTTTTTGCACATTTTCCCACTGTGAGTGTCTTGGGTCAGTTCAATCAAATGCCAGACCAAATTGCATCAGAAAGCCATCAATGTTTTTAGGTTTTAATAAGTTTTTGTATTTTCTATGATTTCTCTCTAAAATAGCCAAAAGTTCACATTCTTGAACAAAATTACATGAACCTTGGGATATGAAATTACATTAAAAAAAACAGTATGATACAAAATTAGTTTGGCTTTGCTCTGACCAAAAGTACTTAATTTTTGTGAGCTTATTCTGGTTCATTTTCCATTTTTACTATCTATATACATGCATGATCCTGATGTCATCAACACATTGAAGTTGTGAACTTTATGTGTTTCATGTTGTCAAAGTTGATTATAATTAGGCCAGATAAACAAAATAATTTGTTTCTCAGGGATCGCCGCGTCACCAAAAAACGTGCGCCTCAAACATATGTATCACCTTTCATAAATAAATAAGTATATAAATACTGCCTATCCCCCAAATTAGTGATGAGCCGATGATCACAAATGACAATCGGATTCGGCCGATTATGGCCCATCGGATGACAATTGGCACTTGGGTTTCAACATATTGGCATTACCTATTATCTAAATAATAATCAGGTGCTTGTTTTTCTTCAATAAACTGTGTTAAATATGACGATGTTTTGTTAAATAAATGACCAGTAAACATGGGGAAAGTGTTACCAAACACAAACTTGATGATATACAGCCATGTCCTCTTCAGAATACCATTACCCGGGATCTATGTTTGAACAATATATTATAGCGGGGATTGCCATGGAAGCACTTGACACTTTGGGTATGAGCGAGGATGACGCCAAGTTAACATGATTTTGTATATCTATTATATATAGCAGGGTTTCCGCCGAGGGGAAATTAATGAGTCCGTATTGGGGAAACACATAACGGTTCGTCCAGTCGTGCGAAAATTTTGTTATTTGACACTGAAAAGTAGGTCCTTGCACCTGAGTGTCCCACAAAGCAATCCAAAGCTACGTATATTAGGCAAGTTGATCATTTTCCATGGGTGCATTAATTCTGTTGATGGTATCCAGATAATTAATCATGTAATTACGCATGTAAGACTGCCATCTGATTGAAGACTATATCAAGCTACAAGTTACCGTGTTTAAAAATTTATAACTTACAATAAGATTCCGACAGGTATAATGGAACTAAACACTAAAAAGCATCTATGTATTGTCCAATAATACCTAGCTGGGAGAATTGAATTAAGTATTTCCTAGAATTTCTAGTAGCTTCCGTGAAAATGAAACTGATATATTCCATGTATTCTGTCAATCGTAAAACTATTTGTGCGCTGTGACGTCATATATACTGCAGGGTTTGTATGCAGGAGATATTTATAGCGCCGAAATACGAATGGTATAGCGAAATCTTTCAAACTCGGAACGCGTAGCTTGTCAATAGTCTGTATATTAGTCCAACAACTGACGACCGCTGCTATAGAGTTTTAGCCAACGTGTTATAAAATATAATTGAGTTCTGGCGGGAAATGGGAACATGTGCACCGTTGTTTGTGTTTGGGGGCCCAGGCAGGACAACGAAACTATTATTGACCGTACTTTGACTTTATCTCCATATTGGGGGGTTGGTATGTTTTTTGTGTTTATCCTCCATGCATGTAATATGGGTCAAATGAATGGTGTCACTATGAATTCCCACTATAAAGACTGATTTGGGACAGGTTCCGTATTATAATAGTACGATAGCACGGGATCTCGGAGGTAGATACCTCCTTTGGTAGTAGAACCGCCTGTTGGCGTATGTTGATCCCTACTCTGCCTAACTCGGCAATTTGGCATTCTTTGATCAAATTATGTAATCGTACGATAGCACGGGATCTCCGAGCATGAGTATTTCAACCACAGAAATCCCGTGCAAAATAATATCCGTACTCAGCAGTCCGACATTCTTTGATGTTACCGCGACATTTATTACGCTGTATATAACATCGCTATTTCAATGCACACCAAACATTACGTTGTAGTTTTGGCACTTTGATTTCAAAGGGTCACACTGTACCGGTAACACACTGTGCTCAATTGACCCTCTTTTTCACCAGTATTCTGTTTAACCCCGAACTCCAGTTGCAGACAGATTTTTTATGACATATTGCTACTGACTTTTGGTACATGTATGAATCAAACAGATCATCTGCGAGGGGAATGGGTCCGTGGGGCGGACCTAGGCTTGCCACGATTATTCGATTAATCGACTAACCTTCGGCAGGTGCGGTAGTCGACGGTTATTTACTTTCGTCGACTAATCGCCCGAGAGGGGGGGGGGGGGGGGTGGGTATGGTTGTGTAACTTGTGTATCGATGTCATGCCTGGAATTAACTGTTAACAGCGTATGCAGCACAATTCCGTTGCGGCGTCCCCTGCATTTGATGTCACCGCCCACGTTTGGCGGTCGTCTTCAAAGAATTATATGTGCGACATGTTCACACAGTACGTGCCTGGCTGGCGGCATCCTTCAGTTTGTCTTTGATGTCTGCGCCAACTTTTCACAGAGTTATCGCCGATGTGTGGGTGAATCTGATCAGCTATTGGTTGGAATATCTGTCAGCGTGTTAGGCCGTGGGAAGGTTGCAAATAATTACTATTACATGTATTCTCGTTTGGTGCCATTGTAAAAAAATGTCTTCAAGAAAACAATCCAATGTTTGGGAGTTCTTTGACAAGGGGTTACGTATATAATATAAACTATTAATTTGTTTCATAATTTCTTGCAATTCTTTATTGAAAATGTCCAGGTTATACACGGCAGTAATTGTGACTGCATCCCCGTCACCCCAGGGTCCCCACAAAAGCTCAAATACCTCCCACTGTCTACCTATGTCTTCGTTAACTTCATTGTAAGTGCACGCCTTTCGCCGCAATTTCACCGATTAATGTGAAGCACGTGACCTGCCGAAATACGTAGCGGCGGCTTGGGAGTCGCGATCGAGATTAGCTTTACTTTGTGCAATTTTGTACAGTTAATGTCACATCGTACTCGTATGCAGTTTGCTCTATCCTTGCCAGAAACATCGGCAATAGTAAGGGCCTGTTAAAAACTACATCGGGACGAATGAGACTATGAGGGCATGAGTATTCCTTGTTGTATTTGCAATAAAACAGTGTAAACACGGAACATCAACAGTTTATAACTGTCTTCAAAATAAATGTAAAGAAGTCATCGTATAATTTCGCATTTACCACTTGTTTACCTGGATGTAATACAGGGCGCATATATTACCGATTAATCGACTAACCGTCGATTATAGCTGACGATTAGTCGATTATGAAAACTCATAGTCGTGGCAACCCTAGGCGGACCCGCAGCCGGCTTGGCGGAAACCCTGTATATAGTGTAGTATTCACACTGATATCAGGTCAGTCAGTGACCTCAATTACCTCTTATCTATAAGCCAACAACAAAGAAACTACCCTGTCAGCAGTAAACAAGTGTTGCATAATGCCACATGCTGCTCACATGTTAAGCAGATGTCTCTACAGTTGAGTTCAGAATAACGTGGCATAAAATCAAAGCCCTTCCACGGAGAAGGTCTCATGTTGGATTCTTGTAATGATAATATTTTATTAATTGGAGAAATAAATAAACTGGTAACAATTATTAATATTTTAATTGTTTTTATTTGTAATAAAAGGTCAGCCGACCAGTGTCCCCTGAAAACATGTTGAAAAAGGGTTAATAAATCCATAAAAAGAAAAAATTTCCGTCATCTTTAAATACATGTTGGACATCTCCAATATGTGGTTAACAATACTCTGAAGTCACAAATATCTACGATCAAAACTGTGGGAGGAGTTGATTACACCATGAAGGTACCCTCATACAGAAAATTAAAAAAAATGTTGAAATTTTCTAAGTCAAAAGGGTTAATAACTCTGTCAAAAAATCTATATACATGCTGCACATCATCAATATATGGGCAACAATATTCTGAAGTTTCAAATCTCTAGGTTGAAAACTGTAGGAGGAGTTGATTACACCATGAAGGTACCCTCGTAATGAAAATTATAAAAAATGTTGAAATTTTATATGTCGAAAAGGGCATCAAAAAATAATTTTTCAGTCATCTATATACATGTTGCACATCTTCAATATATGGGCAACAATATTCTGAAGTTTAAAATCTCTGGGATGATATCTGTAGGAGATGATTACACCATGAAGGTACTCAAAAGTGTGACGGACGGACGAATGGACAGATGAACAGACAGAGCCCGTTTCTATAGTCCCCTGAAAATTAATTTTCGTTCCTATTTTGAGATGGTCATCGTGGCGACTGCCAAAACTCACCTGTGTTAGTGGTTGTAGCCGAGAATTCAGACCCCCTATGGTACTGACATACAGATGTATAAGGCGCATGCACATTTTGAGGGGAAATTATTGGTCAACAACTGGCGACATATAGACAGAAATCTACGGTAAATTGAGCATAACAATAACATGTGTATTAGATGTCAGGATGCAGGAATTCTTTGACAAGTCCACCCATACCTACCTTTATACTTACCCAAACGTATACTGGTATATTACTGCTGTTGGTGCTTCCAAATCCAAGTAGTATATAAAACACATATTACAATAATCTGAATCGGCATTGGCCGATTGTGGTCTAATATAATCGACAATCGGCACAAGGATCTTTTTAATAATCGGCTCATCACTACCCCAAATCATTTGAAGGAAGACTCAATCTAGAAAGTTGTCACATGTAAGATGCCAATCAAGCCGGTTAGACCAGCTAATACATTCACGGTTCAAAGGAAGATAATTTGGCAAACTTCCTGTTGCAAAATCGGATACGGTTGAGTTGAGATATGTAAATATTTGACTATAGAGACACAATATCGGTCAACGATCCTAAAACATTACAACAAAATAACAAATTACTTCATATCAGAGGAACCAAATCCTGAAGGTGCAGAAAAACGGATGCTTTAACATGCCTGCATAAAAAACACGAGCGATCTCAAATTCTCTGGACTCAGTTTTGGAAATGTTCAAATTCGGAAAGGACAGTGCCATGTGTTTGGAAAACACCAATGTCTTATTTGTATGAAAATAAATCATAATTTGACAAATGATTGTTTTTTTATTTTATACTAATCCATGTATTAAAATTATATTAATTTTATGAGAGGTCAAATGACCAATTTAGAATGGGGATTTCCTTGCAAATATCCTGAGCAAAAGTTATATTAAACAAAAATCAGGCAGCTAGCCTAAACTAAAGCAGGTAACGGACAGTCATGGCACTTTTATAACTGGTGGTTTGTTTGGTTAAATTATTAAATCTTGCTATAAACTTGTTTTTTATAAATGTTTTCTGGAATTAAAACAATTTATAGACTTTTGAAAAATCTCAACAACTATGTAAATCTACAAACAATTCAAACATGCCAATAAACTTTTAAAGCATCAAATATGTATTAAATAGTACAATATTGATTGTTTTAAATATTATATTTATAATAGTGACAACCACAACCACTGGCACTTGCCAATTTAGCTTCGGAGATATGCAGGAAAATCCACATTCAATATTCACTTGATACACTCCTTAAAAGTTAAAATATGTCAGGGAAAACAAGAAAAGAGGTTGGTTTCCAAACCAGAATTGAGGACTAAAACTTTTATTAATTGGGGTTCCACGGGTAATAAAACCAGATACTAGGACCTCCACATATATGAGACTTGTATAAATATTTTATATATAAATACCTGCCTCCTCACAAAAATAATTTCAAATAAATAATATATTAAAATATCTGCCTCCCTCCTAACTTTGAAAAAAAACCTCGAGAAACAAACTATTAATATTATATGGCATAACACTCACCACCTGTGGAATATCTGACTGTTTTATTGCACCCTGTCTGCACAAATACTGCAGAAAGTCTTTGGCAGCATTTGTTTGTGCATCTTTCTTGCTAGTGGAATTCCCAACTCCAATATAAGCATAACCCTTAACAGATACCTGAAATAGAGCATAGATATTGGAAAGAAATATAGATTATGTTTTAAGAGTAAAACCTGATAACAAGAGTCGTGTTTACCATCTCAATTTCCATTAGAGACCGTCAATTGTAATCCTCTTCTCCCAACCTCCGAATCCAAAACAGTCTCATAAATTAAACTGTCTTGAATTAAAAAAAAATATTGTAAACTCCTTTAGTGAGGTATCAAAGTAGTGTCAATGTTAGATACCAAAATTTTGTGACAGGGAATTGCAGGGAGAAGTAATTTTGCTCTAAAAATGGACTCTAAGGTCTGGCTGGTTAACACAAAAACTAAATCAAGTTTCGACCATGCATAGTGCACGGCAAGAGCAACCAAGACTCTGGTTTATTAACAGAAGAGTGTGGAATAATTATAGAACAAAAACACAACAGAATCAAAACTCTTTTATCAAACAGGTACTAGTAGTGAATGCCATCCAAGCTGATTGAGTGAGATGAGTGTACATAGCTGTGCAATTATTAACTTTATATAGTAAATAGGTCTAAATTGATTCTAAGTTGGCTTAGATTCATAGGTTTTAAATTTATGGAGTTAAATTTCAAGTTTCTGCACCCTATTAACTTAACAAAATAGATATCAATCAGCACTGGAAAGATACTTCCAGAATTATAATATACTAACCTCACACTTAAACCTCAGTCTGTGTTTAGGACCTGTCTGATTATACTCATAATTAGCAGACAGCTGGCTTTTACCACACCATGTGTTCAAACACTGCTTCACGTCTCCCATTATGATCTGCAAATGTTCAACTTTTATCAAACAACAATGATCAGTTATAAGATTTAAATTTTTTTTTATAATAGTATGATAGTAAGCTCAGGGCACCAAAAAACTGGCAACAGGTTGTCCCGTTGTGCCTTATTTATACTCAAAGTTACTAAGTTAACTCTTAATTAATTAAATGTTTACTCTACTTAATAAAAGAACGCATGTGTCAGTGTTTACAAACAGGAAATAACCTGGGCCCAAAGTTGAAATTGATACCCTGTGATTCAAACACAGAATTCTCGATTGAACACGTGCTGTCATAACTTCGTCAGTTTTGATTGGCTAATGCACTGCAATGATTACTTGATGAGGTCGTGTTACTTTCATGATTATGAAATAATGAAATTGTATTCAATGTGGTTTTGAAGAAATACGTGCATACAAGATCTACATTTCAGTAATTGTCCGCTATTGTATAGACAAGCATATAATATTACATATTAAATTACTTTTTACCGTAGTATATATAAGTATAATAATTCAGTTAGATTCTGTTTTTCTTACCAGAATTAAATAATTGCAATTCAATTATTTATTTGTCCTCATCAAATATTTAAACACAAAACATATATGCCATCAACGTCGTTTTTCGGTTGATCTATGAGCGTATAGACCGATCAGTAGACGAATAACATACCGGTACTGTATAATTCCGCGAAGCGGATTATACTAAGTATGTTATTTGTCTACTGATCTGTCTATATGCTCATTAGTGATTTGCGATTTTTCGGTTATATCGTTCGATTCGATTTTTAAACAAACATCGAAAAATAAAATCGTAAAATTTGAGTAGACCGGAAAATCGCGGTTTTTATACGCCCAGTAAAAGCAAGTCCGTGTGGTCTTCGTATTATGCTCGCCTTGACGATCGACGATGTAAATGCAATTTGTGCAAGAAAGAGATAATAGCTCCGTCTGGTAATACTACGAACTTACGTGCACATTTAGATCGGAAACACAAGCGTCAGTATTTAGAAATAAAAGCCGAAATTGAATTATTCAGCGAAAATACAAATACTGCTTCCTCAAAACGCAAGTGCACTACGATAGCATCGGCTAATTCAGAATCAGATGTGTCAATTTCAAAGCAACAGAAACTCAGTGATTGGGATTTCAGACATGTTGACAAATGGAAGAAAACTGATTCAAAGCAGATCAAAGGGAATGAACTCATCGCAGAAATGATTGCAACAGATTTTCAGCCATTCTCAGTGGTTAATGACAGAGGGTTCAAAAAAGTGTTGAATTTTCTCCAGCCATCATTCCAAATACCTTCTTCCAGGAATTTGCGCTCTGTTCTGATTCCGAGTATGTACGAAGAGATGAGAGTTAAAATTATTGATTCTTTGCAAGGAATTGAGTCTGTTTCAATGACAACAGATCATTGGACATCCAGGGCCAATGATGCGTACATGGCTGTTACTTGTAATTTTCTTACATCTGACTTTCAATTGAAAGATTATTGTCTCAGCTGTTTACATTCCCCGGAATCTCATACAGGTAAAAATATTTCTCAAAGTATTATTGACACAGTTCAAAAATGGATGCCAAAACCAGACAGGATGAAGAAAATTTATATAGTTTCTGATAACGCCTCCAATATGGTTGCTGCAGGAAAGCTGTTACCATCCAATTATTCTATGCTGAACTGTTTTGCGCATACACTGCAGCTTGTTGTCAAAGACAGTCTCAAGAAGTATCCGGGTACTCAGAAAGTTATTGCCAAATGTAAAAACATAGTCTCTCATTTCAACCACAGTACACAATCCACCTATAAATTGAAGGAGTTGCAGAGAACAATGGGACGTCCTGAACATAAACTCAAAAATGAGTGTGAAACGAGATGGAACTCTACCTTTTTCATGATGGAACGATTAGTTGCGGAAAAGGAGCCATTGTCAGCTGTAATTGCATCACTACCAGCAGTTCATAACTTGAATTCTTTTGAATGGAAAACTGCTGCGGAATATGTTGAATTGCTTCGTCCCATTTTCGACAATGCTCTCATCGTCAACATATTCAACAATTTCAATGATAATTCCTGTTTTAAACACCTTGATAGAAAATCTCCGAAATTCTGAAGTGGGCGATTTTGCTGAAACAGCCATACAGTGTATAAAATCAAGATGGGTGAATTATGAAACAAACAAACTCTTTTCTCTGGCCACAATTCTGGACTCAAGGTTTAAATTACATGCTTTTTCTGACGAATTGAAGACCAGTTCCAGAATGATGCTATTGGATGATGTTTTGTCATATGAAGAAAGAGGAGATGGACTTTCATCTTCGAATGAGACAATAGAAACCGCAACAGTTGATGATGAGACTGAAAAAATTGAACCTAATAAAATTACTTCATGTGACACTGACATTGGAAGTAAAGAAAGTTCTGGAACTAAAGAAAGTATTCGTAAACATGACTTTTGGGCTTCTTTCAAAAAGAAAGTCCAGGAGACGACAACCAAGAGAGTTGAAAATAAAGATGAAGTTGTTAGACATGAAACAGAAATTTACCTAAATGAAAATCCAATTCAACCGACAGACTGTCCATTTCAGTGGTGGCGAGAACACAAAAACATGTACCCAAACCTGGCTAAATTGGCAAAATCTGTTCTGTTCATTTCAGCTACTTCTGTCCCAAGTGAGAGAATATTCAGCAAAGGAGGGTACATTTTGAGTGATCGCCGTTGTAGACTCAAACCACTCCATGCAGAATACCTCATTTCTCTTAACCATAATTTAAGAGATGGTGAATAATAACTGACAAAAGTTCAGATTGTTAGTTTGGCAACTTTTGTTTGTTTGTTATTAACTGTGACTGATACATGTATGCACATCATGTATGTTATACTGTGTATGAAGTAAAGTTTCATTCAGTTAGTAAAATCAGGCTAGTCAGCCTGGTCAAGCCATAGTCCATTCGTGAATATTGAATAATGATGGTGCTTCCTAAATTCCTATACCTAATACCTGCCTTATGGACCTAGTCATAGAAATTCCTTTGACAAGATATCAGAATGTTTATTTATATTTATTTTGTTTTTCCTTCTCCCTGACGAGAAGTCTGTTCATTTATTCTTTTTTGTTATTTTTACTAATTATAGTTATGTGTTTTCGAGTTTTCAGAAAATAAAATATGCTAAATGCATTTAGGATTTCTTTTTCATATCCATTCACTATTTCCTTCATATTGGAGTGATGTCATTCATGCAGTCAAGCAATGTACATGTCATATGACATTTATTAGTTGAAAATCGAAAATCGAAATCGAAATCGAGATTTTCACCATGAAAAATCGAAATCGAAAATCGAACATTATTTTAAAAATCGCAAATCACTAATGCTCATAGATCAACCGAAAAACGACTTTGATGGCTTATAATTACAACTTTAACACTTTATTTTCAACTGTCTACTATTAATCCATCTCAGAAAATTAATTGCCAAAACATGATTTTCCGTTGGGCGATCTCGGAATTTGTTTGATGGGCCGAAAATAAATTGGCCGAAATTGTCAACGAGCAACTTCGCCAAGCAAACTTTCAGAAAATAAATATTTACACTTCAACTTCAATTTTCAGCAATGAACTATCCATGATAAAAAGAATTACTTGTTTGGCTACGATTTACGTTTAAAATGACTCATTAACAACCCAATAATTATCAACACACACAGTCGAATCCGCGATCTCCGGTAAAATTATTAACTCCAGACCAGTCCAGAATCCAGCCCGATGACCGATGTAATTTGTAAACAAATGCCCTGATCATATCTAATGTACTCGTGGCAAAATTAATGTCATCATCATTGTTATGAAGCTGAAAAGTGTTAAAAGGATTGTAATCGGGTAACACATTTTATTTATTTCCAATAATATTTGCCATGTTGATCAGCCTGATTCATGATAAGTTGTGTTCACAGCAGTAACTATACACGTTGTCATAGACGCTTTTTCGAAAATTGGACAAATGAAAAACGCGGCACGAACTTTTAGTGTTCAGTCGAGGGTTACAAAAACATGAATACAGCTGAAATGAACAGACATTAAGTATAGTATAGTGTCCGTAAGAAGCAGAAACAAGCAATATAGACATCAACTACTTGTTCAAATGTTTCTAGCATTGAGTTTTCGAGTTGTTTTTTCACTGAAATTCTAATGGAATTCTCGTTCCGCGCTTTCGCGTCATCCAGGGACGTCGTGTGGGGTGACGGTTATAGACTCGCCCAATTTTCTTAAAGTGTCACTACGCGATGTGACTCGTCTACTGCAAAGTCTATGCACTGATAGACGCAGGTCACGCGGTAGCCTCTCGACCAATCAAATGCCCGCATTTCGACGAAAACGAAAGTAGTTGTAATTATATAAATTTGAAGATCCAAACACCAGGGCCCCGATTTACTTTTAAACATTTTGCATAGAAAACTGCTATGCATAAACTGGAAATTACATAGCACTCTTGAAGAATTGCATAGCAATGTTTAAATCTCTTGAAATGGACAAATTAAACATAATTTGTTGTTTGTTTTGGGGTTAATTTTGTGAGAAAAAAAAACAGCTAACAATTATAATATTAATATATAATTAATAAGTTAGATATCTGAATTTGATTTAGAATTTTTTTTATTATATTAATATACAACTTAATCCAAGCTAGTTGGAACCCAACTTTCCCAATCACATCAATGAATATCATACCAGGGGGCAGAGGCTAGACAATGTCATATTACAGTAGTAGGCGCTAGAACTAAAAGATACTAGTCGGAATTTTCGTACCTGAGACCCCTTTCATGAACGCATTGCTAAAATTCCTCAGTTCACATAATCTGGGCTCACTTTCCATTTTAATAATGCACGTTAACAGCGGTGACACATTTATTGTCATTATCAGTTTTGTAAATAAGCCATGGAAAGACAATTCAAACATGGAAAGACTTTCTTGCTTGAACAGTTTTTATTTTTAGGGCAGAAATATTTTTATTGTAAACAGAATACAACATGGTCCCATCAACCACATTTGTTACAAATTATTTCATTTGTTGTCAAGGAATGATCAACCAATCAGAATCGTTTTAATATAGCATGGTCATGCTCGATGTGCATGATTACGTGCCTGATCAAATACTAGAGTTATGCCTCTTGCATTGTAAATTTTATCGACCTCAGTCTGTTACGCTCTGTATTCTGCAAGCTGGCAATATGTGGACCGGATCGTGGGTTTGCATGCAAACTTCGTGTGTCGCAATTCGCGATAGCAGGCTGATATTGCATCGTCAAACCGGGTATATTGTATCGCAAATAGCGATGCAATACCGCTTAAATCGTGCCCTGCCAAACACAATTCCATGCAGTCGATACCAAATTAGACAAAATTGTATTTTTCTAGCATTCCGCGTTAAAAGAAAACTTTAAAATAGTCACCATCACTTATCATGTCACAGGCATCGCGAAAACACACAAAAGTGTCCACCTGGTTTACCATCGATATATATTTACTAGTACATACATCGATGGTTTTACATTGAAAATGAGTACAAACTATTATAATTCAAATACTCTTTATTGCCTACCACGTTTCGACAGAAGTATGGACGCTCTTTATAAGAGGCAATAATTTTGCAAGACTGACAACAAACGAGTAAAATTTATTCTCTTGAAAGCCGATAGCTGGCCATCGAAACCTCATATATGTCAATTATAGAAACCTTAAGTTCATGGTATGTTACATGTACATGTAGTTACATTAGGAATAAAATGGCACACATTGTGCATAATAACCACACCAAGATAAACAGGCAATGATATCTTTTACACACATTTTTTTGGTATTATTTTATGATATTATTTTCAAAAATAATATAATAAAATAATAAGTTCCCCGACCCCTGTGCATTTTACCTTTAGCACATTTATTTACAGTCAGGGACATATCCAGGCCGTTTTCATACCGTTTACCGGTTTGGGCGCCCAAACTTCATTTGCCCAAAATTAATTTTTTGTTTAATAATTTAATAATTTTTTCAAATCAGGTCCCAATTCATATCATAACAAGATACAAAACATTTATATATTTACATATATTGACATAAAGACATTTAAATTTACAAAAAAAGATTAACTTTAACAGTTGGAATCATAGTGTAAAGTATGTTTGGCTTTATCTAGCTTTCATCTGTGAAAACTTCAAATAGTTTGAGTTCAGGTTTGTCATCATTCAGCCTTCAGACCTCAGTATTTCAATCAAATTCAAGTGAAATTCCACAATACAGTACAGGAACAGTGACAATTTGATCAGGTTATCAGGTGGGGTCTCATAATACCAAATGAATATATTAATATAGATATTAGGACTAATAGTAATTACTAACTTAATAGACATTGTTTCTGCACTACTGGTAATATATTATGTATGTGTCTCTCACTTAAATTTTAGAAAATAGCCTACATGTAGTATGTGAATTAGAGTGATGACGTTAAGTCTCATTTCAAGCAGGATAAGCATAATCCATTGAACCAAAATATATCTGATATCTGCATTTCCAATCCCATACATATATAATGAAAGTGACAATCACACTGTAGCTCAACTTAGGTAGGGGAATAATTTAATGGTTGACAGTAAATGGATGAATTAGGAAAGGTGCTAATTGAGATATCTAAGTAAGACAAGATGTACATGTCGATATCAACATTCATGACAAGTTTCATAATGATCGATCAGGGATGCAAAGAGTAAAATCCAAGATGGCCACCAGCGGCCATGTTTTTTGGCCGAATGATCCTAAAATGACTCGTTCCCATCTACATGTAAATGTCAACATTCATGACACATTTTATGATGATCAGACAAACAGTACTGCCTGTACCCTGCGCCAATGGATTCAATTTTGAAATCCAAGATGGCCACCAGTGGCCATGTTTTTTGGCCGAATTACCCCAAAATGATTCGTGCCCAACTAGAGGTCACCCCGATGGTCCATATGAAGTTTAAAATGAATTGTTCCCATCTACATGTAAATGTCAACATGCATTACAAATTTTATGATGATCAGACAAACAGTACGGCCTGTAGCCCGCGCCAATGGATTCAAATTTGAAATCCAAGATGGCCACCAGAGGCTAGTGTTGAAACGATTAGTGAATTTCAGAGTCGACTAGTCGAGGCCCAAAAGTCGCGTTGCGTCGACTAGTCGGTACCCGATATCAAAACTTTCAAACATAACATTGTACGGAAAATTCATCGTACATGGCGTACACTGATGACTGATGCAATGACGGTCTATTGCGTTGCACATTTCCCTGCATACACACCAATTTATTTGGGAAATAATACTGTAAACATCTTGATATTTATCCAACACACTGAATGTAATTATATAATTAGACATGTGGTGGATAATGAATCGAAAACTGATATCTGCATTAAATTTAATATCAGCATTCGAGATTATTTCGTTTAGTCACGTGATCACCAATAAACCGGTGCCGAGCGGTGTCACTATAAAATGTTAATGTTCCGACTAAGTACGCCCTATAGTATAGGCTACGTTGTAGAATCTGATAGCCAGTTCTTAATGTCAGTATCATTTATATACGGAAGCACCAATCATGTCACCTTATTAGACCTTCACCCAGCGTCGCATCATAACCTGACGGTGCAAGATCAATTGAAATATACACAGTGTATATAAAAGCTGTCTCGGACAAACGACAAAGCTGCGTCAATCATTGCCATCATGTCTTTGACCTCAAACGACGAGTGAGACATTGTGTTGTCAATTTCATTCGTTCAATTAATAGTCGAGGTCACCGGTCCGTGTGTGTCTATACTAGTAACACTGTCAGTTCCGGGTGCCACCAAACGTTATACTTACCATAACTTACGTGCAGTTAACACCGTTTATGTCGGAATTGATCTTGAAAACGTTATACATGCAACTAATACACTATATTCCGACTAGTCGACGGCAAAATTCAGAGTCGACGTTCTGACATTTCAGCGTCGTCTACGACTAGTCGATTAATCGTTTCAACCCTACCAGCGGCCATGTTTTTTGGCTGAATGACCCCAAAATGACTCGTTCCCATCTACATGTCAACATTCATGACAAATTTCATAAAGATACGACCTGTAGCATTGAAACATGTATTGACTACCCCAAATATCTAAAAGATCACTTTATCAATGACTATTATCATAAATGATCCATATGTGTTAATGACCTTCTATATTATTCAAATGCATCAAAGAATTAAAAAAAAAAAAAACTTCCATATTCTTAGCCCAAATCAACTGAGCTCCACTGGTGATTCAGTCACATCCTTACACATTCATTAAATTGAAATAATGTTTCATGAAATCAAGTATTAAACATATAGTTCTATTGCTTATGAGCATATCTTCCAACATATTATGCATAACTTTTACCACCCCACCCTCCCCAACCTACATCTCTTTCTCTCTCTGAACTGTTCTTCTCCTCTTGCACTTGCACCCACATGTAGTTTAGGGAACAGGACTACCCGCCCCTCTGCTATTTTCGGGGCGGGTTGTCCCGATAAATAAGGGTGGGTTGTCCATAAATTGTTAATAGTGATTATGTTCTTTTATGTTCTTTGATGATATATTATTAAAGATTTTGACCAACAAAACATGTGTTTATTCATTAATTATGTCAATGCGTGGACTGGAGTAAAGTATGACACAATGTTTTGACAACAGTTTCTGAACGGCACTTAAGGTAAGTGAAGACTAACTAAAAGGGGTGCTTTCAAAACAAACATTTGATGCAAATGGTTCATTATCACAGCGTGTAAGCACAACACTTAGTGATTGGGATTCATCTCACTGATGTCAAGTTAACTGGAGGTGAATATACAAACAGCCTTTGAACGATGCCGGCGGAACTGGGTTGGCCCCTATATTAAATCTAGAGTAGGCCCCTATGGGTTATCTAAGTTATCTTCATTCTGCAAGCATGTTTCCTTGCATTCACTGCGATTTGGAGGTGCGACCAAAGCAACATGCCGTTGATTGTGATGTGTGTGGCGCACGCATATGGTTTATCGATGGTGCATACAAGATTGTGGGAGCACCGTTAAAACAGCCACTCTGCGAGGCCAGCTGATGTCCATCAACGCATTTATACAGAAAGACGGCAAAGGGAAGCAATTCCCACTAGTCTTCGCCTTGGTGTCTCGTCGAACGAAACAGGATTACAGCAGCAGCAGCCCCAAATTAATCATTGCATTTGTTCGTTTGTTAAACTTATTAAATTTTGTTTTTAATCTTCGTTCATATTCATATAATTACAACTACTTTAGTTTTCGTCAAAATGCGGGCATTTGATTGGTCGAGAGGCTACCGCGTGACCTGCGTCTATCAGTGCATAGACTTTGCAGTAGACGAGTCACATCGCGTAGTGACACTTTAAGAAAATTGGATGAGTCTATAACCGTCACCCCACACGACGTCCCCGGATGACGCGAAAGCGCGGAACGAGAATTCCATTAGAATATCAGTGAAAAAACAACTCGAAAACTCAATGTTAGAAACATTTGAACAAGTAGTCTATGTATATATTCCATGTCTCTGCGTCTTATCTACACTATACACTACTTATGTCTGTTCATTTCAGCCGTATTCATGTTTTTGTAAAGCTCGATTTAACACTCAAAGTTCGTGCCGCGTTTTTTATTTGTCCAATTTTCGAAAAAGCATCTATGACAACGTGTATAGTTACTGCTGTGAACACAACTTATCATAAATCAGGCTGATCAACATGGCAAAATTTATTGGAAATAAATAAAATGTGTTACCCGATTACAACCCTTTTAACATTTTTCAGCTTTATTACAATGCTAATGACATGACATTTGTCACGAGCACATTAGATATGATCAGCCTGAGGGCATTTGTTTACAAATTACATCGGCCATGAATCATGATCGGACTGGAGTCTGGACTGGTCTGGAGTTAATAATTTTACCGGAGATCGCGGATTCGACTCTGTGTGTGTTGATAATTATTGGGTTGTTGTTGAGTCATTTTAAACGTAAATCGTAGCCAAACAAGTAATTCTTTTTATCATGGATTGTTCAGTTATAATTATTGTATTATTATAGGGCTCTGACCCATAAGCCATGGCTTCCACAGAGCCCCATTACCATATTGTAATTTATGCATTGATCATCAAATAAAATCACTTGAGTTTGAGTTTGGAGGAATACATATACTCTGGGACAATATCAAGAGAAAGGCTCCTACGTGAGTGCACAGTTACTGGACATAAAATAAGGTTTTAATCGAGTTTAGAAATCGGTATCCTTATATAACGATATGAAGTTATGCATCTTTTGATTTTTTTAAATTCACCTCCCGAGAAACATGTCTCAAATAAAAGCACTAAACGCAAAATACCGGCCATAAAGTCGCTTGTTTTATGGTTTGTGGCCATAAAGTCGCTTGTTTCCTATAAATAACATACGCACCTACAACTATGCACCGATAAAATCATTCCGGATGCCATATTAACGGAGTTTAAAACATTTTCGCCGTGATTGTCCAGTGACTCGACACCATCATTGAATTCAAAACCGAAACTAATCGAATGCGGAAATAAACTGGCGAATAAAAAATGCCAAACCACTAAAACGGAACAATTGAGAGATCGCAATTTTTCGTTTTGGACGTCAGAAGGGAAAGTGAATCTACTATATGGCTTTATCGGAGGCCGAAAACATGATTATCTCACTAGTAGTTTGTGAATTATTACAGCGAATTATTCAAAAGTTGTAGTTATGTAGATTAATAGGTGTTGACTATATAATTAGATGAGATTATGCATGGTCATCGTCAAATAAAGCATTAACAAATCCCCATTTTAGGCCTATTAATATTATAAGCATGTATACGTGGTCAACCTTTTTGTCTTTACTTAGTTTGCTTGGTTTAGATAAACCGACATACAGAGGTAACCATTACAATATAGTTTACCCCCCCCCCCCCCCCCCCCCCACTGATTCGAAAGGCCATATCACGTATAATAACACTCAAATCAGCAAATCAGATCACACGTACTATACGGAGATTGCCGAGATGTGCCGATTAACGATGACGGACTATTGATCCGTCGAAAAAAAGAAAATTAAACTGCTCAAGTTAAAACAATTGGTAGTTAAATCAGATAAAATGGTTATTATTGTAAAAACTTGGCGTCATATAATAAACACAGCAGTGAGTTGATTCTCGACATCGCATCACGTCTCGTTGAGGTGGGTATTATTGCCGGATCAATCTCTCTACTGTGGCAGCTCGTTTGATCCGGCAATCTACCCACCTCAAATCGACGTGACACTACAACACGGATCAACACACTGTTGTGATATAAATATGTATGTATTTGTTTGCTTTATGGATGCCAGTAAAGCGTTTGACAGAGTTGACCACAGCGTGTTATTCGAAACGCTTGAACGTCGAGATGTTCCCAAGCAGATTATTAGTCTGCTGTTCGCGTGGTTCAAAAACAACGGTTTTATGTTCGTTGGTGTTCTATTATATATATTCACGTGGCTTCCATCCAACCAGCGGTGTAAGGCAGGAAATTATACTAAGCCCTCTATTTTCAATGTATATACAGACAATTTGAGCAGGAATTTGAATGGAACCAACATTCGATGCATGATTGGCTAAAAAACATTGAACCACCTATCATACGCCGGTGACATGTGTTTGATCATCGATATACGTCGATGGTTTGATATCTCCATCTGTGATTGGTCTTCGTCGCCTATTGCGTGTGTGCACTAACGAGGCTGACAGATTAATCCTTAGTTACAACATCTCAAAAACTGTCGCCATAGCCTTCATCCCTAATTCCATGCCTATTGACATTCTTCCAAAACTTATTAAATCTTTCATGGTAACGATCTTACGTTCATTGCTAGTGCCAATTATCTCGGACACGTTATAAATGACGACCTATCTGACGATGGCGATTTACAACCTCAATGTTGGGCTATATGTCTCAGAGCTAATTTATTTTAAAGAAAAGTTTTTAAATGTCTGCGAGCTGTGAAATCGTTTCTTTTTCACAGATATATTCTCCTTTGTATTCTTGCCAGCTGTAGTCTTAATTACTTTAAATAAGCTAAATGTGTGTTATAATCATGCATATAGACTATGTATGGGTTATGACAGAAGATTCAGTGCTATAGTGGTATTTCGTGAATGATGGAGTGTTGTCAATGTTGAGACGAAAGTTTGTGTATGGTTTTCGTGAAAGGGTGACAAGTCGAATAACTGTGCAATCTGCAATAATGAGGTCATATATATTATACACTTCTGAACTGATAATATATTGGAACGAATTATTGTATACACAAGTCCACTTTTGTAAATGTTTGCAGCTATATGCCATGGTAACACTATAATTGACATATTGTGAAATCCTGACGCCACTAGAGCTGAAACGGTTAGACGGTTAACCGGTTAGCATCCGGTTAGCGACGTAACCGGTTAGAAAAAAATGAACCAGACGTAACCGCATCCCGTTGTCAGTTGAATGTGAACGTGAATAATCCTCAAAATATTAGGTTAAATGATGCAAAACTAATACTAAATCCCGTGTCACCGATAGTAGAGTGCAATGCAAGCATTAATTGGTACACGCAGTAATATCAGATACTTAGTAGCAATTCTCGAACTGTCTGGAAGTGTCGGCGACCTTCAATCAATTCCGACCCTTTGAAGTTTTCTTCCGACAAAAGCACGTGTGCAGTCACTGTGTATCAAGTCTAAATGCACACAAGGAAGTGACAACGTAAAAGTGGCATTGTGTGGCAATGCGTGCTTTCGTAACTTAATAGTTAATACTGCACGAAGCAACATGGATTCAAATTGGAATCACACCATGACATACTATATATAAAACTGTTTTACAGTGGGGTTTATAAAAACTATGTAAGTCGACAAAGTTTGAAGATTGAGATCAGCTGCACAATGTCTTCACTCTTCCCGTTCTTCCTCCCTGTTGTGATTTAATATGATCAATTCAATTGAGTGACCAAACAGACATCGTAGTTGAAGCAACCCAAAACTTCTTCAATAATCTTCCCTTTTATCAAGGAAATTTAATTGATGCTCCATGCTACTCTGTAACTGGTTGTGCCTGTGGGACTAATTAACACTCAATTTGGCAGTAATTGCTATATGTTAAGTGATTGCATACTAAAACCGAAACCGAAACGTAAATTATATAACTTCCCAACACTAGTGTCCGCTATCATGATACCGACGAATAGCTCGAATACTGAATAGGACTGCGAGTCTGACCTAACTGACCTTCCTTTTTGTTCTCTAGTTATTACTTTCTTGTCTTTATACATAATGCATTGGAGGATATACCAATGATGATAATGATATATTACAGATCTTTAATATATAGTTTTGTTACTCGTTTCACCAATACCCATACAATAATTCGTTGATGTCGAGGTCCTAAGTAACTACCGACCGGTTTCAAACCTCTCTTTTATTTCAAAGCTGATAGAGAGGGTTGTTTCCAAACAACTCCGCGAATACTTGTCGTCCACTGGCTTGTCGGAAGTGTTTCAATCTGCCTATCGTCCAAATAGCAGCACTGAAACTGCACTTCTTCGGGTCCAAAACGACTTGCTTATGTCAATGGATCAAAGGGAAGTGTCATGCTTGGTGTTACTGGACCTCAGTGCCGCCTTCGACACCATCGACCACGCTGTGCTATTGGAGAGACTTGAAAACAGACTCGGTGTGACTGGTGTAGCCTTAGATTGGTTTAGGTCATATCTGAACGGCCGTACATTGAGTGTCACAGTGAACAACATTCACTCGGATGTTTTTGCACTTAAGTACGGTGTGCCACAGGGGTCTGTGCTTGGACCCATGCTCTATGTGATCTACGTCCTACCGCTGGGGGACATAATCCGTCATCATGGACTGAATTTTCACTTTTACGCGGATGATTCCCAACTCTATGTTCATTTCAACCCTGGTTGTGAGATTCCAGCCAGAGAATCCATAGAGCACTGTGTATCCGATATTAAAATCTGGATGACTGATAATTTCCTTAAGTTGAATCCTGACAAAACTGAACTGATATATATCGGGTTACCGCATCAGTTGCAGAAAGCAACTACCCACGATAAATATTGTGCTTGGAGATAGTGCAGTCTCTAAGTCGACTATGGTCCGCAACCTGGGGTATATGATGGATGACAATCTATCTGCGGGGGCGCATGTAATGCAAGTTTGCAGATTGGCATATTGTCACCTGAGAAATATCAGCAGGGTGCGCAATGTGGTCGACGAAGAGACGGCCAAACAACTCGTACATGCATTTATCACAAGCCGTATAGACTACTGTAACTCACTTTTATTTGGTTGCAACACATACCTTATTCGGAAACTTCAGCTTGTACAAAACTGTGCTGCTAGGATTGTTACCAAAACAAAGAAATTTGATAACATCACTCCAATTTTAGCTAAATTACATTGGCTTCCCGTTGAGCAGAGGATCCATTTTAAGGTCTTGCTTTTCACTTATAAGTGTTTAAATAATTTGGCACCATCGTACTTGTTGGATCTCATTCAGCGCAATCAACCCGTCAGACCCCTCAGGTCCGCCAAGGCAAATCAACTTGTCTATAAACCTGGGGATCTGGTTACATGCGGCGATCGTGCTTTTTCTGTGGCTGGCCCAAAGCTGTGGAATCTACTTCCTGATCACTTAAGGATTCCACAAACCATAAATGAGTTCAAATCCGCACTTAAAACCCACCTGTTTGAAGTGGCATTTGGTCCTCGGCCCACATTGCGTAAAGTTAAGAAATAGCCGCAGTTTATGTTGTATATCTGTATTGTGTTGTATATGTTTTATGTGTATATTGTTAAGTCCGAGAGCACATTTGTGGAGTCGTGACTAGAAACCTTATTATTATTATTATTATTTTACTCGTTTTACAAATGCCCAAACATATGCTGATCACGGCAAATAAGCGATCTCCCCTGCCATTCACAAATTTCACTTGCGCATTCCCCATCACGACTCACGAAAGCCAGCAAAAGAACAGTGAATGCGTGTTTTTGAATATCGTTAAATGCCGTGAATAAGGTCTTTATTTCAGCTACTACTTCTCACCTAGGTTTGTCCCTGGAGCATGGCATAATGTCGACATAATTAGTGTGAGAGAAGTCCGCTAGAAATTTAGCGGTTAACCGGTTGAAATCCGGTTAACCCCGATGGTTAACCGGTTAGAAGAATGGGTCAACCGTTTCAGCTCTAGTGATCTGATTTGCTGAGTGTTATTATACGTGATATGGCCTTTCGAATCAGTGGGGGGGGGTAAACTATATAGTAATGGTTACCTCTGTATGTCGGTTTATCTAAACCAAGCAAACTAAGGAAAGACAAAAAGGTTGACCACGTATACATGCTTATAATATTAATAGGCCTAAAATGGGGATTTGTTAATGCTTTATTTGACGATGACCATGCATAATCTCATCTAATTATATAGTCAACACCTATTAATCTACATTCATAACTACAACTTTTGAATAATTCGCTGTAATAATTCACAAACTACTAGTGAGATAATCATGTTTTCGGCCTCCGATAAAGCCATATAGTAGATTCACTTTCCATTCCGACGTCCAAAACGAAAAATTGCGATCTCTCAATTGTTCCGTTTTAGTGGGTTGACATTTTTTATTCGCCAGTTTATTTCCGCATTCGATTAGTTTCGGTTTTGAATTCAATGATGGTGTCTAGTCACTGGACGATCACGGCAAAAATTTTTAAAACTCCGTTAATATGGCATCCGGAATGATTTTATCGGTGCATAGTTGTAGGTGCGTATGTAAATGTTATTTATAGGAAACAAGCGACTTTATGGCCGGTATTTTGCGTTTAGTGCTTTTATTTGAGACATGTTTCTCGGAGGTGAATTTTTAAAAATCAAAAGATGCATAACTTCATATCGTTATATAAGGACACCGATTTCTAAACTCGATTAAAACCTTAGTTTTGAGACTTTATGTCCAGTAACTGTGGTGAGTGCGTCGGAAATTTACCGATTTCTGTTTACCTATTTTCGTGTTAGAACTTAGATACTTTTAACACAAAGAAGGCTATACTTTAATTCACTACAAAACTGGTAATACAAACAACGATGTACCAGAAAATGCTTAAACAAATGCAATACGATTCATTAAGATGTATACCTGTATTTAATCTCGATTTTAGACCTAAATACCGGCAAAATTTCCACACATTTCACAATTTTCTAGCGTCACCTGGTGGTAAACGTCGAAACTGAGCCAGTTATCTGTCCTTAGTGTGGGCTCCCACAGCGTCGCTAACCTCTCTCGGGTTATGGCGACCCGAGAACTGATTTGGGTAGAGATCCACCCCTATGAACCGGTCCTGCTAGAAACAATTACGCCTGTTTGGATCTAGCCGTCAGAATTAAGTTTTCTTGGACACAGTCGCACTTTGCATGACAGAAGACTTAAGAGTAACCAGTAAGTACGGCTGAATAGGTCACTCTCATCGGTTTTCTGTGATAAAGTTACCCAGGTTGGAGAGAATTGTGATAAAGTTACCCAGGTTAAGCGAATCTCACAATATCAACTCGATTTAAAGTGACAGAGAGAAATATTGTTCAGTTTGGCAAGTAATAGCCTTATTAAGGCTGAAGGGGTCACTCTCGCTGAAATGGTCATTGTCACCCTGTTTCGTTCAGTTGGGTACCCAGCTTTTTAAAACTTTCAGTTGGGTACCCAGCTTTTATAAAATTTACATTTGGGTACCCAGCTTTATGAGCAGTCAATCTACAGCACCTTTGTCATATGCATACAATTCTTCTCCGCTATTATTTTCAAGCATCGTGACGAACAGACATCATAATTCATATATAAACACATTTAACATGTTCAGTTCGCAATCAACAGACGGCAATCACTAATTAAATCACGCTCTGTTTGAGATTTCATAAAGCTGGGTACCCAAGTGTATATTTTACAAAAGCTGGGTACCCAACTGAAAATTAAAAAAAGCTGGGTACCCAACTGAGCGAAAGGGGGTGACAGTGACCATTTCAGCGTCACTCTCACCAAAAAAAGTGCTGAAGGGTACACAGGATTTTCAAAATGTGCTGAAGGGTAGGCCTACACATGGTTTGAAATGTCACTCTAAAGGACATTCAGTCATCGTATCTGCCATGATTTATAAACACAATTTAAGTAATGGTGTTCGTGCCGATCACAAACCCTGTGTAACCTTCAGCACATTTTCAAACCCTGTGTACCCTTCAGCACTTTTTTTGGTGAGAGTGACCCCTTCAGCCTTATTAAGCATAAAATTAAAACATATTAGTACTGTAGTTCGTCATTTTCATCGCAAAAATCAATAATTTGTTGCTAAACATGAAATGTTATTAACCTGGGTAACTTTATCACAATCCTCTCCAACCTGGGTAACTTTATCACAATTTCAGGAACCTGGGTAACTTTATCACAGAAAACCGATGAGAGTGACCTATTCAGCGTAAGTATGGTACAGTCCGGTCGCCAAACCCCCAGTCCGGTCGCCAACCCCCCGGAATTCACGAATGCGTGTTTTCGCGTATAAAGTTTTTTTTCTCTGCGGATTTTGTAAATTCAGGTATCCGACATCAATATTTTACCGGCTGACCATCAGTCAGCCTTGAGCAATTTTTTTTTTATAGCGCCCTAAAAAGTATACCCCATCCCCCAATTTTTGTAGCGGTTTTAGGTCCCGAAGAGTACCGGTTATCCGGTCCGAGTGCACCCGAGGATGTGACGTCACTCCCAGCTACCGAGAATGACAGAACAGAACTGGACACCGACAAGATAACACCTATTTGGCTGACATGTTGTTTTACTGTGACATCTTGTATTAATATATAGAATAAACCATGATAAATAAGAATGTATAGTCCTGTTTTGGTTTCATTGGCGACGAGGTCACTTTGAATCTATGCGAGGATGATTTTGATGCAATTTTGACGTGAAAAACTTTCCAAAATGACTTGTGAATTTCCGACCATTTTCGTCACATTTGCCGACGCTGAAGATTGTACTTTCAGTGTTCGACTGTGTATAATGTTGCTAAATCTATGCAATTAATATTGTGAACGATGAATTCTACTGACAATATGTTTATCTGTGTAAATTCGCCATTTGTTCGGCCGTTTGCTTCAAAATCCAGCGCGGTGTTCTAAAAATAGACCACACGTAAAACAGTTTCCGGACATCAATTCTTCACCACAGCTAGCTGGCCAATTTTTGAAGACAGGGGAGAGAGGAAGGTGTTTGAACAACTTCGCTGCCCAGTGTCAACAGAATTACGGTCAGATAAACTTACCTTTTTTCTCACAAAATGTCAATCACAATGTAGTTCAATTTGCAAACTGATTTGAACATGCCACAACTCATCAATAATCAACATGAATACAAGTTACAACCAACTAAATAGTTCTGTTCCACCCATCATACCAAATGAGATGTCATACCAGTGAAACACCAGTGTTGAAAATATAAATTTGGCAGTTCCCAACAAATTGGACAATTTTCATGATATCAGCTCAACCACGATTCAACTGAAATAAAATTCTTGACAAACTTTGAAAGCAGCCTGAAATTTATTGTTCAACCTGATATACAATATCTGAGTTTAAATTTGACATCAACAATTCTCAATGTTGACTCAACATGATTTTCATGCTCTTGACTTTTAATAGATTAACGCGAGCCACTCGTTTAATTTGAATATGGATAACCAAGCAGCCTGAAAATTACATGTTCATCCTTATGCAGATATCAACATATCCAGAGTTATAATTGGACAGTAATTTGATCAACTTCAACAGCTCATATACTAAATTGAACAGCTTCCAGTATATATATTAATTAAACCAGCTCAACCAGTTTTCAACTGAAAGGAAATTCTTGTAAAAACAGCATGAAACTTCTTGTTCTATCTGATGTCAAATATTAGAGTTTGTATTGGACAGTCCACATGTATAAGACACAGCTCCACATGAGTTTCACTCCATGTGACATTTGAATCAGAGATTTTGATAAACTAACCACCTGAACTAACGCGAGTTTTCTCGTTTAATTAGAATTTGGATAAAAACTTAGAGTTCCACTTCTTTTGACATTTGAGTCAGATCTTGTGATAAATTAAGGCGAGTTTTCTCGTTTAATTCAAATTTGGGTAATAATTTATTGTAGTTTCGTATTTATTTATATATTTTCATGTCATTGTGATTAGTTTCTCTGTATGAGTATATGTACTTTTGAGACACTGATTTATTATATTTCTAATGTCACTGTGATCAGTTTCTCTGCATAAGTTTATTAACTTATGAGACCCTGATTTATTCTTCAATAAATTATATACACATCTGTGATATATGCATATTTTTTCATTAGTATTTTTGTATGTGGTTATTTTTGATAAATGAATTAATTATTTGTGTGTAGCCTATCAGATAAAGTTATATTTTTGTAGTATTTTGAGTAGGCATTTTCCGTATGTTTCTGAATTGGTTCATAATTTCCATGTATAAAACTTCTTCTGTTAAGTTCTATATTTCCATAACTCTCAGGCTGAATAAATATTTCATTGTGTTAACATAATCTATATTTCTTGTTCATTCAATGATCAACTTCAAATTTAGAAATTGATGCGGGCATAACCGTTCAATACCTTAATTTCTTACATAATCCTGCCGTTCTTCCAGGGAGATTACTCTTATCATAAGAAACGGACTGGATTAAGCCAGCCTATATCTTGTAGTTAAATTGATACACATTGATTCACTTTATCTACCAGTAGTTTTGCAATCAGCTTGCCAATATAAGTTATGTTTACTTTCAGAGCTGATTAACCTAAATGTAATTGGTTTTTGTTTCGTATATTTTTGTCACTGTGATCAGGTTCTCAAAACAAGTTAGTCGTACTTTGGAGACACTGATGTATATGATATGTATTAATTTTTTTGAATTTCTGATACACATGTGCACAGTATTAAATTAATTGCAAGCTTGGTATTAAATAGTATAAGTTATGTATTCTCTGTGTAATAATTGTCATGTTTAGTGTGTCAGAATAGGTATATTTATTTCCATTATTTTTTGTTCTCTTAGGAATATTGCTTAAGTTTTCTGAGCCGTGTTGTGTATTTTTCTGATGCAGATTTGCTGGGAATGATTTTTTGGAACCTCGGTTTGTGTTCAATCATTCCTGTTGACATTGCATTATATATTATTTATTCATAAGATAGCTGCTCAGATTGCTTGTTGGAATATTCAATTGTTTTTTTTCCTTTGTGTATTGATTTAAATTGATATAAATTATATAAAAGTACCTACAAAGTTTTCAGAAGTTTAGAGGGCAAATCACTTGTAGTATTGCACTATTGCTAGTGCACTAATCAATTGATTTGCCAATCATACTCTGAAATGCTTGAAATTGGGTATTTGCATACCGTGACGCTAATTGATCGGATTGGAATAAATTAATTGATAAGCCTGTTACGCCTGATTTATTTAGGGGCGGGTTCAATTAAGATGTCCAGTGCTAATCAAGGTCACAACCTACCAGATCAAACTTCCAAGTATAGCGATGACTTCCTCCTCGATTCCCATGATGAATTTTTAGAAATTGGGAAATTGAAACTCGAAAGGTTGGACGAAATAATCAACATCCTGTATGGACATGAGAGCAAACGGTTTCGAGAAGAGCAAAAAGAGTCAGACTGTCTTGCGATCAAAAAGCTGAGATTAATTGACGACTATGTGGATAGGGGCTTGTGTGGAATTAACGTAACATCCACATTTATCAAACTACAGCGTGAGAGGGGGAAAGTTGAAGAGGAATGGAACAAATCCAACAAGAAGTTGGAAAGCCTTTACATTGCTATTAGATACAGCTTTATGCGTTACCAGGTAGTCAGGAACTTAAGTAACAATATCAGACTCAGGCTTCAATTAAGGAATAAGGAAGAACAAAAGTGGAGGGACATACATTCCAAAATACTGTTGTTTTACAAACAGATTTGCAGTTTGGAAAATCATTACCCCTCAGTTGGGCATTGGGATAATTCCATCGAATCGCACACATTGAAAACCACTTGCCATGAAACCCCGGTTAAAGGTATCCGCCTCTCATCCGAAAGTGATTCTCCACAGAAGATGGCAACCAAAACGGTCGCTATGGACACCCAATCGTGGACGATAACCACTGACTCGACACATGGGCATGAGAGAGCTAGGGGCAGTCCAATTGATTTAGATAGGGAAGAGGTGGCGGACAACAGTAAAGCCTCACAAACTTCTTCGGCGCAGAGAGATTCTCCCCATCTTGATTCCCGAGACCTTGAGGTTCCAGTATCGCCCTCAGAAGAAATGTCTCCCAAGTCTTCGATACAGAGAAATCATCCCCGTCTCGATTCCCGAGATTATGATGTTCCAGTATCGCCCTCAGAAGAAATGTCTCCCAAGTCTTCGATACAGATGGCATCCAGAATGGCCGCACATGACCAACCATTATGGACGAGTTCCATAGAGACCGACAGTGTTCCTGCATATTGCCATCCTAATCAAACGGTCAACACACCAGAAGACACTATGGCAGGGCAAGTGGCCGACAACCAGCCAACCTCCAAACAATCTGACTTACTTGTCAAAAAGTTGCTACAAGGCGGATTATCAGAAAAGATGGCATCCAAATCGGCAGTCCTGGACAATCGGCCGTCAACAATAGCCATCAAGTCGGCACATGGAAATAAGAGAGTAGAGGGCAGCCCAATTGAATTACAGCTATGCTCTCAGTAAGCGACCTGTTTAACGAGGTTATGGGCCGGTACTTACCGCGGTGTTACCACCAAAATACCGCAGTTATCATTCTGTACCGCGACGGAGGGCGGTTGACCCGCGGTACTGGTACGGTATTTTTACCGTTGGTTAACGCAGGTCACCGCGTTATTGGTGTTCGTTACCGCCGTACACCGCGGTATTTTTTTCGTAACCGCGTTCAAATTACCGCTAACGGCCCTCCACCGCGGAGAGAACACGACTGAAACAAGGCGTCACACGGTAGGTAAATGATTATGAATAACTTTCGTATTGAATGAATACCTGTAAGCTGCACGTAATTATGTATACGTAATGAATATAAATGAATAATAATGCAATCGGATTACATATGAACATGTCTGGTTTACATGTAACATATTACAAATGTACACGTACATCACGTTTAATCGCGTCGGCGGTTTTTGAACTCAGCTATAATTGCTTACGGCGACTGGATTACGCAAAACACCGTGGAGTAATAGTTTTGTTGTTAGCATCTATCTTACATATCGTCAAATGATTTACGCACCCGATTCCTATAACGGTTTCCACTCATGCGGAATGTTGTTTTGTTTTTTTGTGTTTCCGAAATCTAAATTGGAAAAGTAAATCCTCCATTTATCTGAATTTGGTCGAAACCAGCGGGGACGGTGCATTAGTAACACTGAGTCCGAGTTTAGTCTTGGCGGCCAGGGCGTCGATCGTTGCAGAAATATTCATATTCGTTCAAATCTATAGTTGTGTTCATATGCCAAACATAATCGGCGCGTAAATAGTATATTATCGCCAAGACGTATGATTCGTGAAATAGTAAAGCAATTTACAAACATTTGCGCCTGAAGATTTCTTGTCGGTGGGAATAAAATGTATAACTAAGAAAGCGTGGCACATGTCATGCAGCAAAGTAAAGTTGTTATCATCACCAATGTGCGCGACAAAAGACACACGCAAAACACCAAATATTGAAAGACACAACGTTGTCAAATCAGTCTTGTTACGTGAACATTCATTGTGCTCACGAGTGCGTGTCGGGCGACATCGTTTGATGTGAAATTGCAACTTTTGGCGAGGGCGTGCACTTGTAGTTCTCGGTGGGTCGCAGTATAAATTATATCACATACCGGTATTCCTATCTAATCGTTATTCGGAAAAAAACATGCATGGTGTTGGAAAGATAAAATATGTTTGTTTGGTTAGATACAGAGGTTATCATTGTAACATAATTATTTCAAGAGTTTATTCCCGATACGGTAGCAATAAAGAGCGTTTGTCTCACTTTTGTGCGACAAATATTTATAAATAGCTATTACGTGCACACCATTTTAAAGATCGAATGAGACTTGTCTGTTTAAAGCCACGTGGCGGTTCGCACATAATATTCGCAATACCAAAAATAGATCGATAAATATCTGAACTACCTTCTGCGAGCATTATGTAAGCCAAACGGACGCATTGAAGTAATGCAAATACAAGTGTCCAAAACACAAAACAGCCATTCGCGCGTGCGTCACGTGTGTAGTTTTACTATATAATAGCACCATCAACAAAACACAAATATTTATTTCACCCATTGAGGCCAGTTATAAAAAGACATGACGACATCTAAATTTAAGTGCCCCGTGACCTATATTAACAAAGTCTGCCAGCTGCAGTATGACGTAATCAGTGACACGTGCTTTTGCCAGAATGTGTTTTTTTTCCTGGATATACGGGAGTTCCACGTTGTGTCTTTTATTGCCAAGACAATAATTCCCGTTATACGAACAAATGGTGTTTGTGATTTGCAGTTAATGAATGTCAATAAAGTTAATAACGATATTTATTCTGGGGACTATTTAAATAGTGGTCGTTATCATTCAATTTAGGGATCACGTACATCTGAACATTGATATAAACTGTAGATACGGGATTTATCGAGCTGTCTAAAATGGCCGAAATCATTTGTTCCCTTCCCGATAACCAACACTGATTACAAATAGTGTCATTTATGGGAAATTTAGGCAATAAAACGAGACTAGAAATGTTATTGTAATATTTTAATATTCACATTAATTGAAAAATGACTTTCTCAAAGTAACTTATACTTACCTTTACTTAATCTGGAAGCCCGTTATAATGGGCATATTTCCCGATACTCGGCTTTCATCTATTTTAATAATACACTTCACGGTACACAAACATGGGCGGAGATCGTGAGAACGGCCGTCCTATTTTGGAAGATTGACGGTCAGCCATCGAATCCCGTCATTAACCTCGTTACAAAAATGCTACCGCGTAGCGGTAATGTCACCGCGTTTGTGCGGTGCATTACCACGTGCCACCGCGCTACCAACATTCGTTACCGCTGGTAGTGCGGTGGTACCGTGAACGTCGCGGTGGTACCGCGGTACGCGCGTGGTAGTGCAACCGCAAATCGGCGGTATGTCGCGGTATTGCACCGCGGTATTAACGCATGTACACCTCGTTAAAACAGGTCGCTTAATTTGAGCAGTGCTGTAGTTGGATAAGAAGTAGCTGACAATAAAATACTCACAAAGCTCCAGGTCGGCAAATATTCTCGACAAACCTCTTTGGCGCAGAGTGATCCACCCTCAGAAGAATGGTTTCCCGGGTCTTCTTCAATGCACAGGGATCCTCCCCGTCTCGATTTCCGAGATTATGATGTCCCAATATCGCCATTGCCAGAAACATTGACATCCAGATCTGAGTCTCTCGATCCAACTCTGATATATCCCAGCTCTGAGTTGAAGACTGAAGCTCCAACAACCACGAGTCCTCCTATTAGGCCGACAACCACTTTAGCATTGGAGGTAAATGATTCTGCGTCTGGGCCATTTATCAACGATGAACAACCAGGGACACTGGTGCAGGAACTGACAACCTGGTCCGACAAACTGCTGAACGTACAGTCTGAAATAGAAGACATGCAACTTCTGACACCAGATGAGTATGCATTCTATTCAAGAAATGCAGTTCAGCATAAACCACTATCACCGGATGAGACATATATCAACCACGATGCCAACACAGGCTTCTTACAAGATGAAGAGTCGCCGATCTATGATATCAATCTAGAATGGGACGATAGCGTTTCTCTGGAGCTGAACTCAATAGATTATGAAGAGGATGCAGTTCTGCTTCAGCAGCAAGGATGGTCAGGTGGAGACAGAGGCGATCTGAGAGATGCCCAGATCCCTCTTCTCACACAGTTTGATTCTTTGACATCCAATGGCGATACATCCTTCCTTGAATTCGAGAAAATTGGCTTTGACTCTACCATATATTCGATCACATCAGGCTTCCATGATGCTGATTCGGCGGTCCTGGAAACATCCACTAACATCTCAGACGCTGCTCCAACAGTTCTGGAGTCACCCGTTAAGGTCTTAGATGCTGTTTCAACAGTTCTAAGTCCGGTTTCCTTTGACTCTTCTGATGAAACTGTGGGTCAAATGAACAAGGCACATTTCTTCGACAATGAATCTCCAGAGCAATATTCAAAATATATGAAGCCTCTCGTAACCACGAATGATGTGTTGTCACAGATACTACATGTATGCGACCAGCTGAACTATAAATTATGTAAGGACCTATTTACAACAAATGGCAATCCAGAAGATAGTCGCTGTACCCTGCCAATAACCCATGGTCAACATGAGGAGCAGTACCAGAATAAACCACCTGATGAGCACAAAGACAGCGAGGTGGTGGGAACAGAACCGCCTCAATTTGACAATGGAGCATCAGATCAGCATTTGGTTAATCTTGACCAGAGATTGTCACAAGATGCATACGGCTGTCCGATTGACCTACATGTACATGTAGTATACAGAATACCACAGATAATTGAGGAAGGTCTACCTGTATCTCCAAACTAAGTACAGGTTTCATACCAACAGCAGACCAAACTTACAGGGAGAACACGAGCCAGACTCCAATGAAGCATACCTGGCTCCGAAATAAAGCAGGTTCTCCAGATCATTGGCCTTGGGATCCGGGTGGCAAGTGAGTCCGAATCAGACGTGGATCGCAATTACTAACTACAATGAAGAGATCCACAGCCATGGTCAGAGTAGCATCAGACCCCATGGCAAACTATTAAGACCATTACTTGTCGCCAGAATGATGCGGGTTCCAGTATGGAAATGTACCTCCATGACCCATTGAACATAATCATATGCTTGTTCGCAACGTTTACATGATGTTCACAGTTAATGCAGCAATGAGTGAATCCAACATTGGGGGTGCGTTGTCGGTAATGGATATCGGGCCAGCTGATATACTACACCGACATTGAACCACCATTTGTATGTTGTACTGAGAATGCCGGGCCCCGGTTTCTCTTTCACTCTGCATTGATGTACATATTCCACGAAGCATAACACGCAGAACCCAGACAATGGTTATCGGTCGAGTGGACCAAGAAGTGAATGTCAGCAGCTGTTTACCATGGCCAGAGTATACATAGTGCAGACCACCTCTATACGGTTCGACAGAAGGAACTTACTGTACCTACGACATGCGTTCCGGATCAAGAACTTAACTGGTCACCCAATGGAGCCAAGACATTGGGCGTTGTAAACAAGCTGGCCAGACAATCATTTGACCGATACAATGGCGAAGACATTACCAGATATGACAGAAATTGGTAGTTGGATGATACGAGATGCTGAGAAATTCCACTCTGCCAGCCATCCATATGACGGTGCCTTCCTCGACCAAGTTACAAGTGTTCGTCAGTCATCCGATGTTCAGGATCCAATGCGTCGACTACAAGACTCTGCAACCGAGCCCACGGAGGCCTATGACGTAACAGAAGTCTTGTTGGAACTTGGACTGACTAATGACGATGGATGGACGAATTCTTCAACCCCCTCCAACAGGGCCTTCTTTTCAAAGCTTGGGGGAATGTAGCGGTTTTAGGTCCCGAAGAGTACCGGTTATCCGGTCCGAGTGCACCCGAGGATGTTACGTCACTCCCAGCTACCGAGAATGACAGAACAGAACTGACCACCGACTAGACCACATCGATATTGGCTGACATCTTGCTTATAATGACTTTACCTTGACTTGTGCATAATAAACCATGTTGAATAGACAATACAATAATCATGTTTTCGGCCTCCGATAAAGCCATATAGTAGATTCACTTTCCATTCCGACGTCCAAAACGAAAAATTGCGATCTCTCAATTGTTCCGTTTTAGTGGGTTGACATTTTTTATTCGCCAGTTTATTTCCGCATTCGATTAGTTTCGGTTTTGAATTCAATGATGGTGTCTAGTCACTGGACGATCACGGCAAAAAAATTTTAAACTCCGTTAATATGGCATCCGGAATGATTTTATCAGTGCATAGTTGTAGGTGCGTATGTAAATGTTATTTATACTAGGAAACAAGCGACTTTATCATAGGCACTTCCACTCAAAATTTCTAACTGATGTGCTTGCACTAAAACTGGTGTCGTTTTAAAGGGCCATGAAAACAATACATAAAACTGTTTACAGAATTGAAAAATTCCTTATAGTTTTGGAGTTATGGTCATTTAAAGGTGAAAAAACTAGGTGTTTTTTTGGTAATCGGCTCCCAGTGCTTTATGACTAATCTCCAAAGTATGGGATGGACCCAAAATGACTTTTTTCAGGTTGATTTTTGTTGATTTTCATAATAAAATTACAGTAAAATTATTCTAACTCTGAAATTACTCGACCGATGTGCATGAAACTTGCCACGTGTCCTCGGGGAAATATATGTTCACGCGTTGACTGGACCAATATGCAAATTAGTTACTCAGACTTTGACTAATTTGCATATAATTTGCATATTTAATGAGGAAATTGGACTAAAAATCAGCGAATAAGTTACTTTTCAGGGAATTTATACCCAAAAAATGGGAAAATTTATGTTTTGCATTAAGAATATGTCAATGGTGTTGTTATTGGTCCATCATGACCAACCATAGATGACCATGGGTTCAGTAGTATGCAAATTAGATGTTATGAATAGCCACACCCCTTTCTGGTCGAAACATGTGTGTATTCGTAGGTAATGTTGGCTGCGTGGGGGGTTATAAAAACCAACTATAAAAATAACCGAAGACTGTCATATTATAGTGCGATTATATTATTCTAAATTATACCATGTCCCCACTGGGCCAAATATTTCGTAAATGTGTTAGAATTTACAGCAATTACTATTCGCATATTTATATTGCATACTAATGAGGTCATATCATAAAAAGACACAGTATCGTTGGGAGTCTATCACTCTATGAATCTGCATGTACCTACAGATTACTTACAATGAACATTGACATTAGCAGGCACATTCAAATCTTGATTCAATGTCTGATTAATAATTAGTAAGAAAGATGTTATAAGTACATAACCACGGCACTATTGGAGTATGGATAATCCAAATCGAACTAGTCAGTGACTGCGCTCCAGAATTGTTATCTAGACAAATTATTGATTGATTCATGGTGCAACTCATGCATGTTTAAATGTTTTTTTTATGTTGCTCAATGTTGACACAATATTTATTTCACCCCATAATTAATTTGACAAAGGAGAACCACATACAATAGTCAAGGGTGTTCCAACTTGAGCAGTTGAGATGGTTTTGAGTAACTACTACTACTATGCAGCCAGCACCTGAGCACATGTCAGTGTGTTAAATTGATTGACTTGTAGTTGTAATTGTTTGTTTACAATTACATGAATTATATCAGATATGTAATGTAATAAAATTAAATGTATGTTGAAGTTGACTTTTGCACATGACAATTATCAAGAAAACGATTCCTGCAGCAGAAAGGTCCACATACTACATGCACCGTGTATGTCTGTTTTGTAAAAATTTCTATCAGTGTTGACATGCTATAGCCTATATTCAGAACGGTAAGTCACCGCGGGGACAAAGTGAAAGTAGAAACCCAATTTAATTGGCAGAGAAAAATCATAAATATTTGCCCAAATACTCTTTAAATATTGGTATTATTAAAACTAAACAATTTAAAAGCTAATTTTAGTTATAACCAAACCTAATTGTGTTTAAATAGACGCTTTAAACGAAGACATTTGTCAAATTACGTTCAGAATTCAATGCATTTCGCAACGACGTCAGAGGTCACGTAACCGGATATAACTGTGTTTGACCTAGTTTTACGCCCTAATTTCGGGGGTGGTGTTTGTTTAGGTAAATGTCCGGAGGGGCAAACTAAAATATAGGAAGCGGGTGTGATGCGTTTTAGATTGCCGAGACCGTGCTCTATCTAATTTTCAGGTATACTTTTTTTCTAAAGTCCATTTTGTGTCGAATTTTCTTCAATTAAAACTTCAAAAAGCCATAAAAATCTTTAAAATCGATTAGAAAAAAAGTATACCCGATAAAAATGAAGAGTGCAATCTCCTCTGTCTGATGACATACATTTCGGCCAATGAGAATAAGATTTGCCCCTCCGGGTTTTAACTTGTTTACAAAACGCAATTGATGGAACAGCCAAAAAAGCCGGTCCGCCATGCCGTTACGTCGCTTTTCATGCCGACACACCACTCAAACGCAATTATCGCCAACAAATCCCAAGAATATCACACAAATTATATATCAAATGAAAGATAAAGTCCAAATGAACACAACACAGAAAGAATTATGAAGTTTCCTTTTGTTTATTTTTTATACGAAGCGATTGTTTGTCCAAAACATCGTTTTTTACGAATTTACAACAGATTACGTCGTACGTTGGAAGGGGTCCGTGTCGTTTCGGTCCAGAGTCGTTTCGGCTGGGACGTTTCGGCCGGGACGTTTCGGCTCAGTTTTAAGCCGAAACGTCTCAACTTTTTCTGACGATGATATTTTCTTTGAATATTTCGTGCATTTATGAGTTGTTATGAGGGAATTTTGTTATGAAATGTGACTTTTGATGACAATTTCGTTGCGTAATTCAGTAATGTATTTATGACTTATACCAAAGATATTTGAATACAATGTGACTATAGCGGTGATTTTCTTTGCGTATTTGTGAATGAAATGTGACTTTGTTTGATGTTGTTTGATGTTATTCACACTTTAACTCGGTTGTTTGCATTACATCTGTCACTCAGACACATAGTGAGAACTGATTAGAGGTTGTTTCTGACAACCGGCCAACTTCTATCAGTGTTTGTTTAGGGTTCCTAGAGTATATTAAGCATGGGATGCTGCTCTGTTCATATCCTACGGGCCAAGGGAACAATGCAACATCAGATAAATCTAAATCACTAACTGACCAAAATGGAAAAAAAATCTGATAATATTCCGTTTGTGCTTTTACTTTGTCGTTTATTTATGTTTAAATTTGCTGAAATAAATTGTTATCCATCTCGCCAAATCTGTCATAATCTCCAACAACACACCATAAAGTGATGAAATAAATCAGCTTAAGTAGTGATTAAGCTGTATAAGCCGAGTTAATCCCCTGCAATCAACTCCAATTAACACATACAATATATGGGCCGAAACGTCCCGGCCGAAACGTCCCAGCCGAAACGTCCCTGGACCGAAAAGGTCTGAGCCGAAACGTCTCCGGACCGAAACGACCCGTTCCCGTTGGAAGTGCGAAGTTTATGGCCGGTATTTTGCGTTTAGTGCTTTTATTTGAGACATGTTTCTCGGAGGTGAATTTTTAAAAATCAAAAGATGCATAACTTCATATCGTTATATAAGGATACCGATTTCTAAACTCGATTAAAACCTTATTTTTGGGACTTTATGTCCAGTAACTGTGGTCAGTGCGTCGGAAATTTACCGATTTCTGTTTTAATACCTATTTTCGTGTTAGAACTTAGATACTTTTAACACAAAGAAGGCTATACTTTAATTCACTACAAAACTGGTAATACAAACAACGATGTACCAGAAAATGCTTAAACAAATGCAATACGATTCATTAAGATGTATACCTGTATTTAATCTCGATTTTAGACCTAAATGCCGGCAAAATTTCCACACATTTCACAATTTTCTAGCGTCACCTGGTGGTAAACGTCGAAACTGAGCCAGTTATCTGTCCTTAGTGTGGGCTCCCACAGCGTCGCTAACCTCTCTCGGGTTATGGCGACCCGAGAACTGATTTGGGTAGAGATCCACCCCTATGAACCGGTCCTGCTAGAAACAATTACGCCTGTTTGGATCTAGCCGTCAGAATTAAGTTTTCTTGGACACAGTCGCACTTTGCATGACAGAAGACTTAAGAGTAACCAGTAAGTACGGCTGAATAGGTCACTCTCATCGGTTTTCTGTGATAAAGTTACCCATTAGATTCCTAAATTTGTGATAAAGTTACCCAGGTTGGAGAGAATTGTGATAAAGTTACCCAGGTTAAGCGAATCTCACAATATCAACTCGATTTAAAGTGACAGAGAGAAATATTGTTCAGTTTGGCAAGTAATAGCCTTATTAAGGCTGAAGGGGTCACTCTCGCTGAAATGGTCATTGTCACCCTGTTTCGTTCAGTTGGGTACCCAGCTTTTTAAAACTTTCAGTTGGGTACCCAGCTTTTATAAAATTTACATTTGGGTACCCAGCTTTATGAGCAGTCAATCTACAGCACCTTTGTCATATGCATACAATTCTTCTCCGCTATTATTTTCAAGCATCGTGACGAACAGACATCATAATTCATATATAAACACATTTAACATGTTCAGTTCGCAATCAACAGACGGCAATCACTAATTAAATCACGCTCTGTTTGAGATTTCATAAAGCTGGGTACCCAAGTGTATATTTTACAAAAGCTGGGTACCCAACTGAAAATTAAAAAAAGCTGGGTACCCAACTGAGCGAAAGGGGGTGACAGTGACCATTTCAGCGTCACTCTCACCAAAAAAAGTGCTGAAGGGTATACACAGGATTTTCAAAATGTGCTGAAGGGTAGGCCTACACATGGTTTGAAATGTCACTCTAAAGGACATTCAGTCATCGTATCTGCCATGATTTATAAACACAATTTAAGTAATGGTGTTCGTGCCGATCACAAACCCTGTGTAACCTTCAGCACATTTTCAAACCCTGTGTACCCTTCAGCACTTTTTTTGGTGAGAGTGACCCCTTCAGCCTTATTAAGCATAAAATTAAAACATATTAGTACTGTAGTTCGTCATTTTCATCGCAAAAATCAATAATTTGTTGCTAAACATGAAATGTTATTAACCTGGGTAACTTTATCACAATCCTCTCCAACCTGGGTAACTTTATCACAATTTCAGGAACCTGGATAACTTTATCACAGAAAACCGATGAGAGTGACCTATTCAGCGTAAGTATGGTACAGTCCGGTCGCCAAACCCCCAGTCCGGTCGCCAACCCCCCGGAATTCACGAATGCGTGTTTTCGCGTATAAAGTTTTTTTTCACTGCGGATTTTGTAAATTCAGGTATCCGACATCAATATTTTACCGGCTGACCATCTGTCAGCCTTGAGCAATTTTTTTTTATAGCGCCCTAAAAAGTATACCCCTTCCCCCAATTTTTTCCCAGACGTAAAACCAGTTACTTGGATTTTGTTGCAAATTCACATGACTAATCTAACACTCCCCGGCCTTAGGTACCCCCAAATACCAAGTTTCATCGAAATCCCGTGATATTCGGGCGTTTGACCTTGAAATTAGGCCAAGGTCACGTCGCACGGGCAAATTAATAGGCCTATGTCACCCCCGGTCGAAAATACCCCCACGTACAAAGTTTCATCGAAATCGGGTCTGCCGTTTTCGAGTTCATCGCGAACACACACACACAGATCTTCCAAAATGTATAATAGACTAGCCGATGAGCCCGACGTTGTCCGGGCGATTCAAAAACCAAATTTCAAGTCGATAGCTCCACCCGTTTCCGAGATCTGGTCTGCGCATGCGCGAAGCGGGCGCCGCACGGGCTCGCCAATACGACAACGACGACCGCCTGATCAAACTACACACACGTACCAAGTTTCGTCCCGATCGGTCGAGAATCGTAGATTTGTATAAATGACATACATACAGACATACAGACAGACAGAGGTCTTCAAAATATATAGGAGACTAGCCGATGAGCCCGACGTTGTCCGGGCTATTCAAAAACCAAATTTCAAGTCGATAGATCTACCCCCGTTTCCGAGATCTGGTCTGCGCATGCGCGAAGCTGGCGTCGCACGGGCTCGGCGACCCGATAAAATTCGTATCCGGGGCAAGTTACATTCACATACCAAATTTCAAGTGGATAGCTCCACCCGTTTCCGAGATCTGGTCTGCGCATGCGCGAAGCTGGCGTCGCACGGGCTCGGCGACCCGATAAAATTCGTATCCGGGGCAAGATACATTCACATAGCAAATTTCAAGTCGATAGCTCCACCCGTTTCCTATATCTCGTCTGCGCATGCGCTGCACGGGCGTCGCACGGGCTCGCCAATACGACAACGACGACCGCCTGGTCAGACTACACACACGTACCAAGTTTCGTCCCGATCGGTCGAGAATAGTAGATTTGTATAAATGACAGACAGACAGACAGACAAACAGACAGAGGTCTAATTTTCTAATGTCATAAAAAGGGAATAAGCGGTCGCTATTTCCAAATTGGGCTGTTTTAATAACCAAAGTTTAGGTCCATATATAGAGCGTATTTCAGTTGTCAAATAACGCCAATATGAATTGATCTCGCGCAAACAAAAAAAGCCTAATTGTGGTTATTTTCTCGAGAAAAGGCTTGAGTTTACAGTAGTGATGCGGACCGGACCGCTTTGGACCGGTCCGGTCCGCGGTCCATGGGTGGACCGCGGTCCGGTCCGGACCGGTGTCACTGGACCGCACCGGACCGAACCGCTTTTTGCCGCCGGTCCGGTACTCTCCGGTCCGGTCCACTATTTTACTTCAGTTATAATAAACAATCGCGAATATTATTGCGTATTTGCCGTCATATCAATTAGCAACGATGTATTGACACATTCAAGTGGTTAATATAGGTCTATTAAACGTTTGATGCCACGAAAACAATGTATAGATGTACGTTGTACATGTCACTTTCCTTAAAATGTATTAGTGTAACACTGGCCAACACTATCTAGCACCCTATATCAATGCGACAAACATGCAACTGAATGAGTATGGAACTATTTGTCATAAACAGTGTAACATGGCATCAACTAATTAATTTGGATGTATATTTGGAGTATTCTATTGTTTTTCACAGTTATAATTATCGAAGAAACATGCAAACCACATTACATAGTACATACACAAGACAGTCACATTAATCCAATAGTAGTAGTAATTACATAACTGAAATTGTCAGGACTTTGCAATCAGCCATCACAACCTCCAAGACTCCAATATTAATGTAGTAGTCATATTAGTACACATTTGTATAATTGTCATCAGTATAGTTATTTCGTTGAATTTCAATTTAATGAAAATAAGTATGATACGAATCATGCATATGATCAGTTTAGTGCCATGTTAGATTGGTTATAACACATTCTGGCCCTAGCTATATATCTGTCAAATACATTTAATTAATGCATGTTCGCATTACTATAAATACTATTATCGTGCATCGTTCCCAGTATATCCCACCAGAGACAGACAATGATGCATACAATCGGCAAACAATGTAAGTTTTAACATATATGGACTCATTGCAATGCACTGAACTCAGTAACCTTATAGTTTGTACTATACAGAGTAAAAACTTTGAGAAAACAGAGAATTCATTAACATATATAGCCTATTATAGGTGGACCGGACCGTTTTGGACCGGTCCAGGCATGTGTACCGGACCGGAATGGCCTGGACCGGACCGGACTGGACCGCCTTGGCAGTGGACCGGACCACCAAGGTGGTCCGGTCCGGTCCGGTCCGCATCACTATTTTACAGCCTGTTCTTGTGAAAAGAAGTACATTACGTGATTATTTTGAATGTTGCGTTTTAGGCCCATATATAGAGTATTTGAAAAAAAGACGCTCATGAACATGGATGTAAAACGCAGCTTTCAATATATATATGGGCTTATTTCAATACGAAATAAACCCATACTGGCACTATTTGTTCTACTTTTTCATCAATAGGAGAACCTATATATGGGAATATATAGGTCCAATTTGAACCTATTGGCAAGATGATACGTTAGGAATTTAGATGGACTGGTGGCACAATAAGAATCCACAATCATTATGTAGACCCGTGTTGTGGTTATATATGTCCAAAGAGGTGATTTAGCAACAAAGGATACATATTATTCAGCCATACATGACCTTTGAACATGCAGCTGCATGGGTGTACATGACCTTATTTGTGATGTTTAGAGGGATTATGATTGCAGACACACTAATAATCGACAGGGATAGCACCGTTGTTGTATTGGGTATGCACAGGCGATTTAGTAACGAAAAATTATTTACGCCCAAGTTGTGAACAACTGAAAGGGCATACATTACCAGTTTGTAGATGGAACAGTGGCATAACAAGAATCCACAAGGTTAACTCCGTTGTTTCTGTGGTAATTCAGCCTGTTCTCCAAAAAAACGCACATTATCAGCTTAGAATAGAACATATTTTAGGCAGATAATCTGCTTAGAGTCGCCTCATTTTGAGTCGAAAATGTGCTGAAAATTGGAGTAGTTTAGTCACATTATCGACTCACAATGAGTCGCTTCTATGCAGATTATGTGCGGACAATGACAAAAGTAAGCCAACTCACGACTTTTCATGTGTCTGCTCTTTAACATGTGTTTTCACTATGTCCCGCGCCATAAAACTAAATAACGGGTATGAGTTCATTACCTGCTTATTTTAGAATCAAATAATCACATTATGAAGCCATTTCACATTATAGGTTGATTATGTGCGTATTTGGGCGAGGATATGTTGGATTATTTGTCTACATTGGCGATTTAGCAACTGACTTAAGATAAATGTTTGAACATCTCTATGGGCATATTTGAACTAGTTTGGAATTTTCGATGAAATAGTGGTGGCACCGGGGGGGGGGGGGGGGGGTCGGAAAAAAGTGCCATGACAGTAGGCTGAAATATTTTTTTCCGCCTCTTGGGTACCCACCACCCCCCTATTTGAAGGTCAAAATATTTTTTCCAATTTCATGCGGGGTACCCACCCCCTTTTTACCTCCAAATCCAGCCAAATGCCCAAATCACCCCTTATTTGAACTGAAGGATTTTTTTTCAAGTTTCACGCAGGGTACCCACCAACGTTTTACCTAAAAATATGTAGTCTCACACCATTTAGGCTTGGTATTTGTTTCAGTTATAAAGTCTGAGAACAGATAAGAATCGTATAAACCTGCAGCACCCATTGTTATTATACTTCCATGGTGTAACCAAGGAAGTATATTGTTTTTGTACTGGTGCCGTTTTCCGTTTATTTGGAAATACTCAAAAAGTAATTGCACTAGAAACACGAAACCTGTAGTGAATATGTAGGCATCTGAGGTCTACTAAAAATAAAGGTATCCGCATGTCGGTCCAATGTTTCTTGGCGGAGTTATGTCCCTTTTACGATTATTTTTCACTATTATTATTATTATACTCAACACTTTTGCAACGCCCAAATCTCTGAAAGTATTAGGATTAGAAAACTGAAGGTTGGTAAGTATGTTGGGGTAAATGAGTTCTATGCCTTTGGCCCATAACGAATATTGTCCGCGATTACCCCGCGGAGTTATCTCCCTTTATATGAAAACATGTCATTTTATTATCTCGGAAATTATAAGGAGCAGAGCATCGAAAATTGGACCGTATGCACGCCTCGATATGCCCTACTGCCCACGGGCATCAAAACTTGTGTCCGCGCTTTCCCTGAGGAGTTACCGCCCATAAATAGGCAAATCTCTATTTGATTTACTATGCTGTACTCTCGTATCATTCCAGATAACTGCATTTGGATTTCATAGTCGTGTTGACCGTTGTCAGTTTAGTCTGAGAAAGAAAATCGAACAGGGTCGGTCATATATTTTGACACTGGGGTGGGGGCAAAATTTTCGAGAAAAAAAAGTTTTGATTGACATTCATCTATTTAAGTATGTGGATTCCCCGAACGAAAACAAACCCACACCGGAAAGGAGTTTTGAAATCCGAGAAGAAATGCAAGAGTTATGGGCCCTCAAAGTTTGCAATTTGGGCCCATGTGCTTGTGACCACATCTCCTCCGAAGATGTCGAAGTTTGGATGTCAACTGATACGCCAACGTGTGCGGACGGAAGAGGGCACGCGGTGGGCCAAATTTTGCCAGTTTCGGTTCATTATTGTGGGTCTGGGGAGGGGTGGTCCGTGGTACCAATTTTTATTTCTTCTCGGAATCAGATGAAACTTGGAATATAACATCTGCAACATCAGCCGATCTAGAAACTGAAAGAATTTCGAAAATCCATCGAAAACTAACTAATTGCAGGCCGTCAAACTTTGCAATTTGGGCCCATGTGCTTGTGACCACATCTCCTCCGAAGATATCGAACATACGATGTCATCTGAAAAGCAAATGTGTGCGGACTGAAGAGGGCACGCGGTGGGCCAAATTTTGCCAGTGTCGGTTCGGTATTGTGGGTCTGGGGAGGGCTGGTCCGTGGTACCAATTTTGTATTCTTCTCTGAATCAGATGAAACTTGGAATATAACATCTGCAACAACAGCCGATCTCGAAGCTGAAAACAGATCGTAAATCCGTTGGAAAATGGCGGAGATTTTAGCCGTCAAGTTTGAATTTGGGCCCATATGCTTTCCAATAATCAAAGTGTTATCCGCCTCCAAATCAGATGAAATTTACACTATGCAATCTATGTCAGTAGCAAATCACAAAACTGGAAACAATTTTAAAATCCGTTGGAAACTAACGGAGTTACAGGGCCTCAAACTTAGCATTTTGTGCTCCAGGGGTTGATGTTTTCCCAATCCCGTCACCCAATTTCGAGGCAGGGGTGGGGTCACGTCCAAACACTTGGGATCAACCTACACATGTTAGGACAACATATAATCACCATACTTCATATTTTCCGTCCATAAACTGCGATTCTTTCCACTCATGATTGTTCCTATTATTATACTTCCATGGTGTAACCAAGGAAGTATATTGTTTTTGTACTGGTGCCGTTTTCCGTTTATTTGGAAATACTCAAAAAGTAATTGCACTAGAAACACGAAACCTGTAGTGAATATGTAGGCATCTGAGGTCTACTAAAAATAAAGGTATCCGCATGTCGGTCCAATGTTTCTTGGCGGAGTTATGTCCCTTTTACGATTATTTTTCACTATTATTATTATTATACTCAACACTTTTGAAACGCCCAAATCTCTGAAAGTATTAGGATTAGAAAACTGAAGGTTGGTAAGTATGTTGGGGTAAATGAGTTCTATGCCTTTGGCCCATAACGAATATTGTCCGCGATTACCCCGCGGAGTTATCTCCCTTTATATGAAAACATGTCATTTTATTATCTCGGAAATTATAAGGAGCAGAGCATCGAAAATTGGACCGTATGCACGCCTCGATATACCCTACTGCCCACGGGCATCAAAACTTGTGTCCGCGCTTTCCCTGAGGAGTTACCGCCCATAAATAGACAAATCTCTATTTGATTTACTATGCTGTACTCTCGTATCATTCCAGATAACTGCATTTGGATTTCATAGTCGTGTTGACCGTTGTCAGTTTAGTCTGAGAAAGAAAAACGAACAGGGTCGGTCATATATTTTGACGCTGGGGTGGGGGCAACATTTTCGAGAAAAAAAAGTTTTGATTGACATTCATCTATTTAAGTATGTGGATTCCCCGAACGAAAACAAACCCACACCGGAAAGGAGTTTTGAAATCCGAGAAGAAATGCAAGAGTTACGGGCCCTCAAAGTTTGCAATTTGGGCCCATGTGCTTGTGACCACATCTCCTCCGAAGATGTCGAAGTTTGGATGTCAACTGATACGCCAACGTGTGCGGACGGAAGAGGGCACGCGGTGGGCCAAATTTTGCCAGTTTCGGTTCATTATTGTGGGTCTGGGGAGGGGTGGTCCGTGGTACCAATTTTTATTTCTTCTCGGAATCAGATGAAACTTGGAATATAACATCTGCAACATCAGCCGATCTAGAAACTGAAAGAATTTCGAAAATCCATCGAAAACTGAACTAATTGCAGGCCGTCAAACTTTGCAATTTTGGGCCCATGTGCTTGTGACCACATCTCCTCCGAAGATATCGAACATACGATGTCATCTGAAAAGCAAATGTGTGCGGACTGAAGAGGGCACGCGGTGGGCCAAATTTTGCCAGTGTCGGTTCGGTATTGTGGGTCTGGGGAGGGCTGGTCCGTGGTACCAATTTTGTATTCTTCTCTGAATCAGATGAAACTTGGAATATAACATCTGCAACAACAGCCGATCTCGAAGCTGAAAACAGATCGTAAATCCGTTGGAAAATGGCGGAGATTTTAGCCGTCAAGTTTGAATTTGTGCCCATATGCTTTCCAATAATCAAAGTGTTATCCGCCTCCAAATCAGATGAAATTTACACTATGCAATCTATGTCAGTAGCAAATCACAAAACTGGAAACAATTTTAAAATCCGTTGGAAACTAACGGAGTTACAGGGCCTCAAACTTAGCATTTTGTGCTCCAGGGGTTGATGTTTTCCCAATCCCGTCACCCAATTTCGAGGCAGGGGTGGGGTCACGTCCAAACACTTGGGATCAACCTACACATGTTAGGACAACATATAATCACCATACTTCATATTTTCCGTCCATAAACTGCGATTCTTTCCACTCATGATTGTTCCTATTATTATACTTCCATGGTGTAACCAAGGAAGTATATTGTTTTTGTACTGGTGCCGTTTTCCGTTTATTTGGAAATACTCAAAAAGTAATTGCACTAGAAACACGAAACCTGTAGTGAATATGTAGGCATCTGAGGTCTACTAAAAATAAAGGTATCCGCATGTCGGTCCAATGTTTCTTGGCGGAGTTATGTCCCTTTTACGATTATTTTTCACTATTATTATTATTATACTCAACACTTTTGAAACGCCCAAATCTCTGAAAGTATTAGGATTAGAAAACTGAAGGTTGGTAAGTATGTTGGGGTAAATGAGTTCTATGCCTTTGGCCCATAACTAATATTGTCCGCGATTACCCCGCGGAGTTATCTCCCTTTATATGAAAACATGTCATTTAATTATCTCGGAAATTATAAGGAGCAGAGCATCGAATATTGGACCGTATGCACGCCTCGATATACCCTACTGCCCACGGGCATCAACACTTGTGTCCGCGCTTTCCCTGAGGAGTTACCGCCCATAAATAGACAAATCTCTATTTGATTTACTATGCTGTACTCTCGTATCATTCCAGATAACTGCATTTGGATTTCATAGTCGTGTTGACCGTTGTCAGTTTAGTCTGAGAAAGAAAAACGAACAGGGTCGGTCATATATTTTGACGCTGGGGTGGGGGCAACATTTTCGAGAAAAAAAAGTTTTGATTGACATTCATCTATTTAAGTATGTGGATTCCCCGAACGAAAACAAACCCACACCGGAAAGGAGTTTTGAAATCCGAGAAGAAATGCAAGAGTTACGGGCCCTCAAAGTTTGCAATTTGGGCCCATGTGCTTGTGACCACATCTCCTCCGAAGATGTCGAAGTTTGGATGTCAACTGATACGCCAACGTGTGCGGACGGAAGAGGGCACGCGGTGGGCCAAATTTTGCCAGTTTCGGTTCATTATTGTGGGTCTGGGGAGGGGTGGTCCGTGGTACCAATTTTTAATTCTTCTCGGAATCAGATGAAACTTGGAATATAACATCTGCAACATCAGCCGATCTAGAAACTGAAAGAATTTCGAAAATCCATCGAAAACTGAACTAATTGCAGGCCGTCAAACTTTGCAATGTTGGGCCCATGTGCTTGTGACCACATCTCCTCCGAAGATATCGAACATACGATGTCATCTGAAAAGCAAATGTGTGCGGACTGAAGAGGGCACGCGGTGGGCCAAATTTTGCCAGTGTCGGTTCGGTATTGTGGGTCTGGGGAGGGCTGGTCCGTGGTACCAATTTTGTATTCTTCTCTGAATCAGATGAAACTTGGAATATAACATCTGCAACATCAGCCGATCTCGAAGCTGAAAACAGATCGTAAATCCGTTGGAAAATGGCGGAGATTTTAGCCGTCAAGTTTGAATTTGGGCCCATATGCTTTCCAATAATCAAAGTGTTATCCGCCTCCAAATCAGATGAAATTTACACTATGCAATCTATGTCAGCAGCAAATCACAAAACTGGAAACAATTTTAAAATCCGTCGGAAACTAACGGAGTTACAGGGCCTCAAACTTAGCATTTTGTGCCCCAGGGGTTGATGTTTTCCCAATCCCGTCACCCAATTTCGAGGCAGGGGTGGGATCACGTCCAAACACTTGGGATCAACCTACACATGTTAGGACAACATATAATCACCATACTTCATATTTTCCGTCCATAAACTGCGATTCTTTCCAATCATGATTGTTCCTATTATTATACTTCCATGGTGTAACCAAGGAAGTATATTGTTTTTGTACTGGTGCCGTTTTCCGTTTATTTGGAAATACTCAAAAAGTAATTGCACTAGAAACACGAAACCTGTAGTGAAAATGTAGGCATCTGAGGTCTACTAAAAATAAAGGTATCCGCATGTCGGTCCAATGTTTCTTGGCGGAGTTATGTCCCTTTTACGATTATTTTTCACTATTATTATTATTATACTCAACACTTTTGAAACGCCCAAATCTCTGAAAGTATTAGGATTAGAAAACTGAAGGTTGGTAAGTATGTTGGGGTAAATGAGTTCTATGCGATTGGCCCATAACGAATATTGTCCGCGATTACCCCGCAGAGTTATCTCCCTTTATATGAAAACATGTCATTTTATTATCTCGGAAATTATAAGGAGAAGAGCATCGAAAATTGGACCGTATGCACGCCTCGATATACCCTACTGCCAACGGGCATCAAAACTTGTGTCCGCGCTTTCCCTGAGGAGTTACCGCCCATAAATAGGCAAATCTCTATTTGATTTACTATGCTGTACTCTCGTATCATTCCAGATAACTGCATTTGGATTTCATAGTCGTGTTGACCGTTGTCAGTTTAGTCTGAGAAAGAAAAACGAACAGGGTCGGTCATATATTTTGACGCTGGGGTGGGGGCAACATTTTCGAGAAAAAAAAGTTTTGATTGACATTCATCTATTTAAGTATGTGGATTCCCCGAACGAAAACAAACCCACACCGGAAAGGAGTTTTGAAATCCGAGAAGAAATGCAAGAGTTACGGGCCCTCAAAGTTTGCAATATGGGCCCATGTGCTTGTGACCACATCTCCTCCGAAGATGTCGAAGTTTGGATGTCAACTGATACGCCAACGTGTGCGGACGGAAGAGGGCACGCGGTGGGCCAAATTTTGCCAGTTTCGGTTCATTATTGTGGGTCTGGGGAGGGGTGGTCCGTGGTACCAATTTTTAATTCTTCTCGGAATCAGATGAAACTTGGAATATAACATCTGCAACATCAGCCGATCTAGAAACTGAAAGAATTTCGAAAATCCATCGAAAACTGAACTAATTGCAGGCCGTCAAACTTTGCAATGTTGGGCCCATGTGCTTGTGACCACATCTCCTCCGAAGATATCGAACATACGATGTCATCTGAAAAGCAAATGTGTGCGGACTGAAGAGGGCACGCGGTGGGCCAAATTTTGCCAGTGTCGGTTCGGTATTGTGGGTCTGGGGAGGGCTGGTCCGTGGTACCAATTTTGTATTCTTCTCTGAATCAGATGAAACTTGGAATATAACATCTGCAACATCAGCCGATCTCGAAGCTGAAAACAGATCGTAAATCCGTTGGAAAATGGCGGAGATTTTAGCCGTCAAGTTTGAATTTGGGCCCATATGCTTTCCAATAATCAAAGTGTTATCCGCCTCCAAATCAGATGAAATTTACACTATGCAATCTATGTCAGCAGCAAATCACAAAACTGGAAACAATTTTAAAATCCGTCGGAAACTAACGGAGTTACAGGGCCTCAAACTTAGCATTTTGTGCCCCAGGGGTTGATGTTTTCCCAATCCCGTCACCCAATTTCGAGGCAGGGGTGGGATCACGTCCAAACACTTGGGATCAACCTACACATGTTAGGACAACATATAATCACCATACTTCATATTTTCCGTCCATAAACTGCGATTCTTTCCAATCATGATTGTTCCTATTATTATACTTCCATGGTGTAACCAAGGAAGTATATTGTTTTTGTACTGGTGCCGTTTTCCGTTTATTTGGAAATACTCAAAAAGTAATTGCACTAGAAACACGAAACCTGTAGTGAAAATGTAGGCATCTGAGGTCTACTAAAAATAAAGGTATCCGCATGTCGGTCCAATGTTTCTTGGCGGAGTTATGTCCCTTTTACGATTATTTTTCACTATTATTATTATTATACTCAACACTTTTGAAACGCCCAAATCTCTGAAAGTATTAGGATTAGAAAACTGAAGGTTGGTAAGTATGTTGGGGTAAATGAGTTCTATGCGTTTGGCCCATAACGAATATTGTCCGCGATTACCCCGCAGAGTTATCTCCCTTTATATGAAAACATGTCATTTTATTATCTCGGAAATTATAAGGAGAAGAGCATCGAAAATTGGACCGTATGCACGCCTCGATATACCCTACTGCCAACGGGCATCAAAACTTGTGTCCGCGCTTTCCCTGAGGAGTTACCGCCCATAAATAGGCAAATCTCTATTTGATTTACTATGCTGTACTCTCGTATCATTCCAGATAACTGCATTTGGATTTCATAGTCGTGTTGACCGTTGTCAGTTTAGTCTGAGAAAGAAAATCGAACAGGGTCGGTCATATATTTTGACGCTGGGGTGGGGGCAACATTTTCGAGAAAAAAAAGTTTTGATTGACATTCATCTATTTAAGTATGTGGATTCCCCGAACGAAAACAAACCCACACCGGAAAGGAGTTTGGAAATCCGAGAAGAAATGCAAGAGTTACGGGCCCTCAAAGTTTGCAATTTGGGCCCATTTGCTTGTGACCACATCTCCTCCGAAGATGTCGAAGTTTGGATGTCAACTGATACGCCAACGTGTGCGGACGGAAGAGGGCACGCGGTGGGCCAAATTTTGCCAGTTTCGGTTCATTATTGTGGGTCTGGGGAGGGGTGGTCCGTGGTACCAATTTTTATTTCTTCTCGGAATCAGATGAAACTTGGAATATAACATCTGCAACATCAGCCGATCTAGAAACTGAAAGAATTTCGAAAATCCATCGAAAACTGAACTAATTGCAGGCCGTCAAACTTTGCAATTTTGGGCCCATGTGCTTGTGACCACATCTCCTCCGAAGATATCGAACATACGATGTCATCTGAAAAGCAAATGTGTGCGGACTGAAGAGGGCACGCGGTGGGCCAAATTTTGCCAGTGTCGGTTCGGTATTGTGGGTCTGGGGAGGGCTGGTCCGTGGTACCAATTTTGTATTCTTCTCTGAATCAGATGAAACTTGGAATATAACATCTGCAACAACAGCCGATCTCGAAGCTGAAAACAGATCGTAAATCCGTTGGAAAATGGCGGAGATTTTAGCCGTCAAGTTTGAATTTGTGCCCATATGCTTTCCAATAATCAAAGTGTTATCCGCCTCCAAACCAGATGACATTTACACTATGCAATCTATGTCAGTAGCAAATCACAAAACTGGAAACAATTTTAAAATCCGTTGGAAACTAACGGAGTTACAGGGCCTCAAACTTAGCATTTTGTGCTCCAGGGGTTGATGTTTTCCCAATCCCGTCACCCAATTTCGAGGCAGGGGTGGGATCACGTCCAAACACTTGGGATCAACCTACACATGTTAGGACAACATATAATCACCATACTTCATATTTTCCGTCCATAAACTGCGATTCTTTCCAATCATGATTGTTCCTATTATTATACTTCCATGGTGTAACCAAGGAAGTATATTGTTTTTGTACTGGTGCCGTTTTCCGTTTATTTGGAAATACTCAAAAAGTAATTGCACTAGAAACACGAAACCTGTAGTGAAAATGTAGGCATCTGAGGTCTACTAAAAATAAAGGTATCCGCATGTCGGTCCAATGTTTCTTGGCGGAGTTATGTCCCTTTTACGATTATTTTTCACTATTATTATTATTATACTCAACACTTTTGAAACGCCCAAATCTCTGAAAGTATTAGGATTAGAAAACTGAAGGTTGGTAAGTATGTTGGGGTAAATGAGTTCTATGCCTTTGGCCCATAACGAATATTGTCCGCGATTACCCCGCGGAGTTATCTCCCTTTATATGAAAACATGTCATTTTATTATCTCGGAAATTATAAGGAGAAGAGCATCGAAAATTGGACCGTATGCACGCCTCGATATACCCTACTGTCCACGGGCATCAAAACTTGTGTCCGCGCTTTCCCTGAGGAGTTACCGCCCATAAATAGGCAAATCTCTATTTGATTTACTATGCTGTACTCTCGTATCATTCCAGATAACTGCATTTGGATTTCATAGTCGTGTTGACCGTTGTCAGTTTAGTCTGAGAAAGAAAAACGAATAGGGTCGGTCATATATTTTGACGCTGGGGTGGGGGCAACATTTTCGAGAAAAAAAAGTTTTGATTGACATTCATCTATTTAAGTATGTGGATTCCCCGAACGAAAACAAACCCACACCGGAAAGGAGTTTTGAAATCCGAGAAGAAATGCAAGAGTTACGGGCCCTCAAAGTTTGCAATTTGGGCCCATGTGCTTGTGACCACATCTCCTCCGAAGATGTCGAAGTTTGGATGTCAACTGATACGCCAACGTGTGCGGACGGAAGAGGGCACGCGGTGGGCCAAATTTTGCCAGTTTCGGTTCATTATTGTGGGTCTGGGGAGGGGTGGTCCGTGGTACCAATTTTTAATTCTTCTCGGAATCAGATGAAACTTGGAATATAACATCTGCAACATCAGCCGATCTAGAAACTGAAAGAATTTCGAAAATCCATCGAAAACTGAACTAATTGCAGGCCGTCAAACTTTGCAATGTTGGGCCCATGTGCTTGTGACCACATCTCCTCCGAAGATATCGAACATACGATGTCATCTGAAAAGCAAATGTGTGCGGACTGAAGAGGGCACGCGGTGGGCCAAATTTTGCCAGTGTCGGTTCGGTATTGTGGGTCTGGGGAGGGCTGGTCCGTGGTACCAATTTTGTATTCTTCTCTGAATCAGATGAAACTTGGAATATAACATCTGCAACATCAGCCGATATCGAAGCTGAAAACAGATCGTAAATCCGTTGGAAAATGGCGGAGATTTTAGCCGTCAAGTTTGAATTTGGGCCCATATGCTTTCCAATAATCAAAGTGTTATCCGCCTCCAAATCAGATGAAATTTACACTATGCAATCTATGTCAGCAGCAAATCACAAAACTGGAAACAATTTTAAAATCCGTCGGAAACTAACGGAGTTACAGGGCCTCAAACTTAGCATTTTGTGCCCCAGGGGTTGATGTTTTCCCAATCCCGTCACCCAATTTCGAGGCAGGGGTGGGATCACGTCCAAACACTTGGGATCAACCTACACATGTTAGGACAACATATAATCACCATACTTCATATTTTCCGTCCATAAACTGCGATTCTTTCCAATCATGATTGTTCCTATTATTATACTTCCATGGTGTAACCAAGGAAGTATATTGTTTTTGTACTGGTGCCGTTTTCCGTTTATTTGGAAATACTCAAAAAGTAATTGCACTAGAAACACGAAACCTGTAGTGAAAATGTAGGCATCTGAGGTCTACTAAAAATAAAGGTATCCGCATGTCGGTCCAATGTTTCTTGGCGGAGTTATGTCCCTTTTACGATTATTTTTCACTATTATTATTATTATACTCAACACTTTTGAAACGCCCAAAATCTCTGAAAGTATTAGGATTAGAAAACTGAAGGTTGGTAAGTATGTTGGGGTAAATGAGTTCTATGCCTTTGGCCCATAACGAATATTGTCCGCGATTACCCCGCGGAGTTATCTCCCTTTATATGAAAACATGTCATTTTATTATCTCGGAAATTATAAGGAGCAGAGCATCGAAAATTGGACCGTATGCACGCCTCGATATACCCTACTGTCCACGGGCATCAAAACTTGTGTCCGCGCTTTCCCTGAGGAGTTACCGCCCATAAATAGGCAAATCTCTATTTGATTTACTATGCTGTACTCTCGTATCATTCCAGATAACTGCATTTGGATTTCATAGTCGTGTTGACCGTTGTCAGTTTAGTCTGAGAAAGAAAAACGAATAGGGTCGGTCATATATTTTGACGCTGGGGTGGGGGCAACATTTTCGAGAAAAAAAAGTTTTGATTGACATTCATCTATTTAAGTATGTGGATTCCCCGAACGAAAACAAACCCACACCGGAAAGGAGTTTTGAAATCCGAGAAGAAATGCAAGAGTTACGGGCCCTCAAAATTTGCAATTTGGGCCCATGTGCTTGTGACCACATCTCCTCCGAAGATGTCGAAGTTTGGATGTCAACTGATACGCCAACGTGTGCGGACGGAAGAGGGCACGCGGTGGGCCAAATTTTGCCAGTTTCGGTTCATTATTGTGGGTCTGGGGAGGGGTGGTCCGTGGTACCAATTTTTAATTCTTCTCGGAATCAGATGAAACTTGGAATATAACATCTGCAACATCAGCCGATCTAGAAACTGAAAGAATTTCGAAAATCCATCGAAAACTGAACTAATTGCAGGCCGTCAAACTTTGCAATGTTGGGCCCATGTGCTTGTGACCACATCTCCTCCGAAGATATCGAACATACGATGTCATCTGAAAAGCAAATGTGTGCGGACTGAAGAGGGCACGCGGTGGGCCAAATTTTGCCAGTGTCGGTTCGGTATTGTGGGTCTGGGGAGGGCTGGTCCGTGGTACCAATTTTGTATTCTTCTCTGAATCAGATGAAACTTGGAATATAACATCTGCAACATCAGCCGATCTCGAAGCTGAAAACAGATCGTAAATCCGTTGGAAAATGGCGGAGATTTTAGCCGTCAAGTTTGAATTTGGGCCCATATGCTTTCCAATAATCAAAGTGTTATCCGCCTCCAAATCAGATGAAATTTACACTATGCAATCTATGTCAGCAGCAAATCACAAAACTGGAAACAATTTTAAAATCCGTCGGAAACTAACGGAGTTACAGGGCCTCAAACTTAGCATTTTGTGCCCCAGGGGTTGATGTTTTCCCAATCCCGTCACCCAATTTCGAGGCAGGGGTGGGATCACGTCCAAACACTTGGGATCAACCTACACATGTTAGGACAACATATAATCACCATACTTCATATTTTCCGTCCATAAACTGCGATTCTTTCCAATCATGATTGTTCCTATTATTATACTTCCATGGTGTAACCAAGGAAGTATATTGTTTTTGTACTGGTGCCGTTTTCCGTTTATTTGGAAATACTCAAAAAGTAATTGCACTAGAAACACGAAACCTGTAGTGAAAATGTAGGCATCTGAGGTCTACTAAAAATAAAGGTATCCGCATGTCGGTCCAATGTTTCTTGGCGGAGTTATGTCCCTTTTACGATTATTTTTCACTATTATTATTATTATACTCAACACTTTTGAAACGCCCAAATCTCTGAAAGTATTAGGATTAGAAAACTGAAGGTTGGTAAGTATGTTGGGGTAAATGAGTTCTATGCGTTTGGCCCATAACGAATATTGTCCGCGATTACCCCGCAGAGTTATCTCCCTTTATATGAAAACATGTCATTTTATTATCTCGGAAATTATAAGGAGAAGAGCATCGAAAATTGGACCGTATGCACGCCTCGATATACCCTACTGCCAACGGGCATCAAAACTTGTGTCCGCGCTTTCCCTGAGGAGTTACCGCCCATAAATAGGCAAATCTCTATTTGATTTACTATGCTGTACTCTCGTATCATTCCAGATAACTGCATTTGGATTTCATAGTCGTGTTGACCGTCAGTTTAGTCTGAGAAAGAAAATCGAACAGGGTCGGTCATATATTTTGACGCTGGGGTGGGGGCAACATTTTCGAGAAAAAAAAGTTTTGATTGACATTCATCTATTTAAGTATGTGGATTCCCCGAACGAAACAAACCCACACCGGAAAGGAGTTTTGAAATCCGAGAAGAAATGCAAGAGTTACGGGCCCTCAAAGTTTGCAATTTGGGCCCATGTGCTTGTGACCACATCTCTCCGAAGATGTCGAAGTTTGGATGTCAACTGATACGCCAACGTGTGCGGACGGAAGAGGGCACGCGGTGGGCAAATTTTGCCAGTTTCGGTTCATTATTGTGGGTCTGGGAGGGGTGGTCCGTGGTACCAATTTTTATTTCTTCTCGGAATCAGATGAAAACTTGGAATATAACATCTGCAACATCAGCCGATCTAGAAACTGAAAGAATTTCGAAAAATCCATCGAAAACTGAACTAATTGCAGGCCGTCAAACTTTGCAATTTTGGGCCCATGTGCTTGTGACCCACATCTCCTCCGAAGATATCGAACATACGATGTCATCTGAAAAGCAAATGTGTGCGGACTGAAGAGGGCACGCGGTGGGCCAAATTTTGCCAGTGTCGGTTCGGTATTGTGGGTCTGGGGAGGGCTGGTCCGTGGTACCAATTTTGTATTCTTCTCTGAATCAGATGAAACTTGGAATATAACATCTGCAACAACAGCCGATCTCGAAGCTGAAAACAGATCGTAAATCCGTTGGAAAATGGCGGAGATTTTAGCCGTCAAGTTTGAATTTGTGCCCATATGCTTTCCAATAATCAAAGTGTTATCCGCCTCCAAATCAGATGACATTTACACTATGCAATCTATGTCAGTAGCAAATCACAAAACTGGAAACAATTTTAAAATCCGTTGGAAACTAACGGAGTTACAGGGCCTCAACTTAGCATTTTGTGCTCCAGGGGTTGATGTTTTCCAATCCCGTCACCCAATTCGAGGCAGGGTGGGATCACGTCCAAACACTTGGGATCAACCTACACATGTTAGGACAACATATAATCACCATACTTCATATTTTCCGTCCATAAACTGCGATTCTTTCCAATCATGATTGTTCCTATTATTATACTTCCATGGTGTAACCAAGGAAGTATATTGTTTTTGTACTGGTGCCGTTTTCCGTTTATTTGGAAATACTCAAAAAGTAATTGCACTAGAAACACGAAACCTGTAGTGAAAATGTAGGCATCTGAGGTCTACTAAAAATAAAGGTATCCGCATGTCGGTCCAATGTTTCTTGGCGGAGTTATGTCCCTTTTACGATTATTTTTTCACCTATTATTATTATTATACTCAACACTTTTGAAACGCCCAAATCTCTGAAAGTATTAGGATTAGAAAACTGAAGGTTGGTAAGTATGTTGGGGGTAAATGAGTTCTATGCCTTTGGCCCATAACGAATATTGTCCGCGATTACCCCGCGGAGTTATCTCCCTTTATATGAAAACATGTCATTTTATTATCTCGGAAATTATAAGGAGCAGAGCATCGAAAATTGGACCGTATGCACGCCTCGATATACCCTACTGTCCACGGGCATCAAAACTTGTGTCCGCGCTTTCCCCGAGGAGTTACCGCCCATAAATAGGCAAATCTCTATTTGATTTACTATGCTGTACTCTCGTATCATTCCAGATAACTGCATTTGGATTTCATAGTCGTGTTGACCGTTGTCAGTTTAGTCTGAGAAAGAAAATCGAACAGGGTCGGTCATATATTTTGACGCTGGGGTGGGGGCAACATTTTCGAGAAAAAAAAGTTTTGATTGACATTCATCTATTTAAGTATGTGGATTCCCCGAACGAAAACAAACCCACACCGGAAAGGAGTTTTGAAATCCGAGAAGAAATGCAAGAGTTACGGGCCCTCAAAGTTTGCAATTTGGGCCCATGTGCTTGTGACCCACATCTCCTCCGAAGATGTCGAAGTTTGGATGTCAACTGATACGCCAACGTGTGCGGACGGGAAGAGGGCACGCGGTGGGCCAAATTTTGCCAGTTTCGGTTCATTATTGTGGGTCTGGGGAGGGGTGGTCCGTGGTACCAATTTTTATTTCTTCTCGGAATCAGATGAAACTTGGAATATAACATCTGCAACATCAGCCGATCTAGAAACTGAAAGAATTTCGAAAATCCATCGAAAACTGAAACTAATTGCAGGCCGTCAAACTTTGCAATTTTGGGCCCATGTGCTTGTGACCACATCTCCTCCGAAGATATCGAACATACGATGTCATCTGAAAAGCAAATGTGTGCGGACTGAAGAGGGCACGCGGTGGGCCAAATTTTGCCAGTGTCGGTTCGGTATTGTGGGTCTGGGGAGGGCTGGTCCGTGGTACCAATTTTGTATTCTTCTCTGAATCAGATGAAACTTGGAATAAACATCTGCAACATCAGCCTATCTCGAAGCTGAAAACAGATCGTAAATCCGTTGGAAAATGGCGGAGATTTTAGCCGTCAAGTTTGAATTTGGGCCCATATGCTTTCCAATAATCAAAGTGTTATCCGCCTCCAAATCAGATGAAATTTACACTATGCAATCTATGTCAGCAGCAAATCACAAACTGGAAACAATTTTAAACTCCGTCGGAAACTAACGGAGTTACATGGCCTCAAAACTTAGCATTTTGTGCCCCAGGGGTTGATGTTTTCCCAATCCCGTCACCCAAATTTCGAGGCAGGGGTGGGGTCACGTCCAAAACACTTGGGATCAACCTACACATGTTAGGGACAACATATAATCACCATACTTCATATTTTCCGTCCATAAACTGCGATTCTTTCCAACTCATGATTGTTCCTATTATTATACTTCCATGGTGTAACCAAGGAAGTATATTGTTTTTGTACTGGTGCCGTTTTCCGTTTATTTGGAAATACTCAAAAAGTAATTGCACTAGAAACACGAAACCTGTAGTGAATATGTAGGCATCTGAGGTCTACTAAAATAAAGGTATCCGCATGTTGGTCCAATGTTTCTTGGCGGAGTTATGTCCCTTTTACGATTATTTTTCACTATTATTATTATTATACTCAACACTTTTGAAACGCCCAAATCTCTGAAAGTATTAGGATTAGAAAACTGAAGGTTGGTAAGTATGTTGGGGTAAATGAGTTCTATGCGTTTGGCCCATAACGAATATTGTCCGCGATTACCCCGCAGAGTTATCTCCCTTTATATGAAAACATGTCATTTTATTATCTCGGAAATTATAAGGAGAAGAGCATCGAAAATTGGACCGTATGCACGCCTCGATATACCCTACTGCCAACGGGCATCAAAACTTGTGTCCGCGCTTTCCCTGAGGAGTTACCGCCCATAAATAGGCAAATCTCTATTTGATTTACTATGCTGTACTCTCGTATCATTCCAGATAACTGCATTTGGATTTCATAGTCGTGTTGACCGTTGTCAGTTTAGTCTGAGAAAGAAAATCGAACAGGGTCGGTCATATATTTTGACGCTGGGGTGGGGGCAACATTTTCGAGAAAAAAAAGTTTTGATTGACATTCATCTATTTAAGTATGTGGATTCCCCGAACGAAAACAAACCCACACCGGAAAGGAGTTTTGAAATCCGAGAAGAAATGCAAGAGTTACGGGCCCTCAAAGTTTGCAATTTGGGCCCATGTGCTTGTGACCACATCTCCTCCGAAGATGTCGAAGTTTGGATGTCAACTGATACGCCAACGTGTGCGGACGGAAGAGGGCACGCGGTGGGCCAAATTTTGCCAGTTTCGGTTCATTATTGTGGGTCTGGGGAGGGGTGGTCCGTGGTACCAATTTTTATTTCTTCTCGGAATCAGATGAAACTTGGAATATAACATCTGCAACATCAGCCGATCTAGAAACTGAAAGAATTTCGAAAATCCATCGAAAACTGAACTAATTGCAGGCCGTCAAACTTTGCAATTTTGGGCCCATGTGCTTGTGACCACATCTCCTCCGAAGATATCGAACATACGATGTCATCTGAAAAGCAAATGTGTGCGGACTGAAGAGGGCACGCGGTGGGCCAAATTTTGCCAGTGTCGGTTCGGTATTGTGGGTCTGGGGAGGGCTGGTCCGTGGTACCAATTTTGTATTCTTCTCTGAATCAGATGAAACTTGGAATATAACATCTGCAACAACAGCCGATCTCGAAGCTGAAAACAGATCGTAAATCCGTTGGAAAATGGCGGAGATTTTAGCCGTCAAGTTTGAATTTGTGCCCATATGCTTTCCAATAATCAAAGTGTTATCCGCCTCCAAATCAGATGACATTTACACTATGCAATCTATGTCAGTAGCAAATCACAAAACTGGAAACAATTTTAAAATCCGTTGGAAACTAACGGAGTTACAGGGCCTCAAACTTAGCATTTTGTGCTCCAGGGGTTGATGTTTTCCCAATCCCGTCACCCAATTTCGAGGCAGGGGTGGGATCACGTCCAAACACTTGGGATCAACCTACACATGTTAGGACAACATATAATCACCATACTTCATATTTTCCGTCCATAAACTGCGATTCTTTCCAATCATGATTGTTCCTATTATTATACTTCCATGGTGTAACCAAGGAAGTATATTGTTTTTGTACTGGTGCCGTTTTCCGTTTATTTGGAAATACTCAAAAAGTAATTGCACTAGAAACACGAAACCTGTAGTGAAAATGTAGGCATCTGAGGTCTACTAAAAATAAAGGTATCCGCATGTCGGTCCAATGTTTCTTGGCGGAGTTATGTCCCTTTTACGATTATTTTTCACTATTATTATTATTATACTCAACACTTTTGAAACGCCCAAATCTCTGAAAGTATTAGGATTAGAAAACTGAAGGTTGGTAAGTATGTTGGGGTAAATGAGTTCTATGCCTTTGGCCCATAACGAATATTGTCCGCGATTACCCCGCGGAGTTATCTCCCTTTATATGAAAACATGTCATTTTATTATCTCGGAAATTATAAGGAGCAGAGCATCGAAAATTGGACCGTATGCACGCCTCGATATACCCTACTGTCCACGGGCATCAAAACTTGTGTCCGCGCTTTCCCCGAGGAGTTACCGCCCATAAATAGGCAAATCTCTATTTGATTTACTATGCTGTACTCTCGTATCATTCCAGATAACTGCATTTGGATTTCATAGTCGTGTTGACCGTTGTCAGTTTAGTCTGAGAAAGAAAATCGAACAGGGTCGGTCATATATTTTGACGCTGGGGTGGGGGCAACATTTTCGAGAAAAAAAAGTTTTGATTGACATTCATCTATTTAAGTATGTGGATTCCCCGAACGAAAACAAACCCACACCGGAAAGGAGTTTTGAAATCCGAGAAGAAATGCAAGAGTTACGGGCCCTCAAAGTTTGCAATTTGGGCCCATGTGCTTGTGACCACATCTCCTCCGAAGATGTCGAAGTTTGGATGTCAACTGATACGCCAACGTGTGCGGACGGAAGAGGGCACGCGGTGGGCCAAATTTTGCCAGTTTCGGTTCATTATTGTGGGTCTGGGGAGGGGTGGTCCGTGGTACCAAGTTTTAATTCTTCTCGGAATCAGATGAAACTTGGAATATAACATCTGCAACATCAGCCGATCTAGAAACTGAAAGAATTTCGAAAATCCATCGAAAACTGAACTAATTGCAGGCCGTCAAACTTTGCAATTTTGGGCCCATGTGCTTGTGACCACATCTCCTCCGAAGATATCGAACATACGATGTCATCTGAAAAGCAAATGTGTGCGGACTGAAGAGGGCACGCGGTGGGCCAAATTTTGCCAGTGTCGGTTCGGTATTGTGGGTCTGGGGAGGGCTGGTCCGTGGTACCAATTTTGTATTCTTCTCTGAATCAGATGAAACTTGGAATATAACATCTGCAACATCAGCCTATCTCGAAGCTGAAAACAGATCGTAAATCCGTTGGAAAATGGCGGAGATTTTAGCCGTCAAGTTTGAATTTGGGCCCATATGCTTTCCAATAATCAAAGTGTTATCCGCCTCCAAATCAGATGAAATTTACACTATGCAATCTATGTCAGCAGCAAATCACAAAACTGGAAACAATTTTAAAATCCGTCGGAAACTAACGGAGTTACATGGCCTCAAACTTAGCATTTTGTGCCCCAGGGGTTGATGTTTTCCCAATCCCGTCACCCAATTTCGAGGCAGGGGTGGGGTCACGTCCAAACACTTGGGATCAACCTACACATGTTAGGACAACATATAATCACCATACTTCATATTTTCCGTCCATAAACTGCGATTCTTTCCACTCATGATTGTTCCTATTATTATACTTCCATGGTGTAACCAAGGAAGTATATTGTTTTTGTACTGGTGCCGTTTTCCGTTTATTTGGAAATACTCAAAAAGTAATTGCACTAGAAACACGAAACCTGTAGTGAATATGTAGGCATCTGAGGTCTACTAAAAATAAAGGTATCCGCATGTTGGTCCAATGTTTCTTGGCGGAGTTATGTCCCTTTTACGATTATTTTTCACTATTATTATTATTATACTCAACACTTTTGAAACGCCCAAATCTCTGAAAGTATTAGGATTAGAAAACTGAAGGTTGGTAAGTATGTTGGGGTAAATGAGTTCTATGCGTTTGGCCCATAACGAATATTGTCCGCGATTACCCCGCAGAGTTATCTCCCTTTATATGAAAACATGTCATTTTATTATCTCGGAAATTATAAGGAGAAGAGCATCGAAAATTGGACCGTATGCACGCCTCGATATACCCTACTGCCAACGGGCATCAAAACTTGTGTCCGCGCTTTCCCTGAGGAGTTACCGCCCATAAATAGGCAAATCTCTATTTGATTTACTATGCTGTACTCTCGTATCATTCCAGATAACTGCATTTGGATTTCATAGTCGTGTTGACCGTTGTCAGTTTAGTCTGAGAAAGAAAATCGAACAGGGTCGGTCATATATTTTGACGCTGGGGTGGGGGCAACATTTTCGAGAAAAAAAAGTTTTGATTGACATTCATCTATTTAAGTATGTGGATTCCCCGAACGAAAACAAACCCACACCGGAAAGGAGTTTTGAAATCCGAGAAGAAATGCAAGAGTTACGGGCCCTCAAAGTTTGCAATTTGGGCCCATGTGCTTGTGACCACATCTCCTCCGAAGATGTCGAAGTTTGGATGTCAACTGATACGCCAACGTGTGCGGACGGAAGAGGGCACGCGGTGGGCCAAATTTTGCCAGTTTCGGTTCATTATTGTGGTTCTGGGGAGGGGTGGTCCGTGGTACCAATTTTTAATTCTTCTCGGAATCAGATGAAACTTGGAATATAACATCTGCAACATCAGCCGATCTAGAAACTGAAAGAATTTCGAAAATCCATCGAAAACTGAACTAATTGCAGGCCGTCAAACTTTGCAATTTTGGGGCCATGTGCTTGTGACCACATCTCCTCCGAAGATATCGAACATACGATGTCATCTGAAAAGCAAATGTGTGCGGACTGAAGAGGGCACGCGGTGGGCCAAATTTTCCCAGTGTCGGTTCGGTATTGTGGGTCTGGGGAGGGCTGGTCCGTGGTACCAATTTTGTATTCTTCTCTGAATCAGATGAAACTTGTAATATAACATCTGCAACATCAGCCTATCTCGAAGCTGAAAACAGATCGTAAATCCGTTGGAAAATGGCGGAGATTTTAGCCGTCAATTTTGAATTTGGGCCCATATGCTTTCCAATAATCATACTTTCCATACTTCATATTTTCCGTCCATAAACTGCGATTCTTTCCACTCATGATTGTTCCTATTATTATACTTCCATGGTGTAACCAAGGAAGTATATTGTTTTTGTACTGGTGCCGTTTTCCGTTTATTTGGAAATACTCAAAAAGTAATTGCACTAGAAACACGAAACCTGTAGTGAATATGTAGGCATCTGAGGTCTACTAAAAATAAAGGTATCCGCATGTCGGTCCAATGTTTCTTGGCGGAGTTATGTCCCTTTTACGATTATTTTTCACTATTATTATTATTATACTCAACACTTTTGAAACGCCCAAATCTCTGAAAGTATTAGGATTAGAAAACTGAAGGTTGGTAAGTATGTTGGGGTAAATGAGTTCTATGCGTTTGGCCCATAACGAATATTGTCCGCGATTACCCCGCAGAGTTATCTCCCTTTATATGAAAACATGTCATTTTATTATCTCGGAAATTATAAGGAGAAGAGCATCGAAAATTGGACCGTATGCACGCCTCGATATACCCTACTGCCAACGGGCATCAAAACTTGTGTCCGCGCTTTCCCTGAGGAGTTACCGCCCATAAATAGACAAATCTCTATTTGATTTACTATGCTGTACTCTCGTATCATTCCAGATAACTGCATTTGGATTTCATAGTCGTGTTGACCGTTGTCAGTTTAGTCTGAGAAAGAAAAACGAACAGGGTCGGTCATATATTTTGACGCTGGGGTGGGGGCAACATTTTCGAGAAAAAAAAGTTTTGATTGACATTCATCTATTTAAGTATGTGGATTCCCCGAACGAAAACAAACCCACACCGGAAAGGAGTTTTGAGAAATGCAAGAGTTACGGGCCCTCAAAGTTTGCAATTTGGGCCCATGTGCTTGTGACCACATCTCCTCCGAAGATGTCGAAGTTTGGATGTCAACTGATACGCCAACGTGTGCGGACGGAAGAGGGCACGCGGTGGGCCAAATTTTGCCAGTTTCGGTTCATTATTGTGGGTCTGGGGAGGGGTGGTCCGTGGTACCAATTTTTAATTCTTCTCGGAATCAGATGAAACTTGGAATATAACATCTGCAACATCAGCCGATCTAGAAACTGAAAGAATTTCGAAAATCCATCGAAAACTGAACTAATTGCAGGCCGTCAAACTTTGCAATTTTGGGCCCATGTGCTTGTGACCACATCTCCTCCGAAGATATCGAACATACGATGTCATCTGAAAAGCAAATGTGTGCGGACTGAAGAGGGCACGCGGTGGGCCAAATTTTGCCAGTGTCGGTTCGGTATTGTGGGTCTGGGGAGGGCTGGTCCGTGGTACCAATTTTGTATTCTTCTCTGAATCAGATGAAACTTGGAATATAACATCTGCAACATCAGCCGATCTCGAAGCTGAAAACAGATCGTAAATCCGTTGGAAAATGGCGGAGATTTTAGCCGTCAAGTTTGAATTTGGGCCCATATGCTTTCCAATAATCAAAGTGTTATCCGCCTCCAAATCAGATGAAATTTACACTATGCAATCTATGTCAGCAGCAAATCACAAAACTGGAAACAATTTTAAAATCCGTCGGAAACTAACGGAGTTACATGGCCTCAAACTTAGCATTTTGTGCCCCAGGGGTTGATGTTTTCCCAATCCCGTCACCCAATTTCGAGGCAGGGGTGGGGTCACGTCCAAACACTTGGGATCAACCTACACATGTTAGGACAACATATAATCACCATACTTCATATTTTCCGTCCATAAACTGCGATTCTTTCCACTCATGATTGTTCCTATTATTATACTTCCATGGTGTAACCAAGGAAGTATATTGTTTTTGTACTGGTGCCGTTTTCCGTTTATTTGGAAATACTCAAAAAAGTAATTGCACTAGAAACACGAAACCTGTAGTGAATATGTAGGCATCTGAGGTCTACTAAAAATAAAGGTATCCGCATGTCGGTCCAATGTTTCTTGGCGGAGTTATGTCCCTTTTACGATTATTTTTCACTATTATTATTATTATACTCAACACTTTTGAAACGCCCAAATCTCTGAAAGTATTAGGATTAGAAAACTGAAGGTTGGTAAGTATGTTGGGGTAAATGAGTTCTATGCCTTTGGCCCATAACGAATATTGTCCGCGATTACCCCGCAGAGTTATCTCCCTTTATATGAAAACATGTCATTTTATTATCTCGGAAATTATAAGGAGAAGAGCATCGAAAATTGGACCGTATGCACGCCTCGATATACCCTACTGCCAACGGGCATCAAAACTTGTGTCCGCGCTTTCCCTGAGGAGTTACCGCCCATAAATAGGCAAATCTCTATTTGATTTACTATGCTGTACTCTCGTATCATTCCAGATAACTGCATTTGGATTTCATAATCGTGTTGACCGTTGTCAGTTTAGTCTGAGAAAGAAAATCGAACAGGGTCGGTCATATATTTTGACGCTGGGGTGGGGGCAACATTTTCGAGAAAAAAAAGTTTTGATTGACATTCATCTATTTAAGTATGTGGATTCCCCGAACGAAAACAAACCCACACCGGAAAGGAGTTTTGAAATCCGAGAAGAAATGCAAGAGTTACGGGCCCTCAAAGTTTGCAATTTGGGCCCATGTGCTTGTGACCACATCTCCTCCGAAGATGTCGAAGTTTGGATGTCAACTGATACGCCAACGTGTGCGGACGGAAGAGGGCACGCGGTGGGCCAAATTTTGCCAGTTTCGGTTCATTATTGTGGGTCTGGGGAGGGGTGGTCCGTGGTACCAATTTTTAATTCTTCTCGGAATCAGATGAAACTTGGAATATAACATCTGCAACATCAGCCGATCTAGAAACTGAAAGAATTTCGAAAATCCATCGAAAACTGAACTAATTGCAGGCCGTCAAACTTTGCAATTTTGGGCCCATGTGCTTGTGACCACATCTCCTCCGAAGATATCGAACATACGATGTCATCTGAAAAGCAAATGTGTGCGGACTGAAGAGGGCACGCGGTGGGCCAAATTTTGCCAGTGTCGGTTCGGTATTGTGGGTCTGGGGAGGGCTGGTCCGTGGTACCAATTTTGTATTCTTCTCTGAATCAGATGAAACTTGGAATATAACATCTGCAACATTAGCCGATCTCGAAGCTGAAAACAGATCGTAAATCCGTTGGAAAATGGCGGAGATTTTAGCCGTCAAGTTTGAATTTGGGCCCATATGCTTTCCAATAATCAAAGTGTTATCCGCCTCCAAATCAGATGAAATTTACACTATGCAATCTATGTCAGCAGCAAATCACAAAACTGGAAACAATTTTAAAATCCGTCGGAAACTAACGGAGTTACAGGGCCTCAAACTTAGCATTTTGTGCCCCAGGGGTTGATGTTTTCCCAATCCCGTCACCCAATTTCGAGGCAGGGGTGGGGTCACGTCCAAACACTTGGGAACAACCTACACATGTTAGGACAACATATAATCACCATACTTCATATTTTCCGTCCATAAACTGCGATTCTTTCCACTCATGATTGTTCCTATTATTATACTTCCATGGTGTAACCAAGGAAGTATATTGTTTTTGTACTGGTGCCGTTTTCCGTTTATTTGGAAATACTCATAAAGTAGTTGCACTAGAAACACGAAACCTGTAGTGAATATGTAGGCATCTGAGGTCTACTAAAAATAAAGGTATCCGCATGTCGGTCCAATGTTTCTTGGCGGAGTTATGTCCCTTTTACGATTATTTTTCACTATTATTATTATTATACTCAACACTTTTGAAACGCCCAAATCTCTGAAAGTATTAGGATTAGAAAACTGAAGGTTGGTAAGTATGTTGGGGTAAATGAGTTCTATGCCTTTGGCCCATAACGAATATTGTCCGCGATTACCCCGCAGAGTTATCTCCCTTTATATGAAAACATGTCATTTTATTATCTCGGAAATTATAAGGAGCAGAGCATCGAAAATTGGACCGTAGGCACGCCTCGATATACCCTACTGCCCACGGGCATCAAAACTTGTGTCCGCGCTTTCCCTGAGGAGTTACCGCCCATAATTAGAGACACACTATACACCAGGATGAATAAACCAAGGTACAGAGCTCTAATATTTTTATTGCATATTCCGAATTGGACGAGTGATGCTGACCCGAATATACCGCGTAAAAATGTTTTTTCCCAGGACTTTCCGTGTTACGGGGTTAGGAAATATTGCACCTATGTTTCCCGCCAAATCCAAACTGGCTTATTAAAGAGCAAGATAATGTCGTAGCAGGTACATTGACATACTGTATGTACGTCCCAACAGTTAGACCGCTATACTTTAAAAGTAACCTGCCCAACGGAGAATGCGAGTCGGGGTGGGTTGATACTTTATGAAAATTCCACGAAAATTGCAAACATCGAGATAAAAAAAATTTGACAAGTACATCTGATGGGTAGTGTTCACGCGCATATACAGTGTGATTTTATATTTTCCAGATGGAACGGTTTACTCGTGACAACGCTATATAACATAAATATGCATACTTCAGTAGTATATCACTAACATATTTTTAGCCCCAAATCCAAACGGGCTAATGAAGGAGCGAGTTTAATGCAGTGGCATGTAAGCCGGTATACTGTAGGTACGCCTCCAAAATTTGACCTCTCTACTATAAACGCAACCCGCTCAACGGAGTGTTTGTGTCGGGGTGGGTTCAGATTTGGCAAATCCACCGAAAATCAAATGGGGAAAATTACTCCGAAAATCAGATATTGAGATAAAAACTTTTCGACGGGTGGATGTCATTAATAGTATATAAACGCAAGATTAGTATGCTTTTCAAAGTTTCAGAGTGGACGGTTTAACCTGGTAGCGTGTAATGTTAACTGGTGATATATATTACTCAAATGCAAATGCAAACGGACTTATCAATGAGCAAGGCAAATGCATGAATATGTTCACCGATATACTATTGGTATGTCCGCTCTACTATAAAAGTAACCTGTACAACGGAGAGGTGGCGTACCCCCCGGGGAGGGTCGAGGCTTTTCGTAAATTACGCCGAAACTCGTAAACGGGGAAAAATGGAAAATCGCGACACAAGTGTTTTATATTTTGAGCACTGCATGTATTTGGTAGTATATAAGGACAACATTAGTTTTAGAGCGGACGGGTAAACACTCAGTTAGCATTATCGATTTTGATATAGTTATCTCTCGATTACAGTTAACTCTATTACAAAGACGTTAATGACTATTGTGTAGCGATAACGCATTGAATACTAATTAATTAATTAACCAAGCGTTCTTTCTTCCGCCAATAAAAACTAAAAGATTCTGAATCCGAAACTGAAAGAACTATCAAATAAACGCGAAATAACAGAGTTATGGTACATTAATATGCTTTGCGCCGTTTTGATCTACATGTCGATTACGATATAATCAAACACGCCAAATGACCATTGAATATGATATGGGCGTCCTGGAGAGGGGTTATAATAGCTCTAAAATGCTGGCTCAGTTGGGCACGACCATGATGCAATAGAATGTCATTAATCATCCACGGTGGGTCGAACTAAATGACATAAACCTTTGGAATATATATCTTATTTATAAATGTCAATGCAAGTCCACCATCAGATCACACAGCACAAATATGAATTCGAATGGAGAGGAACACACCTATACCCATAACATACATATGGAATGGGATACCATGGAAGTATATCTGATTCCATGGAATCTGACCTCTAGTTCTGTTTGTTTTTGTTTATCAATTGACTTGTAAACAAGTTATACGAACATTTTACCATATTTCCAATGCTTGTCTGTAATCACTTCAAATACAACTGTATCGAAAATATAAAATAAAAATTTAGGCAAAACATTTATGCTAAATAGTAATGATTGGGAACCCCCCGACTCTCTTACGGTGTCTGACAATGTTGATAATTGGTAACCCCAGACTATACTACTGTATCTGACAATGTTGACAATTGGAACCCCTGACTCTTGTATCTGACAATGTTGATAAATGGTAACCCCAGACTATCGTACGTTATCTGATAATGCTGATAATTGGGAACCCCCCGACTATCGTACGGTATCTGACAATGTTGGCAATTGGAAATACCTGACTCTGGTACGGTATCTGACAATGTTGATAATTGGAAACCCCTGACTTTCGTACGTTATCTGACACGATCTTATACCTTCTGACAACATGGCGTTTAACAGATTGATCAGCATTCATATGGCTTTGATGTGAAATTGTGTAAAAACAAAAACAACAATAAATTAAACTAAAAAATAAAACAAAAATCTGGATGTGGCTTTAAATAGCATTCAATACTTCCTAGCATGATGAGATTTCCATGTTTTTCCTCTTATGCTGTCTTATCAGGTCTAATGAGTAAACATTAATTATATAAATGAATAGATTTATTCATTTTATTTACTTTAATCATGGGTGTCATAACTGTCCATTTTCATCTTGAACCAGAGGCGTTGGTACTTGACAATGTGATCTGATGCAAAAGACGAAATTGTGAGTGTTGGTTTGTAACCAGTTGTAACTGGGATTTCTGAGAAGCATTATGCCTATATCTACACTAACTACCCCCCCCCCCTTAAGCCCTGACCTAAGTGTCATACATACCATAACAATGATGCTGAACACTTTGAGGCAATTATATTGCAGAAATGTTGTAAGAGGAAAAAACTGTGACCACTTGGAAAAAAGTTACTTTTTTCGCGGCTGAACCACCCACCCACCCACCCCGGCCTACTGTATGGAAAAAAGTGAATGAACCACCCCTGGTGGCACAAGAAAAATCCACGAGGAGATATTCGTGGCTGCTATGGTTCCGCGTAAAAGTGCGCTTATGCTTTTTCCCCCAGTATTTTGACCAACGAACGACTTACAATCAATGCTTTGAACAGCTGGACGGGCACACATACTATTGTTTGTAATTTTCAACATATTTTCGTAAAAATGGGTTCACATTGGACCGAATTAATCACATAGGTTTATTTTGAACTTATTTGATTCTCAAATTATACCGTTGAATGGCACTGGCCACCGTGAACACGCAATAAAACGAACGTACACCTATAGTAAGTCGTGAGCTGGTTCATTCGTATTATTTTCCAACGTGTTCTTGTGAAAATAACCTTTTGCTGGGCCACTGAAAAAATTGATCGGCGGTGAAAAATAATATTTTTCAAAAATCGATATCTGATCACTCTGAACGTTGATGAGTGGGTTCCTCGATTCGAATCAAATATTTGAACACCGAAGCCAAGGAATAGTAATTTACGAGCGTTAATTCGGATTATGCATCTTTAAGCGCAATAAGGAATATCTAATCGTACTTAAGCGCAATAAGGGGGATCTGGTTGTGCTATATCTAATTGCGCTTAAGCCCAATAATGGAATATTTTATTGCACTTAATCGCAAAAAAGAAATATCTAATTGCACTTTAAAAGTGCAATAAGAGCTAACTGGGCTTAAGTGGAATTAAAAATTAATCTTCCTTATTGCGCTCAAACACAATTAGCCACATTACATAACCACCCTGTAATTCAAATGGTGTAGTCCATAGTGCAATGGGTGCATCTGGTGACTGTCCACACATAGGCCTATTCGGATTCTAGCTCATTCGGATTCTACTATTAGCATAGGGGTGATCTCATGAGGGAGATATTAATTGCGCTTAAGCACAATACTGACGAGGAGCCAGATATGTAATTGCTTAAGCGCAATACGGGAACATATAATCAAGCTTTTAAAGCACAATAAGAGAAGTTCATATTGCGCTTAAGCGAATTAAGGAATATATTATGAATTCCACGAAAAAGCGGCCATGGATACCGATAATGGGTATTTGCATCATAAGCATGCCATCGGGGAATGTTGTTGCTTCTTCTGTATTTCATTATTACTATCCAATGAATATATTTTGGAATGGTCATTGCCCTCACTATACATTCTCTTAAACACCAGATATTGTGTGACTGTGGATCAATGATGCGCGCATGCGCAGTCAACGCATATTTTCATATTTTGCCAAATAAGGTCAAATGAACCAAAATATAATTTTCAAGCAGCTCAAGGGGTGTCAGACCGGTTTTCCGAAGACCTATTACTACGAAGGCCCACAACTCCGAAGACCCGATTCTCCGACGGCCCACAACTCCGAAGACCCGATTCTCCGACGGCCCACAACTCCGAAGACCCGATTCTCCGACGGCCCATAACTCCGAAGATCCGATTCTCCGACGGCCCATAACTCCGAAGATCCGATTCTCCGAAAGCCCATAACTCCGAAGGGCCGATTCTCCGAAGACCTATAACTCCGAAGACCTATAACTCCGAAGGGCCGATTCTCTGAAGACATATAACTCCGAAGGCCCGATGCTCCGACGGCCCATAACTCCGAAGGTCCGATTCTCCGAAGGTCCGATTCTCCGAAGATTTTGTTTTATCGGGGTATTATCGTTTACTAAATAGTGTACAGTCCAGTGGCGAAGCCAAGGGGTCCCAAAATTCCCACTGCCCCCATTAAACCTCTACTTGCTATTTCAGACAATATGGGCCCCTACCAAAACATGTCCACTGTCATGTAAACGCCCGGAAATCGTTCATGGGGCATCAAAATATTCAAACTTTTCCTACTGCCCCCACCTTAAGAAATGGGAATCCTGGCCCGCCACTGACTATACACCATGCAGATACTATAACGTTACGTTGGCCCATGAGATGCCAGAGTAAAATGTACAGGGGTGAACGGGGAAGAACTTGTCGCCCCTGTGCATGTTAGGCTACTCTGACATTCTTGCAGCGTTTCGTTATAATATACCCGGTGTACACCATGCAGTGGCGGAGCCAGGGTTCCCATTTAGGGGTGCACATTAATTAGCATATGTGGGGGATATGTGGGGGATATATCATGCATATGATATGCCGAAAGCATATCACGAAGGCCTGATCTGGGGAGCGCATACATGGGAGGGGTCGCCCCCAATCGTTGGCCCGGGGGCTCCCCTGGGCAGGAACACTATGAATATTTGAATGCCTAGGAGGGATTTCCTGACGTTTACATGACATTTGACATGTTTTTTGGGGGCGGTCTTCCCTAGGGCCCCATTGACCCCGCCACTGGACTGTACACTATTTAATAAGCGATAAAACATGATCTTCGGAGAATCGGACCTTCGGAGAATCGGACCTTTGGAGAATCGGCCCTTCGGAGTTATAGACCTTCGGAGTTATGGGCGTTCGGAGTTATAGGCCTTCGGAGTTATGGGCGTTCGGAGTTATGGGTCTTCGGAGTTATGGGATTTCGGAGAATCGGGACTTCGGAGTTATGGGCTTTCGGAGAATCGGGGTGTCGGAGAATCTGACCTTCGGAGAATCGGACCTTCGGAGTTATGGGTCTTCGGAAAAACGCTACGTAACCGCTCAAGGACCTAATATACACATAGTGCCAAGTTTTATGCTTTTATGACAATGTCCGCACTTGTTACACAAAAAACTATACCTAAAAAAATCGCACTGTGATTCCGTCACGCCCGTTGTGTGATTCCGTCACGGCGAACAAACCGAGTTAACTAGTAATATACACACAAGTGTGTGACAATGCGGCTTTTATTGTGCAAGTATAATGTATCTACTTTGCTCATTGAGAACTTTTTCCAGGTCAGCTTGGCTGAATGAGCAGGGTTCTTCAATAGTACGGACCTACCCTCATATTGATGGCACTTTTTTAATTTGACCCAGAGTGAGATGATACTTAAATACACATATAATGGTATATAACTAAACAACTTAGTATAGTATGTACAATGTTTTTCATTTTAAGCGGTACCCTACTGGTCATACTTTTAGATTTAATAGGCCACAGAAAAGTGAAATTCCGTAAAATTTGGTGATTCCGTCACGCTGGAATTCATGATATCATTACGTGCGCTCGCGCAACAGTATGGCGATCAGACAGATTCGTAGGTTGGTGTCACCCTACTGCGTTTCACTCCATGACGTCACCAAAAACGACGTAAAACCTTGTGGCGTTCTGACATTTTTACTGTACCGCGTTTTTGCTATGTTTATTTTATGTGTTGTTTTCGATTATTTGTTTGTCGCCGATATCGCCATTTGTCGGGAGTCCCTGTTTCTATATTTAAAACTGGCATGCTCGTAGTGAGCCTCGATTTCGATTTTTTCTCCCAGGTCAAAATACGTCAGAGTTATGACAAAAATAGATCGACCTACATTTTCTCCATCAGAACTCTATATCAAAGAGTCTATAGACTCCTTCGGGACCTACATATACTCCTTCATTTGGGTATTTTTACTTATAATTGGGAAGTTTTATCATTTTTGGTTCGTGCGAAGACCTCTTTTTATCGTGCGGGAAAAGAGAGACATTCAAAACGCGATTTCGTAATTCGACGCAATAGGCTGAATAGCCTAACCTTCAGCCGAGTTCCGGGTCAAATACGACGAATGACGTAACACAAAACAAAACGCATTTGTTGACACAAACACCGTTCGAAGAGTTTATTATTACATAAAATGATCGTTATTGATTAATTATTGATATTTATTGTTGCATATTGGCTGCTATCAATATTTACACAAATGGTATTAATTATTTCTTATAATTGCTACTTTGGTCAACTTTGACTATCGGAAAATGAAAATATGCCGCTGAAAAAAATGTAATCGATATTAAAGTCTCATCCTTTCGGCAACATGGAATTGGTTTTAATTACTTAAATGATTAATATAGTAATTTGCCTTTTATCTGTGATGAAATGAGAAATGGTAATGGTCTTTTTTGGCTAACATTAAATTAAATTAAATAAATTAAGTAAAATACAGTGAATTTTTTTTTAAATTATTGTTTATTACATTTTTGCGCACGTTGGCATTTCTCTGAGTGCATTCTAGTTCCTTGTTGCACTTAAGCTAAATTATTTATTAAATGTCATTTTGGCTTGCCGGACGGATTTCGACGAAATTTGATACCTAGGGCTACTTTGTGCGGGGAGTGTTTTGGACGGGTCAAATCGTGACCCGAACTGACATTGACCTTCAAAATGGTCAATTCAAGGTCAAATTGCGCCTTTCGAACGGAGTTCGACGAAATTTGATACCTATGTGTACTTTTGTCCGGGGAGTGTTTGGACGGGTCAATTCGTGACCCCGACCTGACCTTGACCTTCAAAATGGTCAATTCAAGGTCAAATCGCGCCTTTCGAACGGATTTCGATACCTAGGGATGCTTTTGTCCGGGGAGTGTTTTGGACGGGTCAAATCGTGACCCCGACCTGACCTTGACCTTCAAAATGGTCAATTCATGGTCAAATCGCGCCTTTCGAAGGATTTCGACGAAATTTGATACCTATGGGTGCTTTTGTCCGGGGAGTGTTTTGGACGGGTCAAATCGTGACCCCGACATGACATTGATCTTCAAAATGGTCAATTCAAGGTCAAATCGCGCCTTTCGAACGGATTTCGACGAAATTTGATAACTATATATAGGGATACTTTTGTCCGGGGAGTATTTTGGACGGGTCAAATCGTGAAAAATCTAATGCTGCCAGACAACCCATGCCTGCCGGTCCCAAGCCTGGGTTAAAGCAGAGGGGAAACATCCCGGACGAAGTCGGGTCACCCTGCTAGCTGCTTCCCAATTCAAGGTCAAATCGGATCCAATTTCGCATGCGACCGTGTCCTTACTCATATACGCTCATAAAGTCATGTTTCTGACAAAGAAATCCCTAAATAGCCCGGACGAATACCCCGCACGAAGTCGGGCCCACCAGCTAGTATTATATATAAAGTTACCGGTACGTCCGAAGCCAAAATGTTCAAAAACATTTGTCATGAATGACGAGACTGAGTCGAAAGCTTTTTTGAAATCCAGCAGAAGTATAGCAATCCACTTTGGTTTTTAAGTTTCAGATTTTGGAATATATCTGCTATCAATCTAATTTTATCTGCAATGTGACGCCCCGGGACTAAACCACTCTGATCCGCGTGAATTATGTCGGGTAAAACAGATTTCAGTCTTGTTGCGAAGACACCAGATATAGAATTTTGTAGCTTACAATCCGGGGAAGCATGTAGAGAACCAAATTATGCAAGTCACATTAATGGTTCTCCCATCAGGACAATAATTAGAAACAAGTTTGGTTCAATGTGGAACCAAAATGTCCGTTGAGTACTTAATATGGTTCTTTATTTTGGTTCTTCGGGAAGAACCAAAACATGATTGTTTGGTTCTTAGTGTACCTTCAGACGACCACGATACAATCGTAAGTGGAGGAATCGGGCCCGACGAGATCGTGGATAGTTTGTTCAGACGATTGCGATGTCACATGCATTATTCTATCGTAGGTTGTTCTAAAGCATGTGATTGACTACCCTAGGACCATTTCCAGCTTAGACTGGTACCCTGTCCCAACTCCAGCTACTCGCCCGTAGGGACAGGGATAGGCTAAACAGAAAGTGGAATTTTGAATTGTGTTTCCGGTTTGTGAGACATTGTTTTAAAATAGAAAAGCACATTTCAACATGGGTACGTTTTTCTTAATTTAATAATACAAGACGCAATTATATAACTTTGACAACTACTCAATCAAATTGAATAGAGTGTTTTTCACAGGAATCGACTAACCCCGATCAACGGCAATAAGTTAAATAGTGCGAAATCATGTTTTTGTAGCTTGGATATTTGGAAACTCTGATGTCAACAAACACCCCCCGTAACAGGTTACATCAATTTTGTGTCGAAGTTTGCTGCCTCATGTCGCATTTTATTAACTAAATTCGTCGGGGATATATTTACGCTCATGTTGATACCAAAATTAACGCAATGGGTCGATGTGATTTGCCTGGGTGAACCTTTTACCATAAATTGCCAAACTTGGCTATACCGTCCCATGATCTGACAAGTTGGTCAGTCTGTACTACATACATTTAAGGGGTTTATTTACATTAATGATAAAACAGGTATCTCCTTCACACATATATGTCAATATAAGTTGATGACGATAGTTTTATTTGTTCCAAATAAGTTTCGTGAGGTACTAGTAATCACACCCCCCCCCCCCCTCGTGCACGGTTACATCAACATTGAAGAAGTTTGCTGCCTCATGTCTGATTGTTTTATTTCGATGTTTCAGCTATATTATTGTGGTCATTTTAGTACCAAAATCATCTATATGAGGCAGATATATTTTGTTTGCGTGAGGTGTTTTGTGTCAAACGGGAAAATCTGAGTTGTCTGGGGAGCAACGGAGCCTGAGGGTTAATATTACTAGTGCATATTATTTGTTGTTGTCTGTATGTCAGTATGGCTATTCATGTTTGACCATACCAGTATATATTTTTTTTATAATAATTTTGAGTCTCAGCAAAATGTGTACTATATTGCATGTAAATAATTAAAAATAGTAGTAGATGAAAAAAATCATGTTGCTATTATAGCTTAGTTATAGCATAAGTACCAGTAATATGTTTAATATTTTGCAGAAATGGACCGTACACCAAGTTAAATATCAACGAGTGTCAGTACAAAGAGAAGAAATGTAAAAAGAAATCGGGATATCAGCACCCCGACCAAACACCACTCCGTGAGAAAAAAAGACAAAGTTTTTCTGTAAGTTTTCTGAAATGCATATCATATGTTAGTGGTTATTATTTTAAATACAATTTTATAATATATTTGGAATAAATGGCTAACAGCTCTGAAATCATACCTTTATCCTCATGACATTATGATCTATGAGTCTTGGTAAGGTGGTTATAACTCTTCTCAGCTCATCACCTAAAAATTAATAATAGTTTGTATGACATATTGAAAAAAGCATGTCTTGTACAGTACAGGCCTACTTGTACAGTAATGCCCTAAATAATCGACTCCTTAACCACAGCAGAATTATGGGTAATTTTTCAGGATTTAGTCGGAAATATGGCTTGCTGCCATTCATCAGATAGCTCTCGGTGAGAGTTTTCCACTGAATAGCAACAAGCCATATTTCCGACTAAATCCTGAAACATTTCCCATAATTCTGCTGTGGCTAAAGAGTCAATTACTACAGTATTGCTCTAAGTAATCGACTTCTTAACCACAGCAGAATTATGGGTAACTTTTCAGGATTTAGTCGGAAATATGGCTTGTTGCCATTCATCGGAAAGCTCACGGGGAGAACTTTCCGATGAATGGCAACAAGCCATATTTCCAACTAAATCCTGAAAAGTTACCCATAATTCTGCTGTGGTTAAGAAGTCGATTACTTAGAGCATTACTGTACAGTTTGAGGTCCCCCATACCTACCTTAATAAATACCCAGACCAAGCCCGGATTTAGTGTGTCTGACATTTGCAGAATCATGTCCCCAGAGAGTGAATTTATTGACACTGTCAGACACAGCAGGCTAGCATCACCAAATTCACCATTTGGGAACCTCATTCTGCTTAGGCCTCAACTGCTATGGGAGACCTAGGATCATATTGAAATTCCCCAGTTGAAGTTGATAATGTTCACTCATTAGTCACCTCGATTATGCAAATTATTGTCTGCAAATTAGGGGGAAAATAGTAACTGAACAGAAAAGTAACTAAAATAAATGTTAATTTGAGGCCATAGATACTGGTACATGTACTTCCAGAAGATGAGGCCTAAGCAGAATGAGGTTCCCAGAGGGTTAATTTGGTAATGCATAGTAGCATCACTAAATTCACCCTCTGGGGACCTCATTCTGCAAATGTCTGACACACTATATCCAGGCTTGACCCTGATCCTAATATTTTTATTTGTCTACCAAATTTATAAATGACACCTGGACTATTTACCTCAAAATCTGCATAAGAATATTCTATTTCATTCTACATTACTCTCAGTAAATCAAGTACCAGTGCTACATTGTAAAAGTCAAAACTAATTGATGAGGATTAGAGTGCAAATCTGTAATCCTTTCATGACGGGAGCCGTACTGGTGCAGCATTAAAGACCCTGTTCCAAAGCATTCTCTTATATTTGCGAGTCTCCCATAGGGCGCCTCGCATATATAAGAGAATGCATTGTCTTACAAGATCAAGGTAAATATTGTTTGGCCAAAGCATTATCTTTTATAAGGGATCCTCACATTTATAAGAGAGTGCATTGGCACAGGGTGTTCACAAAATTTGAGGAAGCTCCAGTCATGGAAAGGTTAATACAGAAAAGATTTTTAATCAAATTAATCAATAGAAAATAAGCAATTAATTTTCTGAAATAGGGACCCATTTTTTTTATTTGAGGCAATAGTTTCTATCAGAACAACATGGTATGCAGTTAACTAGGTTTATTTAATTTTAGGCTTGAAATTTAGAGGATATTACTTGGTTGGTTTGATATTAGGTCCGAAATCAGCCTGAGACTGAATGTCAAACAGGTGCAGGGTCACTGTGTCACCAATAAAACATGTGCGGGGGTCACTGTCACAAACAAATAAATAAATTAATGTCAAATCTACCAAGTAATATCATATTTATTAATTAGATCGCCTCTTTGTAGCTGACAACTCTTTCAAATGAGTGACATCACGCAAACAAAATATATCTGCCTCATATATATGATTTTGGTACTAAAATTACCACAATAATATAGCCAAAACATCGAAATAAAAAAATCAGACATGAGGCAGCAAACTTCTTCAATGTTGATGTAACCGTGCGCGAGGTGATTACTAGTACCTCACGAAAATTATTTGGAACAAATAAAACTATCGTCATCAACTTATATTGACATATATGTGTGAAGGAGATACCTGTTTTATCAGTAATGTAAATAAACCCCTTAAATGTATGTAGTACAGACTGACCAACTTGTCAGATCATGGGACGGTATAGCAAAGTTTGGCAATTTATGGTAAAAGGTCCACCCAGGCAAATGACATCGACCCATTGCGTTAATTTTGGTATCAACATGAGCGTAAATATATCCCCGACGAATTTAGTTAATAAAATGCGACATGAGGCAGCAAACTTCGACACAAAATTGATGTAACCGGTTACGGGGGGTGTTTGTTGACATCAGAGTTTCCAAATATCCAAGCTACAAAAACATGATTTCGCACTATTTAACTTGTTGCCGTTGATCGGGGTTAGTCGATTCCTGTGAAAAACACTCTATTCCATTTGATCGAGTAGTTGTCAAAGTTATATACTTGCGTCTTGTATTATTAAAGTAAGAAAAACGTACCGATGTTGAAATGTGCTTTTCTATTTTAAAACAATGTCTCACAAACCGGAAACACAATTCAAAATTCCACTTTCTGTTTAGCCTATCCCTGTCCCTACGGGCGAGTAGCTGGAGTTGGGACAGGGTACCAGTCTATTCCAGCTACGATTTTTACGTACACACGGCTGCGATTACGTCGCAAGTGGAGGTAACCAAGGATACGCCACGATATCGCATCTAAAATCAAACACTGTCTGATATTATTTTTTGTTCTACGATTTAGACGTGAGCATGCGCACTCCATCTTCCTGTTACTTCCTACGACGGAAATCCTTCCACTTACGATTGAATCGTGGTCGTCTGAAGGTACACTTAGATCATGAATTCCACGAAAAGGCGGCCATGGATACCGATAATGGGTATTTGCATCATTTGCATGTCATCGGGGAATGTTGTTGCTTCTTCTGTATTTCATTATTACTATCCAATGAATATATTTTGGAATGGTCATTGCCATCATTATACAATCTCTTAAACACCAGATATTGTGTGACTGGGGATCAATGATGTGCGCATGCGCAGTCAACGCATATTTTCATATTTTGCCAAATAAGGTCAAATGAACCAAAATATCATTTTCAAGCAGCTCAAGGTTCATTCTAGGTTAATAGTGAGGCATGTGTGGAAATGTTATTTTTGTCACATTTCCCATATCACAATCTGCCTCAATTACCATAGCATCCCCTTTTTGCACATATATTTTAGTAAAATGACGGTTTAACCCCTACCAACAACCCGTTTCAAAGGTAAAAACAGTCGCATAGCAACCGTTGCCATGAAAAGTATTTTCGTGATTGCCCCCATATCTGAAAATAATATGTGGGACCTAATATACACATGTGCCAAGTTTTATGCTTTTATGACAATGTCCGCACTTGTTACACAAAAAACTATACCTACAAAAATCGCACGGTGATTCCGTCACGCCCGTTGTGTGATTCCGTCACGGCGAACAAACCAAGTTAACTATAGTAATATACACACAAGTGTATTGGGAACTTTTTCCAGGTCAGCTTGGCTGAATGAGCAGGGTTCTTCAATAGTACGGACCTACCCTCATATTGATGGCACTTTTTTGGTGATTCCGTCACGGACACAATTTGACCCAGAGTGAGATGATACTTAAATACACATACAGTTGTATATAATCAAACAACTTAGTATAGTATGTACAATGTTTTTTATTTTAAGCGGTACCCTACTGGTCATAATTTTAGATTTTATAGGCCACAGAAAAGTGAAATTCCGTAAAATTTGGTGATTCCGTCACGCTGGAATTCATGAGATTGGTTCCCCTGCTAGGAACCCAGACGAATCAAACTTTCTCTGTGTGCACCACAACATCGTTCAAACTGATGGCTTTGTACTAACTGCTAAGACTAATTTACACTCATGTTATTTCTCGTTCACGCCGTTAAATGATACAGTTAGCTGGATATTATTAGATTCCACAATCGATATTCGGATTTTTGGGCTGATTGTCTATCATGACCGCATACTGATCACTACATTCATGAACATATTCGACATTTAAAACGCATGTTTGCTGATTGTATACGCTACGGTACACATTGCGGAACTATTATTCGTGAAATAGAACATGCTTCAAGAAAAAATAATGGTTCCAATATCCGTAAATTATATAGACCGTATAGGTTTACGGTAAATTATAACAGTGTATATATAGCCTACATATATATAGATTTACAAGTTTCAGAACTTGCGGCGATCTGACCTTGACCAATAGCATATCTCGTTTCACAGAACGACTGTAGCGATTTGTGGATCACTAAGTTCAACCAAGATGGAAAGTTGATTAATCAAGATAGAAAGTTGATTAATCGAGATAGTAACTAAAATTGGTGCGGCGGTTCTACGCTGCAGTACAATCTTTCCCCAACCATATATGTTAACATGATATGTGATTACGCAGATTAATTGCTGCTATATTTCTAGACCAGACGTGCCGGGGTGGTTATTCTGTCCACAATTTGAGCAATGCTCTTTCAGATAACATTAAATTAAACACGACAGTGATACTACCTAATTTATATTTTCACTGATAGACTATGGAATATGGTACACAATTAAGCCAAATAAACATTAATGTTCTGGATTAACCCGTAGGAGGTCATATTGTTGCATATTGGCTGCTATCAATATTTACACAAATTATGTGTTCACCACTTCTTGCACGACACTCTGTCTTGGAATTCTACACGTTTGATGTTAACGTATCAAGATGGTCTGTTTCCACAAAACATATGCAATCAACTTCCATACTTACTTAGAATTATTTGTAACCAACCGGGTTTTCATTGCTTCTTCAGCTTGTCCCGTATTTTAAACCAATTTAAAGTAGAGAACCATTTTGGTTCTTGGTAGCCATATAGTACCAATTGGAACCAGCATAGAACCAAATGATTATTTTCTTGGTTCCCCATGATGAACCAATTTGTGACCAGTAGATTTGGAACACGACTGTTGGTTATGTGTTTAGAACCTATTTGGGATCCAAATTATTCTTCGAGCGCAACCGAATACTAGAACCGATTGTTTTGTCCCGTATAGTTGCATGTAACCATCCAGTAGGAACAATCTTCTGAATATGATTATTGGTTCCACATGATGAAACCAATTTGTAAACCAGTAGGTTCTGAACTAACCAAATGATTCTTCCTTTAGAACCAAATGAAACGCCATAATTGTTCTTCCTTCTTATAACAAGAATTCCTCTTAAAACAAGAAGAATTCAGTTTATCAAGAAATCAATTGTTTGTAACGCAAAATAAAAATTCTGAAAGATGCATAATCCTAAATTACTATTTCTTTGGTTTCGGACAGCTTGGTGGGGTTAAAAATATTTGAATCGAGTCGAGGCCGGAACCACCCATCAGAGCTCAGAGTTATCATCAGATACCATTTTTGAAATCTGTTATTTTCACCTGGAATATTTGGCGGCCTGGGAAATATTCGACGAATGCCGACCGACATACACTTGATACCAAATTGCGTTGAACAAAATGTTGATATATAATACTTTTTGGGCAATAGTTGTTTGTACTGTAGCTGACAGTAGTTAGCATTATTTTTTGGCAATTAAACGATTCTGATAACTGAAGTGGCATTTCAAGAAATGTGGTTGTTGTTGGAATCTGATGATATGGGGACCATCGATTGTGTTCCTATATGGTAGAAATAGCTATTTACTGCCAATGTAGCCTCCCATATACTATATAGACTATATATAGACAAATATACATGAATACATAGACCAATATGGCATGTGTATGTGGTACATATATATGCCATCATACTAATTCACAATATCCATGTACAATGAGTTCCCCATGCAGTATATAGCCTATAAAATTATATACATTGGGATAACCTGAGTACGGTGCATGCACGTCCTTCGATCTTACGATCATAGTGGTTTATGAACACTCGTAATTTGTTCCCTCAACATATGTTGATATGCATGCCCAAAACCTTATTAACTGGTAATGACAAAAGACAAAATACATTATCCCAAACAAAGAGTATTGCTTTGCGGTATTTAAATATAACAGTTGTCTATGTTTATGGTGGGTGTCGGGATCAAATTTCCACAACCTATAAACCGAGCGAGCACATTGGCATTACTATAAGTCATACCCGAGCTGCAAGTTATTTTTGGAGCGACACTTTGGATTTTGTGTAGACTTATTAGCTCTTCTGATTTAAGTTTATATCCTATATATAACGACATCGAGGGCCGAATGTTAGAGAATGTTCAAGAGGAGGCCAAGTCAAAAGGTAAATATGTAACAGACATCATATAAGACATGCAAGACTTTCCGACACAATCATAACAAATATAACTGCGAGACATGCCTCTAGTATATGTTATAGACGAAAACACGAAAACTATTTATTGCGGTTGAGGTCCATACAGACGGCAACGAGAACGTCGCGATTTATGCGTCAAAATAATTATTCTATTGGATATTTCGCCATCCTACGTTGGGGGTTGCTCTCGTTTAAATTTGTTTCGCGTTTTCAAATGGGAACTTGTCAGCAAGTCACAACATATGGTATATGTGATATTTCCCCACAAGGGCCCGTGGTCTCATCATTGGTCAAACACATAGACAATTAATAAGAATGAAATATTTTTTTTATTGCATTATAATAAATAAAATGCCAATTTCATTATACCTTTCACTTGTAGACGGAACGCAATGTCCTTCCATATAAGTTCTCTTTCTGTGTTTTGTTTGATGCAGAGCCTTGTTATAATACTTCATGCTTTTCCACACCCGGTGACTTCCTCTATCTCCGCCTTTGAAAAAGGGGAAATGACTCGTGTGACGCTCTGATGGCGTCGCTCAACAGATCCTATTCGTGCGATTTCAAGACGCGTTGATCGCGCCACTCGCGACATGTGAATAGCTATTGCGTTTGTCGTCGCCGAAGTCGCATCGCTGGCGTCGTCGTCTATATAAAATTATAGGCCTTAAATTAAGCCCAATACTCCGTCTTAAATTTCCACGAACACAGGAAATTGTAAAAACTTGAAAAAATAAAATAATATAAATAAATAAAATAAATTAATAGAAATAAATAAATAAAATAAGAAATAACTCAATAAATAGAACAAAATAATAATAAATTAAAGATGTATGTATTCAGGGTTTTGAACAGACTTCCAGCCACTTACAGATTCAATATTTTTACCAGTTTTTCCCTTTGTTCCACTGCAAACAGTTTTGAAAATCAAACAAAAAGCTACACATATACATTACACATAAATTTGTTATGTTGTATTGATAACTTAACACAATCGTTATTGATGTACGCCTCTCATAAAACTTATGTGAAATAACTAAGGGGGTATAACATTCAATATCAAACAAGATAGTATATTACATGTGACTTGGCACTTCTCGTTCCAAATTATGTGCATTTTACGCTAAAATCCTTACACGATCTAGAATAGGTTTCATAACAATTGGCCCGGAGTCCTTAATTTAAATAAATCGTGAAAAAAAAAACAAACAAACAAACAAAAACAACAATTGTGCCTGATTGTACCGTTGCATGGAAAACCTTCAATCACTTATCGTTTTTCCCCTGCTCTTTCAGTTCGCTCACCTGGATGCCATAACTGACGATGAGTTTTCATCCATTAAGGATAATTTTTTGGACATGCATTTGTGGGACGTCAGTTTGTGTCCATCGGACGACTCCATCACCCGTCCAACCGTGTCAAGCGCTCGTAAGTCACCACCATGGTGCAGACAACGAAGGCAATACGAAGACAAATCCCACAGCGAAGCGCAAGGGTTCCACAGCAGTCCCTATATGCAGAAACAATATCCATCGATATCCAAGCATTATCCAGGGACATGGTCGGTAGTGTCTCCAGAGAAACTCAGGAACATAGTACAGCGTGTATCTAAATCAACCGCTACAAGTATGGCACGCGAAAAGTCCGGCAGAAAATTGTTCAGGGACGACGGTCGATATTCGCTGGTAAATCAGGGGACTCAATGCAACATATTTATGTACGACGAGATGACGCCACGCGACTCTGGGATTGGACACGACCTCACACGTGATAAAGATTACGGATGCAAAGTAGATTTCGATATGTCGTCGTCTATATTGAGACCTATTTCCGACTATTTTGCAACAAAAGATACGCCACTATCCAACCGTTGGCGACCAGGCACGGGTAGAAGCATAAGTAGTTTTGGAAGTCATAAGATTGACTCTAGTGGAGCCTATGTTGTTTCTCCACCAGTCGGTCCCATGGTTTTCTGGTATCCAGATGTTGAATTTAGATCGAGGAAGAAGACAACGCAATCGTCTCTCAAAAAGTTCACGCACACGATCAGTGTTTGATGTTCAGTGTTACGGCCTGTATACATAATGCTAAAATGGCTTATGCATATAATATATATAACTCAATCCCGTGGACGTTCTGTACATATATGTGAGGACAACTTATATAACTACAGACGAAAGAATTATCCATTCGGCGATACGAAAAAATTAACCATTCGGCGATACTCAACTGGAGTAGAATAATCAGACACCAGGTTTAAAATTTGTATACATTTTAAATCTATATCTATATTTGCGAATGTCTGTCTGTCTGTGTTCTATAGAAATTCACAGGGGACCACCTAGATGGCACAACAGGGGTCTAATAGGGGTAACTTTTTACGAGAAAGATAATGACGAGGGTTATAATTTTCTAAAGTGACGCCGCTGTTGTCAGGGGCAGAAAAGGGGGAGGGGCAGAAAAATATTTGTCGCCGATTGCCACCAAACTTATATATAATCATCCCCATAATATGAGGAATCTATTGGTGTGGTTTAAATATGTCAAAAGTCGCGCCGTTCGCGTCAGGTTTGCCCGGAAGGGGAGAGGGGCATCAAATTTGATCAAAAACTTATACAAAATCATCCCCATGGTATGAGGTGTCTAATGGCGTGGCTTAAAGCTGTCAAAAGTGGCGTCATTCGAGTTAGGGGTGCACTGAAAGGGAGAGGGGCAATTGATACACAATATTTTTAGCGCCAATTTCCACCAAATTGATAAATATTCTTATCCATGATCGTGTGATTTTAAAGACGTCATATTGGTGCTGCTTTGGTGACAGAAGGGGGTGGGGTGGGGTGGGCACTAAATTTGATAAAAAATTGTTTAGTCGCGGATTAGCACCAAACTTACAAATAATAATCTCCATGATATCAGGAGTCTAATTGTGTGGTTTAAAGATGTCAAAAGTGGGGCCATTCGAGTCGGGGGTGCCTAGAGGGTGAGAGGGACACAAACATTGATAAACAATATGTTTAGCGCTGATTTCCACCTGATTGATACATATTCTTCTCCGTGATACGAATAATCTAATCGTGTGGTTTAAATGCGCCAAATTGGTGCCTTTTGGGTGAGAGATATGCAATGGTGGCCCTAAATTTGATACGAATTTGTATACTCGCCAATTTTCATAAATTTTATATAAATTTAGCTCTATAATGAGTCTAAGTGTGTGGTTTAATGATGTCAAAAGTGGCGCCGCTTGTGTCCGAAATAGGGACGGGAGGGTCACCAAAAACTTATAAAAACATGTTTAGTGCCAATTACCATCAAACTCATGAATACACGTTCTTCTCAAACGATATATACAATGAGTCAAATATTTGCGAATATCTGTCTGCGTTCTATATATAACTTTAAGGGTACAATCAAGATGGCACCAAGGCAGTCTAACATGGGGTAACTTTTTACGAGTAAGATAATGATGCGGGTTAAAATTTTCTAAAGTGGCGTTGTTTGTGTCAGGGGAGGGGCTATTTTTAGCACAGATTTCGACCAAATTGATATATTATTCTTCTCCCGTGATACGAGGAATATAAACGTGTGATTTAAAGACGCGAACTTGGTGCGTTTGGGTGAGATATGGGGGGGGGGGGGGGGGTAATCACTATGATAAGAATATGTTTAGTTGCCGATTACCACCAAACTTATATATAACCATCTCCATTATATAATGCATGCACGAGTCTAATAGACGTGGTTTAAATATGACAAAAGTGGCGCGGTTCAAGTCATGCATGAGGGGAGTTGCACCAAAGTTGATACAAATATATTTAGCACTGATTCCACCAAATTGATGCACGTTCTTCTCTAATGATATGATGAATTAAATCACAGTTGGGGCCGTTTGGGTCATGGATGGCGAGAGGAGACTCACTAGCATCTATAAGATTGTTCAATTCGCCGATATCCAATAAAGTTATATATAGTCATCTCCCAGGCCATATCCATGTCGTTCTAAGGAGTTTTTGGCATTCCAATTTCACAATCTCGACAAATGGTGACCCAATTAAGTCACTTGACCAATTATATCTTCTCAACTGTCATATGTATATGGAGATGGAAATCAGGGCATTCCTATAATGCTCTAGCAACACAAATACATAGAAGAAAGCATTAAAAGTATATTTATATCAATCTATTTAAGAGATACATATATTCATTCAAACTGAGGGACCTTGAATCGTCAGAGGACTGCATATTAGAATGGCTCATGTATATATTATAACACGATTGAGACTGTCCCATTCAATATAGTTTCCACAAAAAAAGTTACAATTGCAAGAGATATGGAAATGTAGAGCAGTCCTGTTAAAAAAATAGTGGTCACAGTGTGGAGTAAAATATGGTTACTACTGAGATAAAGGAAAACGCAGTCCGTAGTACATGACTTTTCAGGATCCTCCAATATTGACATCTGACAAGGGTATATCTGCCCGATACAGAGGATTTCTTTCATTTTTTAGAACAGACTCATCGCCTAACATAAACAACTCAAAATCTCGCTGTGTCGGGCACATGTAGCTGCCATACTTGCATAACACCAATTCTTTTAAACTGAAAATGATTAGCCAGTATATAGCACCAGAACAGAGGAGCACCTGGACATATCTTTAAAACATCTGTATCTTCATGAAGATATGATAAACTAGATTGATTGATTGATTGATACATCTCTATATAAAACACAATTGTCGTCTTTTATTTTTTCGAACTAATGTGTTTATGATGTTCATGTTTCATGCTATAACGTCTGAAGTGTACGCAGTTGTAAATAAATAAATACTTCTTTATTGGTGGGACGGATTAGACGCGACAAACAAAATGACAATCGCTCCGACCTGACAAGGTGAGCCACTACTTATATTCCATGTGTAAGGATCATGTTTTGTGATGCCATTTGGATATACAATTTATGAGAATATACGTGTAACACTTTGAGAGCAAGAGTATTCTCTATTCCCACCAAATATACACAGAGGGTTTCACATCACTTTAACCTGGGCAACGCCGGGTAACCTTGCTAGTATTTAAAAATTTCGAATGTCAAGAAACTTTTGAAATATAATGTGACGATTGTACGCGCTCTTGCACTGCTCACGAGTGCCCCTGAAATATTTCCACGGGGGTGGGGTTGTAACGTGCTCCGCTCTCCCACCCACACAGCTATAGCAGGCACATATACAGGGGCGGCATATATAAGGGCAATGCCGTCCCTGTATATGTGCCTGCTATAGCCTATGTTAGTATTATATATAGAAGAGAAGGACCGATAGAATTTCCCCCGATGTACCATCGATCGGAAAACTAAAACAGTTTTGATATAAACATATTTTAATTAGTATTATGCATAAATAATGCAAAACATATAAGGGATTGGAGGACAAGTTCTGTGAAACTTAGATGGACCTCCGCTCCCTACAGATCATACATGAAACATAGATATAACAATTTATTTTGTATTTATATCAGGTTTTGGTAGGGCGGGTAGAATATATATATTTTGAGTGCGTGGGTATAACGGGTATTACACGGGGTGTTAACTATTATAAATCGGTGGTATGGTGGGGTGATGAGTATAATTATACACACACATATATATGACTGGTATAACCAAAACAGTTAGCCCATTTATCTGAGCAATGCCATGGCATTGACGCTGCCAATGATATTTCAATTAGTACCAAACGCCCCTCAATTATATTTCTATCCATAGCATTTCACTAATTTTTGAACACCGAATATCGTCTCCCGCACAAGGGCGTCATTTATCCATGCATGTTGATGTCTCTCAGACAAAAATTATATCGGGCAAATACTCGAAAATCCACCCAACGAGCCTTCTCTTATCACAAATTGATAAAAGACGTTACAATCTCATTAAAGGTACTCAATCCGATAAAACTCCTCTCAATTACTATTTCAATGGCTTCGGGGGTCAAAAATATTTGATTCGAGTCGAGGAAGTCACCCATCAAAGCTCAGATTTGTTAGATATCGATTTTAGAAATCTATTATTTTTCATTATCGGGAATACTTTATGGCCCAGAACTCAGTCAAAATTGCGTTATTATTACCACTTGATTTTAGAGTTATCCATCCTTGTCTGTTTGAATAGATTTTGGTGTACACATCCCGAGCAGATTACGACAGTTGAAGGCAATTATTAGTACTCATCTCGAGTAAATAACAAATTTCAAAAATCAATATCTAATAACTCTGAGCTTTGTTTGATGGGTTCCTCGACTCGAATCAAATATTTTTTACCCCCAAAGCCAAAGAAATAGTAATATAGGACCCTCTGATCGGGTTGTTGTTGTTGGAATCTGTTGAGATGGGGACCCTCTGTTCGGATTGAGTACCTTTAAATGCTAAAGGCAGAAGAATCGGCTGATAATTTATTTGCGCATACAAATCAACAATTTATTATCCGGTTAGTTGGATTCACATTTGTGCAAGTTATTATATTATGCCCATGCTTGCATTAATTAGAATGACAATTATGTGCGGGCTACCGCTCTCATAATACACCTCACCAAGGCGACCATATTCGTGACCATCTTTGAAAAACACTATAATTATAGCAATTAATATATGAGGATTACATTTTGTCTGAGTTTTGAGTTTTTTAAATCTTATTTGAAAAATTCCATCACTTATATATTCACCACCCAGCAGAGCTAGCACATATATATGATTCTAGAGAATTATATGCAAAGATGTATATAGACATAGTGATGGTCCACTCCAGTCTTAATAGTATACAGTATAGTAATTCCATCATGTGGCAGATATGTACGCGTTCTAACACATTGTTGACAAAGAAATCACAAATGAAAATGACCAAATTCAGGAACAAATTCGAGTCATCTGACTCAACATCTCGTGAATATGTAAATAAATGAGGGGAACACCCATGTGTTGTGTTCCTTTTCCATCATTTCAACGTCAACAATTGCACCAGGGCGACGGCGACGTCAAATCTTAAGCATTGACAGCAGCCATTGTCAACAAAATATACTGACGCGCATTGGGGACGGCATTTCTTTATACTTAATAATGGAAATGACGAAAAGATAATAGGATACGAGGTTTTGTTTCAGTGAGGTCGTCGACGGTGAGAAAGCAATTTCACGTTCACCATGCCTCTGAAAAACAAAGGGAAGAGCGCGTTGATGACGCCTGATCCATATCACACCCCAGGGTAAGTTCCATAATATATCACTAGTTCATATCGTCGAGGTAAAATATCACTGGTCAGATGGAAACATATAACGTTCCAAATTGATAAGGTGGTGATGGTCCGACGAACATTCCGTATAGACAGAGTCTGGATGGGTGGACGGATGGAACGTATGTCTGGTATGAGGAGTTCTAAAAAAAAATATTATCCGGTGCATATAAATTTTTTCCTGATGGTTACACCCGACTTATTCACCAAAACGGAGAATGTTAGCTTGTCTGGCAGTCTAAATACCATTTGTTATAGGAGGGTGACAACATATATTGCTACCGGACCCGGTGCTTTAATTTAATGTGTGATTCAGGATATTTAAAATCGTTGTATAAAAGTCCTTTTATCATCGGGAATAGCCTGCATGCATGCATCTTTTAAAAAGAAAATCATTACATTAAACAATCTGAATGTTCTCACACCGTGTATATAAAACCGTGGTTCATGAATAGGCTACCAGACCTGAGCAATGATGTGCAAGGAGGGGAAGTGAATGGAATTCTGTAAAACTTGTGTTTTGTGTGATTCAAAGGGGTGTTGCAGTTGGAATTCCCAATGTGGACACACCCGGCCATCTGAGACTCTAGCCACGTCCATGCACGTGCCAGTGTATTTTCTTATATATTCGAGTCTCCCAAAGTGCAACGTAAATTGCATCACAGCGTGCAGATCGTAAAGGAAAAGAAGGTTCCGAGCATATATTTTACAGAATAGTAGAAGATGTGCGCAAAGCTCTAGACTGCCATCTTTTTGGATTTAGAAAAGACATTCGACTCAGTTTGGCATCACGGCCTTCGATGCAAACTAAAAACGACAACCGATATTCTCACAAAAAATGTTACTGAGACTTATCTCATCATTTCTAATGCAATAATAAATCAAAGTAAGGGTCCGGGAAGAAATATCAGATATAGCGTCATTCTTAACGCCGAAAGACCCAAGGGTCAGAACTATAAGTACGTTACTTTTTAAATATATGATAACGACATTAATAATAATCCACTAAGAGCAACATACGAATCTCACAATTCGCAGACGGTTTAGGCCTTTGGACCATATGGGGGCAGAATGTTGTAAATCATGCAAAAACAACCCAACGACACGGAAAAATGGTGTTCAAAATGGCGTATCAAACTGAACGCCCCAAAAAAAATATGCAATGAATGCTCTTTAATAGCAAAAAACATACCAAACACACGCTTGAACTGTCCATCTATGGGGAAACTGTTGAACAAACCCAAGATCGAGGCAACACTCCTGGGGTCCGTACTATCACTTCTCTTACACAGTAATTGAGTGACGGAGAACGTGGTCAGTATTATGAACACTGGGAATTTGTCTGTGTAGACGACTATGCGTAATTTATCAGTATAACAAATGAGAAAAATAGAACTCAAACCATGGGCCTGATAGATGGTCAAAAGAGACGTTGCCATGGGTGCCGAAGCAATGAGGTGGTGGAGTCAACCTACTCCAACTTTGGTTGAAATTGTTAATTGTTGAACATTTCTGACCCCACATAATATTATTTGAAAAAATTTCTCATTTATTTTTATTTTCCAGCCATGCAGTGATTAGTTTGGAATTTGTTTGTTTTTAGACCAACGCCATTTACAACAGTTTAAAAGCTTTAGGTACCAATGGGAAAGTTCCAATACACGCAAGAAGGGGTGCATATGGAATTCTGCTAACATTGGAGTTTGGTCTGTTTGAAGGGACGGCACCCACTCTACAGTTGGAAGTTTTAATATGACACCCCCCTCGGGGACCCTCTAGCCACGAACCTGAGTGTATTGTAAATTAAAGGTCTTTAAAATTATAGATTGGATAGGATTTATTCCTGTGTTAACCCATCCAATTGTAGCGTTCGCCGGCTCATATAGCCCCAAATATCTAGATGGGAGGGGTTCGGTCGCGTCCTAAACGGCTACGGAATTTCCTCGAAATAAAGAGAGTTCAACTGGTTCAAGTTTATATAACATCTAAAAGACAATCACACAATGACACAAACAATATCTACTAGTCCAGGAGATATTGGTCGACCTCTGCACACCCCAGGACTTAACTTCACCCCACTAATTTTCTTCCTTAAGGTCTCCTCTAATTTTTTTCACTTGTTAACAAGAAAAAAAAGTGGCCGCAGAGACTCCAGACAAGATGGCGTCCATCATGGCGGCCATTTAAAAAAAAAATGCACCAGGTCTCTTTGATCGCCATTATAGTAAAGATCATAGCACATGCAGTCTTGTTTTCCGCTCGATTCGTTATGCTAATATACAACCCTTACAAATTAGCCAAAAATCCGACACCATAATCCAATATGGCGGCCAAGATGGCCGCCGAAATGTGAAAATATGCTATTTTTATGACATGTTACCACCTTTCGTTTGTCGAGCTGTGGGAAAATGTTAGAATTTTTGCGTCATGTTATACATTTATCATATAGAGGAGTCATTGGCGAAAACATGGGGACCATAATATGCGGGATATTTTAGTCCGATAACACGTTTTCCCAAATGCCGGTATCATAGGTCAAAGCCGAATCTCTGTTAATAACGCGATGTTATGTTTCGAATCAATGAATGTTATTGCTATTATAACAACACCCATGCATATATATATTTGCAGGAGATACTCGAGCTAGGATTCCTCTTATATTATGGTCCCCTGGACTAGTAGAGTTGAGGAATATAATGTACGACGACATCGCAATCGTGTAAACAAACTACCCACGATCTCGTCGGGCCCGATTTCTCCACGTATACGATTGAATCGTGGTCGTCTGAACGTTCACTAATTGTTTCACAGGATGAATATATTAACATAGATATACCATTGTGTGTTTTATTAAATTAACAATTATTCCAGCAATTTTTATTTTGTTTGTGAACTTTGTGAAGAACTTGCAGCGATTTTACAGTGCTGTCAGTTTCCACTGCATGGGAATGATATTAATACGGATACATTATATATTTACTCCCAAAAACAGTGACTGTCCGTAATTCATCCGAAATCAACTGCAATCTATCTTCCGTCGACCCAATATTCTTTGCCGATCGAGCTAATTACGTATGACGTCAGTTACGTTACCTTGACTTATTATTGGCCGCGTTTTCTACTTATTGGCCGACTTTTTGTTACCTATTGGCCGCGTTTTCTACTTATTGGCCGACTTTTTGTTACTTATGACGCGGGCAGCGTACTATGTATTGCGGCCAATAACCTATAGCTAATTAATAATGAATGCTATGGGAGGCCAAATTCACATTTAATAATGGATTGCGCTTAATACCACATATTGTGCTTAATCGCAAATAGGGCATTTACGCTTAAAAGCGTAATTAATTATTGCTTAATCTCGGTTAAGCGCAATCAATTGCGCTTTTAAAAAGCGTAATTGTGACTACTATCTAACCTACCCATAAACTATTAGCATGACCTGGTGTATCACCTAGCAACACAAGATGAGCATTGGGCTAATTTTGACCGTACTCAACAGTCAACTACATGTGAGTATGTGTTCAACAAGGAGAATCCCTAATCAGAGGCGGACTGGCCGATCGGGAGACCGGGAAATTTCCCGATGGGCCGGAGGCCGGAAAAATTCTGATTCCACGTGATTTCCTATCAAGCGAGAATCCGAGTGTTTTTTTTACGGTTGGGGGGGGGGGGGTATATGTGGTTGGGCCGCCCAACCACAACTTGGGCCGCAAATGAAACCGACATGGGCCGCCATAGCACATGTGTTGTTTAACCAGCCGTGTATCCAATAAGATGGCACTCTTCTCACATAAATTCATGAAGGGTAACCATATTTGGGGTCCAGAGGCGGACTGGTCGATCGGGAGACCGGGAAAATTCCGGGCGTGGGCCGCCACATGTGTTGTTTAACCAGCCGAATTGGCTAATCGTAATTTTGTCATTAACTGAACTTGTCAGCATCATATAACACCACGTAAAGACCCCGATTTTAACGGTAACTCCCAGCTGTAAATCCCAAAAAAAATCTCACGCACCCCTCCCGGACCCTCCCCCAATTAAAATTTACAACAAAATAGGAACGCTTCAGTTGATGCCAGTCTAGATGCTAGGATTCGCGATTTTCTTGTATAGTTTTCAAAATTTTCTCACCCCGAGCCGAACAACCATGAACAGCCCAGTGTGTCCTGGTCTCTTGTCCGTAGTCGTGCGCATTTGTCTGGAGTTAGACCGCTAGATGTTAGAATTTATGCAATTTTTCAGGTAAAAATATCTGAATGGTCTCGTACCGGGAATATATAGAACCATGACTTATGGATATATAGGATATTAGGCCAGAGGTGCAAATGGAATTATGCAAAAACATGTATTTCGTCTGCATCTGATTCAATGGGGGGGGGGTGCAAATGGGATTATGCAAAAATGCAAAAATATGTATTTGGTCTGATGCTGATTCAAGGGGGGGGGGGGTGCAATTGGAATTTCCCAAGGTGGACTGTAGACATTCCCCGAACAGATGGGCCGGTATTATATTAATTTCCCGGGCCGGTCTTTTGGCCCAGTCCGCCTCTGTCCCTAATTACATATTATCAGCATCCCTCTATCCAAAGAATTGATGTCGCCTTCCCGGAACTCTAGTAATTTTTTGTATGATGTTTTTAATGTATTTTTGGACAGATTTTAGCCTTTACTATGGTTCCTATACACATGCACGCGGTGTCACTGCATGAGGGCTTTCTTACCTCATACAGTAATGCTCTAATTAATCGACTTCTTAACCACAGCAGAATTATGGGTAACTTTTCAGGATTTAGTCGGAAATATGGTTTGTTGCCATTCATCAAAAAGCTCTCGAGAGCTTTCCGATGAATGGCAACAAGCCATATTTCCGACTAAATCCTGAAAAGTTATCCATAATTCTGCTGTGGTTAAGGAGGCGATTAATTAGAGCATTACTGTATGGTTTACTTATTGACTTAAATCAGGGGGAAAAATCCCTATTTTCATATTATTAGCATCCCTGTCCAAAAAATGGTGTGTAATTACTGGAGCTTTGGTGTCTCAGTCCTGGGGCTCTAGTTTTTGTTATTAAATCAGCATCTATAGTATTTCCGTGATCATATAGTGTGAATGTGGTGTCACCGAGGGCTTACTTCCCTCATATGGTGTGCCTGTATACTCGAAAATTGAAGAAAATCAATGTCGCCCCGACTAATACAGAAAGTAATGCTATTGCAAGTAGCCCCAACTAATATATACCGAAGATAATATAATGCTATCACGAGTCGCTCCAACTAAAACAGAAGGTGATACTATTGCGAGTCAGCCATTTTGATAAAGAAGTTGGGCTAGCTCCCTACCCATCCAAACCAATGAAACCAAGAGGAGACATGTCAATAGGAGTTAATGCTAAGTTATGGAGAAACCTATTTATTCACCAGGGGTGTTTTGTTACATATAACCATGAATTTCGCTTAAGCACAATTAATTATTAAACGTGAATTTGGCCTCCCATAGAATGCTACCATAACAACACCCATGCATATATGTGTACAGGAGATACTCGAGATAGGATTCCTCTTATACCTGAGTTGACGAATATTCACCCAAATCCAAGATGGCACTCAAAATGGCCACCAGAAATAGACAAATCGCCGAAAATCGCTGATTTTAACATCAGTGAGCGTTATTCAATTATTGTCACGACACCTGCATACTATTGTGAGTTTGGAACTCTGAGGCTAAGAATTGTCCTTATATCACATCCAAATAAAAGTCCCCCAAATCCAAAATGGCGGACAGATTTAGAAAAATCACCGAAAATCCCTCATTTTCACATCATTGGGCATTATTGCCGAGACAACTCCACACATGCTGACAGTTGACTTGGAAATACTGAGGTGAATTACTAACCTTGCATCTCGTGCCAGAAATTGTTTTCCAAATTGAAGATGTCGGCCAAAATGGCGACCTAAATTTGAAAACAAGCTTACATTCCTTTACTTTCTTACGATGGGCGTTATTGTAACGCGAATTCTATCCGCAATTACAGGTTCATATGGAACATTGATATGAAGTATTCATTTTAGTTTAGCACAGTCAAGATGGCGGCCAAACTGACGGCCAGAAATTGAAAAGTCGATATTTTCACATGCTAATTAATTTCAACTTTTTGTCATAATATCAATATGTATGGACGAAATGGTACATAATCCATCTATTAGTTCCAACATAGGTCGTAGCCTTCTGGAAGGATGAAAACCCACAATTAATAACGTCCGCGATGTGGCATTTCACAATACATTCTCCACTGATTGCCCATAATGGCCGTAACCGTGTATAGGTGCGCCGAATAGTCATATTATGACTTCCAAAAATCAAAACAACAGTACCTGAGTTTATTCTGATTTGCCACATACAGCATTATCTGGACCAGCGTCCGTCTCTTCGTCCGATTACTCTATATATCTCGCTCACACCAACACAGTTTTCTACACTTCTTGGTTTTCTACACTAATCGGACTGTTTCAAACAATATATATGCCGGTGTCCAACTCACGTGTGTCTCGAAAACTGGGAATTTTTATCCTTATTCTTGGCGAGCTGCATTCGTGGTAACTTATGTTATAAAATTCAGATGCTACATATGGGCGATCTTGCGCGATACACTAGAAAGGTATGCGGTCGATGCGTATACTAGCTTTCTGGGGGACTTCTCTATCTGCGTGTTTTTCAGCTTTGGTGATCTAATTGGGATAACAACATGTACATCTGGTGATCTTCCCAGTCAACCACTTCTCAATATATAATTCATCAACTCACATACTCAACTAATGCACTGACGTATCCGGACAACATCTGTATATGGCTTCGAGTATTGAAAGCCTAACATTTGACGGAGCCTTTCTGCTAAGGCGTAGAAGACCATAATGCATAATATACCCACACTTCTTGGCCATGATCCGAAGAACAATCTTGGTGGCGTCCACCAGCAATCGTCTCACCGAACAGATCTAAGCAGATAATAACAATACACGCGGTGCTAGTTTATGGGCATGTGTCATGATAGTGGAAATGAAATGGGACCTTCTTTGGGTATGTTTTAGATTCAAACAGGATCTCATGTATGGCTTTGCTTTCATTACATGCTAAGATTGTATCTTGGAAGCCGTTTTAATCAACTGGACTAGGCGTGTACCATCGGCTACTACTATATTAGCCCCACATAGACGATGCCTTTGATGCTCGGGAAAAATAGAGATTTTAACAAATAAACATAGGCTACTTCATGTAAGAACACACAAATCCACCCGCGTGTTTATTTTAAAATATATTTGACAGAAGGTGAACTCCTGTGGTGTATTTAAAACACATGTTATTCAGTTGAGTAACGATAATTCGAATAAAAGTTGCCGAAAATGTCAAAAAACACAATTACGCTGCTGCTCTGGGGTTTCCCGCTGTCTGGTCGCCCGATTCCGCCTCGGTTTTTGTGAAATGCGAGCCAAGTTTCTTTTTTTTCCGGCGGCATTACTAAATAGACGAAAAGGTGCAACAGCAATTAATTATGTCCGCTAATGTGTTGCTGAACGAATTGACTTATGCGCGGAAGCGGCGTAATTGCCCTTTGTACTGAACGTTTAACTATGACGTCACGATAAAAATGGATACATGGTTACGGATTAAAATGATCCCGTAACATGAAAACGCGACGTCTGACGCAAACAGTACCCAGCCCATGTCCTTCCCCGGGTCAAGTTACGCCTAGATACCAAATTTCGAGGCGATCGGTCGAGAAACCACAAAGTGTATATGTGACACACATGCACACACAGAGATATTCGCATTTATATATTAAAGATATAATCATAAAGATCACGTTCCCCAACGTCCACAGCCATTGCCGTCGAGACTATCATGCAAGTATTCTTTAAACATATAGTGAAATAAATGCACCACAGTTACTGACATTTTCTTGAATAATACAGCCCACATACTGACTCTAACACTGAGAGAGGATAACAACAACGCATACCTTCATTCTATAAATACATTATCCTTTAGCTCATCCGACTGTTCTGGGGAGGCTATCACAGTATTATCCAGACAAAATGATACGTCTGGTCAAGATGATTAAGAACGGCTTCGAAACGGATGGAAATACAATGTTACCACACCAAAAACACCGACACGCATGGCATTCTATATCTGAAACATGCACCTGGTGTAGGCGTGGTGTAGACCGTGGCCCATTTCATTACGCCACATGTGGTGTGTCTAGTTTCTGTGATTTTGATATTGTGTAGTGGACAGGGCGAATGTATTCTTGGAGATTTGTTGTACCTTACTCAATCGTACCGATAGAATCACGTAGATGCTGAAATTGTAAAGTTAACGCCACCGGTGTATAATATGTTTATGAAAATATGATAAATCGTATCGATAGAGTCAGGACAAGCTGAAATTGTAAACTTAAAGTCACCGGTGTAATAATATGTTGTTGAAAATATAAATAATTTGATAGACTGAAAATAATATATAACCCATTGGGAGCCCCTGGTGTATTCTTGGACATTTTGTTTTGTACCATTACTCAATCGTACCGATAGAATCACGTAGATGCCGAAATTGTAAAGTTAACGCCACCGGTGTATAATATGTTTATGAAAATATGATAAATCGTATCGATAGAGTCAGGATAGGCTGAAATTGTAAACTTAAAGTCACTTGTTGTTGAAAATATAAATAATTTGATAGACTGAAAATAATGTGTAACCCATTGCGAAGCCCTGGTGTAGTGAAGTGAATTGTGGGTAGTTTCATTGTGATTCTCCGCCATCTTTATTTTTCTGGAATTATCACCAAGATTTCTCCACTCGATTCTCTTAAACTGCACCCGAATCGGTCAAATTCTTTTGATAATTCTATCTAAATACATCTTAGCTACTATTCGGATCTGCTGTCCCGGTCGAAAAGGGTTTAGTTTGACCAAAATGGCAATTGACAAAAGCCTGTTTATAAAATGCGTTTACTCGATGACCCGTCCACGGTCCACGCTGTAGTGTAAATTTATTATCGAAAACAAATTCAATTTCTTCCATCTAAAACATAATTACGCGCTCAACTCTGTCATTTTAAGAATATATAAGTATTACACACATACACACCAAAGTTCAGCTCAAAATTTTGAAAAATGACAGTTTTATAGACATAAATCGATTTTAATGGGAAATCCTGTGTTATTATACTGTTAAATTTTGTCATCGAAAAAAATTCATTTCTTCGATCTAAAAAATAATTACGTGCTGTACCCTATCATTTTAGGAATATATAAGTATCCCACTCACACACACCAAGTGTCGATTTGTATATGGCAGATGCCAATTGCCTTGTTAAATAAATTTTAGGGCCGTGCAAATGTTTTCTGAGCTGTTGCATATTGGGCACTGGAGTCCATATTTGACCATTATATCTGATAATTGTGCGACAGTACAGTCGTGTTACTTTATACGTCAACATTGGTCATTATCACCCGACAAATTTATTTCGGCCTATCGTATCAACCCCTATTTTCTCCCGCGTAGCCTGACTAAGTGTCAACATTGGTCTTTATCGCTCCACTAATTTGTATCGTTTCATCGGTATGAATTCCATATCCAATTATCCACATATAATTAACCAACCCAACCTCTAATCCCTGTCCAATTTATTTAATTTTTTCATCGCTATAGTCACGTTACTTAATATTTTATCGCGTGATACTTGTACTTATATGTCTATGGTATTACTATAGTATACCGTATACGTATATCAATTGCTATTCCTTTCTATATAATCCTGGTGCCATCTATAGAGATAGAGATAATTCATACCCCCCCCCCATTTTATGTCATTGCTGCTTTAGTACAGTCGCAATACATTACATGGCAACATCGCTCCACTAATTTATGTCAGTTCATCGGTACAAACCCCTTTTTCTCCGAGTCCATATAACGTACCAACCCAACATCTTATAGAAGTCCATAAATGACTATTCTGGCACTATATAGAGATAACTAAGATTCTGACACCCCCTATGTTATAGCCTTGTTGCAATGTTCAGTAGAGTTAAGATGCATAATATGTCAACATTGGTCATTGTCGCTCTATAAATGTATATCGGTTCAACACTTAGTTCCCTGTATCGCCCACCCCTCCCTGAATTTATTTTTTCATTTGTATTATAGTCTCGTTACGTACACATTTTATCTCTTGTAACTTTTGCTTCAATGCGTCGAGTTCCGCTGCAGAGAATACAAAACTGACAACATTTTGAAATGTTAGCAGGCTTCAAACTCATCTTATCCAAGAAAAACTCTGGTTACATAAGAAATTTGTGTATAAGGTGTACGCGCATTTGTTGCATTAAAAACCAAAGGTCCCAAGTCAAGGTCCAAATCCCCAACACACTGTTGTGAGGTTTAACTCCATCTACATACAGTAATGTCCAAAGTAATTGATCACTTAACCACAGCAAAATTATGGGTATTTTTTCATGATTTTAAATCCTGAAAAATTACCCATAATTATGCTGTGGTTAAGTGGTCAATTACTTTGGGCATTACTGTAACCAATATAAGGATTTGAGGTTTAATGATAACTCAATCCTCATACAGTAATGTTCAAAGTAATTGACCACTTAAAGGTACTCAATCCGTAAAGAGGGTCCCCATCTCAACAGATTCCAACAACAACAATCCGATCAGAGGGTCATATATTACTATTTCTTTAGCTTTGGGGGTAAAAAATATTTGATTCGAGTCGATGAACCCATCAAACAAAGCTCAGAGTTATTAGATATTGATTTTTGAAATTTTTTATTAACTCGAGATGAGTACTAATAACTGCCGTAATCTGCTCTGGGTGTGTACTCCAAATCTATTCAAACAGACAAGGATGGATAACTCTAAAATCAAGTGGTAATTTTAACGCAATTTTGACTGAGTTCTGGGCCAGATAGTATTCCCGATAATGAAAAATAATTGATTTCTAAAATCGATATCTAACAAATCTGAGCTTTGATGGGTGACTTCCTCGACTCGAATCAAATATTTTTGACCCCCGAAGCCATTGAAATAGTAATTGAGAGGAGTTTTATCGGATTGAGTACCTTTAAGCACAGCAGAATAATGGGTAATTTATCAGGATTTCAAATGCTGAAAAAATACCCATAATTCTGCTGTGGTTAAGTGGTCAATTACTGTAACCAATATAAGGATTTGAGGTTTAATGATAACTCAATCCTCATACAGTAATGTTCAAAGTAATTGACCACTTAACCAGAGCAGAATAATTTGTAATTTTTCCAGGGGGGAGTCGGAAAAAATTTGCAGGCACGTATGCTGATTTTTCCTTTCGACCCTTGTTGGGACCCACCCACCCCCGCGTCCAATTTATTTTCCGTTTTCGGCAGTTTTTTCCGACCATTTTTGGACACCCAACCCCCTTTAACACTAAAACAGAGATTTGCGGGGTGAACTTCACTGTAAACAGCTGTATATGAATTTTTTTGTATACTATTAGTCATGGATGTTAACATTGACATGTAAATAGGAAGAAGTCATTTTGGGGTCATTCAGTCAAAAAAAAACATGGCTACCAGCAGCCATCTTGGATTTCAAAATTCAATCCATTAGCATGGGCTACAGGCTATACTGTTTGTCTGATCATCATGAAATTTGTCATTTATGTTAATATTGACATATAGATGTGTTTAATTAAGCCAAACTCATTGCAAAAACAGTCAAAAAGATTTGCAGGAAAACTATTTTTGAGTTGTTTGTTGGTCCTATCGACCACCCACCCACCCCGGCATACGTGCCCAGAAAAAACTTTTTTCCACCCCCCCTGATTTTTCAGGATTTTAAATCCTGAAAAATTACCAATAAGTCTGATCTGGTTAAGTGGTCAATTACTTTGGACATTACTGTAACCAATATAAGGATGTAAGGTTTAATGAGAACTCCACCCACATAGCTAATAAATATGTGTGAAAATTAAAACAAAACAAAATAAATTCCATGATGGCGTCCAATATGGACTGCCTAATTCTGCTCCAAAACATGTATATTGAATATATGGATGTTTATTGGGGGAAACCGATTATTTCAATGATATTTTCATTAACTGGGATCTAAAACCTGACTTACGGGAGCGTGCTTCGCGCGCGACTGTATCTTAAGCATATGTGCATATTTAATAAGCCAACAATTGGAATCCCAACAGAAGATTGGCGTGGGTCCCTTGTGCGATCTGTCCATCGAAAATTATTTAGACATCTCAAGACACGTAAGACCCAATAACTTAATATACAGAATAGATACATCTATTGCCTGAGTGACTAATATTTATATTTGTTACAATGAGGTCAAATAGTTGCGAAGCCAGCACCACAATTCTTTCCCTCCATAGTAAATCTTAAAACAACTTCTAAAGAATTATTAATTTACCTTATATTTGGTATGGAGCGTCCTTGGTTTACTGGAGTTCAGATTTGTTAACACCACGTCACCAAGTTAATTACTTGCGAAGCCACAGCCATAACTATTTCCCTCCATAGTAATTCTCAAAACAACTTCTTAAGAACAATTGACCAGGTCAGTCGCGCAATTATTGGAAGAGCCACGGTCAATCATTTTTTAAAAACCAAATGCTACATTTAAATTATTGCTTTATTTAACCCCCCAAAAAAATGAGAAAATTAACTTTTACTACTTGCTAAATTTTATCTTTTAATTATTTCATTTAAATTTTAGTATTTACAGCATACTAAGTCCAAGTCTTTATAATCTGTTGAGTGACCCCAGTCGTTTACTTGCTTTGTTAGTAATAATTTGAAGGATTACTTGTTTAAACGCAATTGTTATCAAAATATTTTATGTATTTTTTATAATTTCTATTTATATGTAATACTATAATCTTGGTGGCGTTACCATTTCTGACTATGGGTTTCTTGTTCTTCTCTGCTGAGAGCTATTCGATGAGACGACTGTGGGACGTCACACAGTTTGCTTAGGATCATGGTCAAGAAATGTGGGTAGTCGGTACATTATGGTCTTCTCCTTAGCAGATAGGCATCTGTCCAAGGGAATGAGATAGCCAGCAACCTTCGAAACACTGCCGAAGTTGTCCACGTATGCCAATGCGTTCGCTAAGTTTGTAAGTTGACGAACCATCTATTGAGAAGTGAATAGCTAACTGGGAAGTTCGCCAGGTGTACATGTCGTTATCTCCATGGGGTATGAGAAAGACGTACATAGAAATGACCTTCTTTAAGCTTCTATACTCATCGTCCATATGCCTTTCAAGTTCAAGATGACGCACAAATCCCATATTTAGCAAATATTTAAAATCGTAAGCAAGACACCGGAAAATGAATTGTTGAAACGTTATAATTAGAGGGCCCTTCTCCCATGACGTTTTGAATACTTTATCGATGTGATCGACCTAGATTTATCAGACAAAGAAATGGAAACTGGTCCAGATAACTAGGGACGTAGCAAATCAGAATATGTTATCAGTTGATTGTTCTAATATGACTATTCGGCGCACTTACGGTTACGGCCATTGTCGGTGCTAATTAAGTGGAGAATGGATTTCGAAACACCACATGCGATATTAATTGTGAGTTTTCGTCCTTCCAGAAGGATAGGCCTACGCGCTATATTATGCATTTTGTTACGTTTTAAGTTGAACTAATAGATGTATTATGTACAGTTTCGTCCATACTAGTAGATATTAGTAGGTGAAAATATTGATTTCTATTCAATTCAAGTCGGGCCGCCATCTTGACTGTGAGTATCAATTGCCAAACTCAAATGAATACTTTATATCAATATTCCATATCAACATGTAATGGTGGGTAGAATTCGAGAAACAACGCCCATCGTAAGAAAGTAGAGGAATTTCGGCCGCCATATTCGATTTGTAAAACCATTTCTTGCATGAGATGTAAGGTAATTACTTCACCTCAGTATTTCCAACTCAACTGTAAGCATGCCATGGGTGGAGTTGTCTCGACAATAATGCCCAATGATGTGAATATGAGGGATTTTCGGTGATTTTTCTAAATCTGTCTTGTGGGCCACATTTTGGATTTAGGGGACTTCTATTCGGATGTGAAAGAATGACAGTTCTTCGCCTCAGTGTTCCCTATGCAAAATAGTAAGTAGGTGTGGGTTGTCGTGACAATGACGCTCACTGATGTTAAAATCAGCGATTTTCGGTGATTTTTCTATTTCTGGTGACCATCTTGGATTTGGGTGAATATTCCTCAAGTCAGGTATAAGAGGAATGCGAGCTCGAACATCTTCTGCACATTTATATATGCATGGGTGTTGTTATGATAGAAATAACATTCATTGATTCGAAACAGACATCTCATTATTAGCGTCGATTCGGCTTTGACCGGGAAAACGTGATATCGGACAAAAATATCCAGCAAGGTATGTATATTATGGTCCCCGTGTGTTCGTCGGTGACTCTGCTATACGATAAATGTATAAAATCACACCAAGATGCCACTATTTTCCCACAGTGACAAACAAATGTGGTGAAATGTCAGAAAAAATAGCAAATTTTCACATTTTGGCGGCCATCTTGGCGGCCATATTGGACTTTGGTGCCTGAGTTTTTGGCTAATTTGTAAGGGTTGTATATTAGCATAACGAATCGAGCGGAACATAAGACCGCATGTGACATCATCTTTACTTTAACGGCGATCAAAGAGACCTGGTGCATATAAAACAAAATGGCCGCCACGATGGACGCTATCTTGTCTGGATCGAGTCTCTGCGGCCACTTTTTTTTACAACCGAAAACAATTAGAGGAGACATTAAGAAAGAAAATTAGTGGGGTGAAGTTGAGTCCTGTGGGGTGCAGAGGTCGACTAATATCTCCTGGACTAAATAGCATATCATTTCCAAATTATTAGGTTCATCTGTAGTAAAATATCACACCCAAGCTATCCGATGTATGGTGCAGCATTTTGATTTCACAATGTGTATCCTCATCAATCCAAGTATATTCAGGGTTCATAAACATTGACCATGATCAATTTGAAGGAATTTCCCAGGACTTCAATCATCAAAACTTACATCGATATTAGCTTATTAGTTCCTAGAATGTTTCCAAATTCTTTACGTCATAGACATTGAGTATATGGCAGAAATTCATAATCATCTTATGCAACATTGTATGTGTTTTTGTATAAATACAGTATACAAATATGCGGATAAATATATTTTAATACGAACATTTTAAAATAATTTGTTAACTGGTCATAGTAAACAACAGGTTATATATACATTAAGTTAAGTCCCACCATGGGTAATACTTAAAAACATAATCCTGCTTTCCAAATATAATTTCCAGCCCTGGAAAAAAATTAAAAGGCAAATGCAAGCATTTTTCAAGCACCTGTATGAGTGAGCCCTTTTTTGTTTGTTTCAGTTATGGTGGATTTTGTCCACAGTTCAAGTACAAGATTGGGGAAACCTTTGGCAGGACTACTTCTCGATTGCTAACAAATCCCAGGGTAGCAAGCTCTGGGAAACTTGTTCTTGCAGATGTCACACAGACAGATGAAAAGCATGACCCTAGAGAACTTTTGCTTAAGTCTAGAAAACAAAGCTGGGGTGACCAGAAGCTTGTGGAAAAAATGACACCTGGATACACAGGTTAGAGTATTTCACTCTGGATAATGCTCTGAAAAAAATACTTTTGCTTTTTGTCTTTAGCTGTAAGATTCTGTACCAACTTGATGCATCAGGCTGCTATGAAAATTTATATGTTGATGCAATTAACAATGCCAGTTACTGTTTCATAGCCCAAAGGTAATAAAAATAATTAAATTAGTTAAATGGTTCCTTTTATAATATTCTATACAGTCTATTACAGACTGTCTGTGATTCAATCCCATGTATTTTAAGTGAATAATTTCTATGAGTTGATGAAGAGAATGGAAGATGAGAAAAATTCCTCGTGGAATGCACCTATAAAAAAATGAAGAACAAAAAATGAAGAATTATTATGGAGCAAAATAGATAAACCCAATCACCTATTCCCTTCTCAATCCAACATCATAACTGTGACATGCAAACAGGAATACATGTATTCAAATATGAGGCCTTGGAGGTGGGCAAATAAAACCTTAATGCCAAACACAAAATGCAGGAACATTTCTAACACTGGAACATTTTAACAAAGACACTGATATCTATGCATTAATTCTTTTACACATTCTTCATTGTTTGGTTGATGGAATGATGCAACACATGAAACATGTGATATACATGTATATCAAATAAAGATTATATTTTATAATTCAACAGTTTCTCCTGTTAATGAGGTGGAAAATCAACAGAAAAATCTATTATATGCCAATTACAAATAGTTATCTGTTAAACCACTATAAAAACATTATTATAGACCAGGCTGTGGCAGAGGTAGGCGCCACCAGAGAGTGGAGATATTGCTACTGAATACTGATAGGTATTCACTTGTGGTATTAGAAAATTGGAGGTGTTCAGCGAGATACCACAGCTTGTTTACCACAGGGAGTCTCGCATGTAGGCCGTGCCAAAGAATTTAGTCATGCAAAGAGTAAAATCTAAGATGGCTGCCGGTGGCCATGTTTTTTGGCCGAACAACCCCAAAATTACTCGTTCCCATCTACATGTCAATATTAACATCCATGACAAATTTCATGATGATCAGACGAACAGTACGACCTGCAGCCCGTGCTAATGGGATTGAATATTGAAATCCAAGATGGCCACCATGTTTTTTTCCCGAATGAACCCAAAATGACTCGTTCCCATCTACATGTCAATGTCAACAGCTATGACAAATTTCATAATGATCCGACCAAATCTACGACCTGTAGCCCGTGCTAAAGGAAATTGTTGACGCATCACGCACACACACACACACGACGGACGACAAAGCCATGACAATACTATTGTCACAATAGCTCAAACTTTACAAAGTAAAGTTGAGCTAAAAAGTGCTGAAGGGTACACAGGGGAGCAAACTTAATAAAAGCCCTTGGGCTTGTTGTTTAATCCCCTTTCCAATCAATCGAATTTATATTATTCTATACTCCTGTAAAATGTCTGTTAAAGGTACTCAATCCGAACAGAGGGTCCCCATCTAAACAGATTCCAACAACAACAATCCGATCAGAGGGTCCTATATTACTATTTCTTTGGCTTTGGGGGTAAAAAAAATATTTGATTCGAGTCGAGGAACCCATCAAACAAAGCTCAGAGTTATTAGATATTGATTTTGGAAATTTGTTATTTACTCGAGATGAGTACTAATAATTGCCTTCAACTGCCGTAATCTGCTCGGGCTGTGTACACCAAAATCTATTCAAACAGACAAGGATGGATAACTCTAAAATCAAGTGGTAATAATAACGCAATTTTGACTGAGCTCTGGGCCAGAAAGTATTCCCGATAATGAAAAATAATAGATTTCTAAAATCGATATCTAACAAATCTGAGCTTTGATGGGTGACTTCCTCGACTCGAATCAAATATTTTTGACCCCCGAAGCCATTGAAATAGTAATTGAGAGGAGTTTTATCGGATTGAGTACCTTTAAATGTTTATATATGTTATTATTTTGATTGGAATAAAATATTTTTACACAGGGTTTGAAAATGTGCTGAAGGGTACACAGGGTTTGTGATCGGCAAGAACACCATTACTTAAATTGTGTTTATGAAAGTCTGGCGCCCATTAGCAGTTTGTTTTCAGTACATTTTAATATTCACTGGAACGTAAACAGAATCATGGCAGATACGAAAACTGAATGTCCTTTAGAATGACATTTCAAACCGTGTACTCTTCAGCACATTTTGAAAATCCTGTGTACCCTTCAGCACTTATCTGAAATAAGGTTAACTGCTCTATGCTAGACTTAGGCCCGTTTATACGTCGCGCCAAACACGGGTCGTGCTATCTTCCCCTGGCTCGACATTGGCGCGTCTCTGGCTCGTGTTACGTTTGTTTGATTTATACGTCGAGCCAGCTGGCACGTGATGTAATCGAATAATTCGAACAATTTTAGCATTTCTGATACAAAATTCCGTCTGCTATAATCATTTCCGCGATAGTGTCCTCTGACAATGCACTATAAACTGGCCCTCTATACAGTGCATGAATCTCATAATTTACGCTTTCGTTGGTTTCAAAATCGGAATCTTGTCATTCATTTCCCTCGAATATATATCTCTGCAATATATTTATTCCCAACTTTCAAGAAACATCCTTTGTCAGTCGATACATGCATGTCCCCGTAGTATACCGTACAATTGCCTTCAATGTGTATTTACAACGGCCAAGAGTTAGCACGTCTGTGGCCCAACGCTGTTTTATACGACGTGCCAGACACGGGTCGCGCTAGGATGACTCAAGATATAACGTAATCAAAAACTTCAAATTGCGCATGCTCTCTGCCAAAGCTAGGGGTCCTAAATGGGGAACGGTTTTCCCTGAATCATCTTAGCGCGACCCTTGTTTAGCACGTCGTATAAAACAGCGTCGAGCCCCAGACGTGTAGCACGTCGGTACCAGACGTGTAGCACTTTGGGTCGTGCCAGAGAAATTCTGACGCGCCAGTTGGTTTTATACGTCGTGCTCCAGTCGCGCTATCTTGGACTTTGTTTCACACTAATTAGGCTGACGCGACCCGTGTCTGGCTCGACGTATAAAACGGGCCTTATAGAACATACATTCTGCAACATAAAAATGATTGACAGATATTTCCAAACATAATATGTGATTTTTTTAATGAATTTTTGTGTGAATTTAAATATTTTCGGAATATTTTGAGATATAACAAAATGGTAAATAGGCTGTGATATCGCTATGCCTCAGTAGCTCACTGATCTCCTCCAAATTTCTAATGCCCGAATTGAATACCTATCAGGAAATACCAGTCAGAATTTCTCCCCTATCTGGTGGCTCCTACCTCCGCCACAGCCTGGTCTATAACAATTCACTTCAAATCTGGACAAACAACCTTTCATGGATACCACAAGTTTTGGTTCCTTCAATCTTGCAAGAATGAACTTCGCGTTTGTGACTGAATTTAAATCTCGATTACTAAACATTTTCTCGCACTTCCACACATATATAAGGCCACTGAGAAAGAGTTTATTTTTTAGGCTTTATTCCTAGGAGCCAACATTATTTTGGGAACAGGTATTTTGTAAACTCCCGAAATGCCATCTCTGATTTTGAGTCTGAACACAGAAATCATATAAAAAAAATGAATGAACTGAAGACGATAGAAGCAATGCAGAGAGACCAGATCCGAAAATGTGATGGCCAAAAACTACCTGTAAGTATGTGTAATAACTGTTTTAGGGACCTGGCGACAGGTTGGAACAATGGGGAAACCCTCCCCTCAAGTTCGGTCAAAATTATCAGCAGTTGGAAATATAATGCTGGATACAATTTTTATCAATTGGAAATTTTAGAGCAGATAAATGTTGAAATATTTATATTCTGATTGTTTGATTTTCCAACCAGTATTAAATTTGAAATTTGTTGTTTTTAAACAAAAAGTTGAATGTTTCAACACTATCTATACATTGCATAAATGAATTGGTCATCAATTGGAAAATTCATAAGAGGTTAGAAAGCTTGAGCCAAGGGAAAGGGTGGAAATGAAATTTCCTTTCCTTGGTTTATTTCATTGGTTTGTGACGGGTTGCAGTTGAAATTATAAGTTGTACCCTCGAAATGGAGATGCTCTAGCCATGCCTCTAGTTTTATGAATTGTAATAAATAACTTGCTTGACTTGGTATGGTTCATTGGGTTGTGTGTGTGTAGTTGAATTAATAAGTTGTACCCCTCCCCTACAAAGGAGATGCATTAGCGCCACCTCCCCAGTTTTTTGTAACCACAATCAATAGTTATTCCTTTTAAAATTCTCTCTCAATTGTGCACTGAGCATCCTTGTACATGTTAAATTAACAGATTTTTTGAAGATATATGTGACGAAAAGGTGTAAATATTTTACTAATTACCAGGAAATCTGGACAAAAAAATTTGGTTCAACCAGTCGATCATGCACAATTAGATGTTTGTCACAAGTGAGAAAAATAAATAAGTAAAACAAAACAGAGTTTGTTTTATTATATAATGGCCTAAAAACAGAAGTTATATTGCACTGGGAGAAAATTATTTGCTAAAAAGGAGGGTCATCTTTATATGTGGTTGAAAAAGGTTGATTGACAAGACATTTTTTTTTCTTTCCTACATTTATCTCTTACTAGTATTCAACTCTGAACAAAATGTGCCCTATTCTGGAAGCCCCTTGCCTTTTGTTGCTTCTGGGTCCCATCAGTGATGGCGGGGTCAAGTTGTGGTGTCTGAAGATGCAATTGGTCTTTGGCAATTACCTTACTCTGAATTCTGGTCAGACAAGCCTGCAATAGTGTGTCTGTCATTTGCAGAATGAGTTCCCCAGAGATGAATTAAGTGATGCTATCCCGCATCACCAAAATCACACACTGGAGACCTCATCTGCTTAGTCATTATCTTCTGGGAAGTATCAAGCCTCAAATTTACTTACTTACTTTTTCCCTTCTGGGAAGATTCTATATCCTCTAATTTAATTGCAGAAGATAAAATACATAATCAAGGTGACTAATGGGTGAAGATCACCAACTTCAAAACTGGGGAACTTCAAACTGATCCTATTGGTCTCCCATAGCAGTAGAGGGCTAAGCAGAATGAGGTTCCCAGAGTGTGATTTTGGTGATGCTAGCTGGCATGCGGGATAGCATCACTAAATTCACTCTCTGCAAATGGCTGACACACTATTTGCAGACTTGATGTTCGATCACGTATTGAATCTCTAAGCTGACTATGCCCGTATAGATTATATTTCACCTGTTTAAAGTGATTTGAAACACTCTGGTAGGGTGATCAAATACAAATAGTTATTTTTTACAATTATTAATCAAAATTGACAACACACACCGTCATTCTTATCTATTAACTAAATGCAATGACTCTTGATGACGAAACAATTTGTGTTAGTTTATCGCTGATATTTGCATCCCGAATCAAGATATAAATATTGACAATTGAGCGTGGTTCAGACGATGTGTTCTATGGAGTGGTATGACCGATTTCGTTGCAATTTTCGGTAATGTTAGTAGAATCCTACATTCCCCACGTTGGTATAGCGTGTGAGTACTAACTTATCCATTTCACGCACCCGAACAAGTCCATAATATGTCTTTAAAACATGGGAACTTTTTGTTGTTCTGATGAGGAATTTAAAGACATATTATGGACTTGTTCGGGGTATTGAAACTGATAAATTAGTACTCAGGTGCTATGACAACTTGGGGAATGTAGCATTCTACTAACATCGCCCAAAATCTCAAAGAAATCGACCATACAACTCCATAGAAAACACCGTCTGAACTACGCTCAATTGTAAATATTTACATCTCGATTGGGACGCAACAATCAGCGATAAACTAATGCAAATGATTTCGCCCATTGACTCTCATTGCATTTAATAACTATATATACAATGTAAGACTGATGGTGTGTGTTGTAAATTTGGGTTACCATAATATTCATAAAAATAACTACTTTGAGCAAGATTATTCTCTATTTCTATTTGATCACCCAATCGGAGTGTTTCACATCATTTTAAAAAATTGAACAAACAATGCAGAGAATATATATCTGTTAATTCTTGTTCCTTAGTAGCCTATTTTACAGTTGGGGGTGGTCCGAGCTTGATGTTGCATGATTTTTGTTAATTAATATTGCAACAAACGTTGAATTATTACCCAAGAGAAATTCTATGATTGTAGGTGATGCAAATCAAAATAGGCACAACAAAGTCACCTAATTCATGTAATCTCAAGGTGGGACCGTCATCTACTATGAAATACATTATTAAGGTGGGACCGTCACCTACTATGAAATACATTAAGGTGGGACCGTCATCTACTATGAAATACATTGAGGTGGGACCATCACCTACTATGAAATACATTAAGGTGCGACCGCAATCTACTATGAAATACATTGAGGTGGGACCATCACCTACTATGAAATACATTAAGGTGGGACCGCAATCTACTATGAAATACATTGAGGTGGGACCATCACCTACTATGAAATACATTAAGGTGGGACCGTCACCTACTATGAAATACATTATTAAGGTGGGACCATCTCACCGTCACCTACTATGAAATACATTGAGGTGGGACCGTCATCTACTATGAAATACATTATTAAGGTGGGACCGTCATCTACTATGAAATACATTGAGGTGGGACCATCACCTACTATGAAATACATTAAGGTGGGACCGTCACCTACTATGAAATACATTATTAAGGTGGGACCATCTCACCGTCACCTACTATGAAATACATTGAGGTGGGACCGTCATCTACTATGAAATACATTATTAAGGTGGGACCGTCGCCAAATATGAAATACATTATTAAGGTGGGACCGTCACCTACTATGAAATACATTAAGGTGGGATCGTCACCTACTATGAAATACATTATTAAGGTGGGACCGTCGCCTACTATGAAATACATTATTAAGGTGGGACCGTCACCTACTATGAAATACATTAAGGTGGGACCATCACCTACTATGAAATACATCAAGGTGGGACCGTCACCTACTATGAAATACATTAAGGTGGGACCGTCATCTACTATGAAATACATTATTAAGGTGTGACCATCACCTACTATGAAATACATTAAGGTGGGACCGTCATCTACTATAAAATACATTGAGGTGGGACCGTCATCTACTATGAAATACATTATTAAGGTGGGACCATCACCTACTATGAAATACATTATGAAGGTGGGACCGTCACCTACTATGAAATACATTATTAAGGTGGGACCGTCACCTATTATGAAATACATTATTAAGGTGGGACCGTCACCTACAATGAAATACATTATTAAGGTGGGACCGTCACCTACTATGAAATACATTAAGGTGGGACCGTCATCTACTATGAAATACATTAAGGTGGGACCGTCACCTATGAAATACATTAAGGTGGGACCGTCATCTACTATGAAATACATTATTAAGGTCGGACAATCACCTACTATGAAATACATTATTAAGGTGTGACCGTCACCTACTATGAAATACATTATTAAGGTGGGACCGTCACCTACTATGAAATACATTATTAAGGAACAGGTAATAAATAAGAAAAAAATATTATCTGCTGCACTGTTTTTTCAATGTTATAAACTTCCATGTCAAAATGTTCCAAGCTTTTGAAATGGATGAGTATGATCTCTATGGGCATAGCCAGAGTAGATCTAAAGTCATGTGTGACTTAACTCGAAAAACTAGCCACTGCTGTGGAAACTAATATGAATATATTTTCAGACAATCACAAGTCAGTATACGACTCCTCTGAAACCCATTGCGGCCCAGCCGGATCCATACATCTCTCCATACATACTGCAGCATTCCATGTCACCATATCACATGAACAATGATGATCCAAAAAAACTATTCATGTCAGGTATGTTACATAAATGGTAAATTAACACTAATAACTTGGTACTTCCTGATGGATAAAACTCAATAACAATTCAACACACATATTTTTTATTTGGACACCTCTACAAATGAACAGGAGTCCCTAATGTCAATCTGCTGGTTGTCCTCTTATATTATCTGACCACACCTACAAATAAAGTATAGCCATTCCAACATATTATCTGTGTGCTTCTATCTTCCAACAAGGGGTACGCATCTAAGATGCTTTTGTCGAGTTTTTTGGCAGTCGAACCAAACTTCTGCCAATAAGGTGCACAACTCCGGGAAAAAAAGTTGGACGGTGGTATATTATTGCAATAGACCTATATACCAAATATCAATTGAATCCGTTAATATTTCATTGAGTTATCGCACTAACAGTGATAAAATTGTGATTAAAATAGACAAACTAAGACCCATAACTCCGGGAAAAAAAATCGGACAAACCAGGTTTTCGAACTCGTCCGAGATATTGTTGCAATAGACTCATATACCAAATATTGTTTAAATCGGTTAATATTTCATTGAGTTATCGCGCTAACGGTGATAACATTGCTAAAAATACACAAACTAAGACCCATTAATCTGCGAAAAAAATTCAGACAAACCTGATTTTCGAACTCGTCCGAAATATTGTTGCAGGAGACTCATATACCAAATATTGTTGAAATCGGTTAATATTTCATCGAGTTATCGCGCTAACAGTGATAAAATTGCTAAAAATAGACAAACTAAGACCCATAACTCTGCGAAAAAAAATCGGACAAACCTGGTTTTCGAACTCGTCCGAGATATTGTTGCAGGAAACTCATATACCAAATATTGTTGAAATCGGTTAATATTTCATCGAGTTATCGCGCTAACGGTGATAAAATTGCTAAAAATAGACAAACTAAGACCCATAACTCTGCGAAAAAAATTCGAACTAACCTGGTTTTTCGAACTCGGCCGGACAGTTTTAGGGTTTTAGCCACATTCCCATTTTATTTTTTTCCACTGCAAAATGGACATAACGTCAACAGTTCACAACTAAAAAGGTTTCATTAAGCTAAAAACTTGAATAATATTTCAGGATACACAGGTTTTGTGCCGAGATCTCGTGGTCTTATTGGCATGGGTTATCCAATCATAACTCATACAGCACTCAGTGATTTTAACGATCAATCTTCTAAAGCAAAGAAGCTGATTGGAGCACCAATAACTATCATCCGGGAAATGACTAAGCCCAGTGACTCAAAGGAGGTTTATCCAGTACAATCTGGACTGGTTCCGCACTACACAGGACACATCCCAGGTTAGGCATACTTTATTTATCACCAGAATAATGATGTTTGTGAAATTCTTGTTGTGACCTGATTATGTTTTAAAAGCAGATTGAGCGCTTTTGGATCCTTGTCTTTTATCATGGATAAATACTGAAGAGTTTGCCAATAAAAATTTCTTATGCCTATTAGTAACAAGACAAGAGGTGGCATCAGAGATGCTGTGTCTCGTTTTCGGTGGCTTACCGCCGGTGGCTACCGCCAATTGGTGTGCGTCAGTATCGGTAGACTAATTAATAGGTAAAATCGGTTAATATTTGTTCAAGTTATCGTGCTAACGGCCTCAAAATCGCGAAGAATTCACAAACTAAGGGGCATAACTCAGGGGAAAAAGTTCGGAGAAACCCGGTTTTCGCACTATTTCGAGATATTGTGCGAAGCAAGTCACACACCAAAAATTTATATAATCGGTTAATATTGTTCAAGTTATCGCGCTAACGGCCTCAAAATCAAGAAAATTTTGCAAACTGAGGGGGATAACTCAGAGAAAAAAGATCGGACAAACCCGCTTTTCGAACTCGTTTGAGATATTGTGCCAAGAAAGTCATGTACCAAATTTTTTTAATCAAATCGGAGGATGTTTGTTGAAGTTATCGCGCTAGCTAAAAATTCACGAAAAATGACTAATTAAGGGCCATAACTCTATCAAATTTTATCGGGCCAGGCTGGTTTTCGAACTCGTCCGAAATATTCTTGGCAAGTATGTCTATTCCAAATTTTAAACAAATCGGAGGACGTTTGTTGAAGTTATCGCGCTAACGAGCTAAAAATTCACGAAAAATGACTAATTAAGGGCCATAACTCTATCAAATTTTATTGGGCCAGGCTGGTTTTCGAACTCGTCCAAGATATTATTGGAAGACACTTATATACCAAATTTTAGTTGAATCTGATGACGTTTGTTGAAGTTATCGCGCTAACAAGCTCAAAATTCGTACAAAATGACTACTTAAGGACCATAACTCTATCAAATTTTATTGGACCGGGCCGGTTTTCTAACTCGTCCGAGGTATTCTTGGGAGACACCTATATATCAAAATTTCAATCAAATAGAATTATGTTTGTTAAATTATCGTGCTAACGAGCTGAAAATTTGTGACAAAATGACTAATTAAGGGCCATAACTCTATCAAATTTTATCGGACCAGGCCGGTTTTCGAACTCGTCCGAGATATTCTTGGGAGACACCTATATACCAAATTTCAATCAAATCGGATAACGTTTGTTGGAAGTTATCGCGCTAACGAGCTGAAAATTTGTGAAAAATGACTAATTAAGGGCCATAACTCTATCAAATTTTATTGGACCAGACCGGTTTTCGAAATCGTCCGAGATATTCTTGGGAGACACCTATATCCCAAATTTCAATCGAATCAGATAACGTTTGTTGAAGTTGTTGCGCTAACGAGCCTAAAATCAGTGAAAAATGGCAAAGGGCCATAACTCTGTAATAAATGTGCGGACAAACCCGATTTTTTGTCTGCAGCTTACGTGCATGGATATGTACTCACACACCAAAATTTTGTTTATTCCGTCAATAAACGGTTGAGTTATAAGCAAAACACGCCGCCCGTCGTCCTTCATCAAACTATAAGTCGAGTTTTGGAAAAAAACTCGACTAATAAATATTCATCTTATTCACAACTTTAAGGAGTCCTTCTGGCGCACGATAATATTTATCGCCGTTTGATTTGCACCAAGTGAACTCGGCGCATATATAATTGATAGAACAGACCTCTATTATGATGATCGTGTCGTTATTTGTTTAAAATAGGTATCAATTGACATATACGCACCCGTTCCCTCATTAAAATCTACATATATCGCCCATTTTAGGGGACCTCCGCGAATTCATGGACTTCCGCAAAGTGACCTCCGCAAATAGGGACCTACTGCAAATCGTCGCACCCAATGCAATTTGTAAACAAATACGATTGACATGCGTTTTAACGAGGTGAGCTTTAATTAAATGAAAGAAGCAATGCTACATATAAACTATTTGTCATGGACTCAGCCAGTGTGCCATATATCTGTGTCAACTAAGGTCGCTTTGCGTGGTAAAAGTGAAAAGTGAAAGTGGAAATTCGGAAAATCCAATTGAAAATGAAAGTACAATTTTTGGGAATTCCGCGGCAGATTAAGAGAATCTATACTATTGAAAGTGAATGTACAATTCCTGGAATTCTATCAGATATCGCGACTCTGCTCGTTTTCGTGATCATAGGTTATATAGGGCCTATATGACCACGAAAACGAGTCGAGTCACGATACATCCATCGGTACAAACACATTGTGTATACGATACAATTTTGACTTGATGAACAGAAATATAAAAGATTGCGGTTACTCCAACAGAACAGGCATCCGCACTCCAATTAAAATTACCCATAATTCACTTCACTACACCAGGGGCTCCCAATGGGTTATACATTATTTTCAGATTATTTATATTTTCAAGAACATATTATTACACCGGTGACTTTAAAAGTACTCATTCCGTAAAGAGGGTCCCCATCTCAACAGATTCCAACAACAATCCGATCAGAGGGTCCTATATTACTATTTCTTTGGCTTTGGGGGTAAAAAATATTTGATTCGAGTCGAGGAACCCATCAAACAAAGCTCAGAGTTATTAGATATTGATTTTTGAAATTTGTTATTAACTCGAGATGAGTACTAATAACTGCCGTAATCTGCTCTGGATGTGTACTCCAAATCTATTCAAACAGACAAGGATGGATAACTCTAAAATCAAGTGGTAATTTTAACACAATTTTGACTGAGTTCTGGGCCAGATAGTATTCCCGATAATGAAAAATAATATATTTCTAAAATCGATATCTAACAAATCTGAGCTTTGATGGGCGACTTCCTCGACTCGAATCAAATATTTTTGCCCCCCGAAGCCATTGAAATAGTAATTGAGAGGAGTTTTATCGGATTGAGTACCTTTAAGTTTACAATTTCAGCCTGTCCTGACTCTATCGGTACGATTGAGTCATATTTTCAAGAACATATTATACAGCGGTGGCGTTAACTTTACAATTTCAGCATCTACGTGATTCTATCGGTACGATTGAGTAAGGTACAAAAAAAAAATCTCCCACAATGCATTCGCCCAGTCGACCACAGAAAATCAAAATCTCCAAAACAACTTACACCACCTTGTGGCGTAATAAGGTCTACCACGTTTTTTTTCTTCAAACAAATAAAAAGAATCTCCAAGTCACATGAACATAAAATCAAAGTTAATTCAGAAATAACTCTTGTTTCGATTAACCCTTTGGTGAGTAGAACGACATATATGTCGCCGTACGGTTTGCGAGTGGAACGACACATGTTGTTTCAGGAAGTGTCATTTTATGTAGACATAACTTCAATAAATCATCTGATTTATAAATGATATGTATAGGAGTTATTTTGATTAATATAATGTCCCAAATGTATAAGTGCAGTCGATTATGATAACACACGTTAACAGAAAATGCACATAAATTAAAACAAATTATTGGACCCTTTTGACCCGATTTAAAAAAATAATTATTGCTATGACATTGACGTTAAATTTACTCATGACGTTATGTATATGACGTTACAAATACTCTCCAAATGGTAATAAGGTTATGCAGTTATAACGAAAAGTTTGAAGATAAATTTTGCGTGCAGCGCAGTTATAGAAAATTTATCTTCAAACTCTTTGGTTATACCTCATAACCTTAAACGAAACAAGAGTTATTTCTTATAATTTAATCCATCATTTCACAAGAGAACCACCAAAAGTAGAAGTTAGAAGTATAACAGTATACAAAATTGAGACTATTTCCAACGAAAAATACACGTGTAGTTGAAAGAGACACCTGTCACACAAAACTTGTGCTTATCAATGATCACGTCGCATTGGCAATTCAGCATTTTTGATTGGCTTGTCGCAACTGATCATGCGTCGCGAGGCACCGGACAGCTGCAGTGGCACGTGAGATTGACATTCGACCGCAGTGGCGCAAACCCTTGTTAAGATTTAATTTCCGTGTTTTATTTCTTTCAAATGTTCCATATTGTTGATTTGTCTTGTTACTTGTTCACTGAATATTAGCATCTAGTACGGTTATTGTCAATAGTCATATAGGAATTATGATGCAGCACCAAAATTTCATGTTAAATGGTAGGAAGTATCGAACAGTTTCCATGTACATTTGTTGGGCACATGGTATAGGCATGGTCACTCGGCACTGCTGTCATTTATGTAACGGGAAAGTAATCAAGAAATTCAGGTTATTGAGAAATAACCTGAATGGTAAGGTGTGTGTGCAGCCAATTGTTTTACAGTTTTCTGTGGTTTGATTTAATTATTAATGGTTCAATTCAAGATGCTCAGTTTTGGAAATATCTAGCAGTATCACCCCCCCCCCCCTTCCATCATCTGATGTACACTAAAATTCAAACTCAACCTGTATTCCCATGTGGTATGGCTGAAGACGGTCCAAATTGGATCTACACTATGTATTCACACCTTGGTGTTCTGGGCAAAAAAACTAAACAAAAGCTTCAGCTGAATTACCATGTGATAATTATGCAGCTGGGGGTGACTGAATTCAGACCAAGCCTTGAAATAGCGTGTCTGTCATTTGCAGAATGAGGTTCCCAGAGGGTGAATTTAGTGATGCTACCCCGCATAGCAGGCTAGCATCACCAAATTCACCCTCTGGGAACCTCATTCTGCTGAGGTGTAAGCAGAATGAGGTCCCAGAGGGTGAATTTGGTGATGCTATGCGGGGTAGCATCACTAAATTACCCTCTGAGGACCTCATTCTGCAAATGACAGACACACTATTTCAAGGCCTGATTCAGACTTTACCTGTAATTTCCCATGATTATCACTACACCAAATTTGAGATGAGTAGCTTCATTACAATTGAGTGATAATCCAGTATTTAACAATTAGCCAGAATTTGGTAATTAAGGGAAATAACTTTGTTCAAACTTCATTTATATTTACATATCACAAATTTGATACTGTAAAGTCTGTATTTTCAAATGAGCAACATAAATTAAAAAAGGCTATCTAATTTCTTTATAAACTAAAGTCATCATGAAGATACCAAAACACATGAGGATGGATAACCCAACACATGCATGAACCAATTAAATTGATCGCATATTAAGCTATATTTTTATTTTAGTTTAAATATTTTTCTAAAATATTTCTAATAATTTCTAACTACTTTTTGTGTTAACAGGTCAAAAGTTCCGCTATGGAGAGACGTTTGGACACAGCACACAGAATGCTTTGAAACATCCTGTACCAGAAGCAGTTGCATGACAAGGTCAAATAAAAAAAAGTTGAAAATTTGCAAATTTATCGCAATTAAAAGTTTTAAATTGGATAACTGATTGATTAGTTACCAGTTGGGTTATTATGTTATAAAAGAGCCAAACATAGTGCTAAAGCTACTGAAAACAAATAATGGAACTGATGCATAAATGTACTAAATATATTTGGGGAGGGGGGGGGGGGGAGAAAATAAATCAAATTGTATTGCACACTACGAGGTTAAAATTGCTGAAAAAAGAAATCAAATTTAGTATTTCAGTTGTGTTTACTTTGTTGCAAATAAAAACTTAATTTAATTTTAATTAGAACATTTGGATCCAGATTTGGAATTTTCAGAAGTTTGATTTTCTGCTTGTTATTTGGAACTTTGTATTGGAGTAACCTTGATTGGAACTTTCGATAGGTTCACTACAAACTGCAAGTAGCACTCCATAGAATACTGTCAGAGAGCTCGTACTCAGGGGCTATCCTGGGTATTTTGGAAATGGGTCCGGGGCCCCTATGATTGGGAAAATTGGATGGTGAAGGTATGAACGGACAATGAACCAGCTTTAGCCATTGTGACCATACTCTGTTTTTCACCAGTATGGCAAGCTGACTGGTACTTGTTTAACACATGAGTGGTGCATAGCCTCAGAGTACGAGTTACCTTGCTCAAGGGTCGCAACATGACACAAGATTTGAACAGCATATAACTCTACAGTCACATATCGCTTTAATCCAACCAAGCCAGTTGCAGACAAACTAAAACTCACACATTAGATGCCATGCAACTGACTTTGGTTGGTTCTTTTGGTACACTGGTGGTCAATACGTGATTATCCGATGTTCTTGAATCAGTACTTTGATGGTGCGCAGGGACCCTAATATGCTTATACTCTGTTGAAAATAGGTGGGCGGAACCCAAATTCGAACTTGGACCAATATTTTGGGCTAGTAAACTCACAAACCAAATTTCGTAACATTCATGCAGACTTACTATAAAAGGTATCATTCGTAAAAAAAAAATTGAGTACAAATTCAATGACACTGAAGCTCAACTTGGAGAGGAGCTAATGACAAATGTTAGTTAATGGAGCGATAAGGAATGCAGAAAGTTGGTATTTCCATGTAAACTAAACACCCAACAGATTTAGTCATAAAAAGAGTCCATGCTTTTCAACAGAATTAAAACGAGAGGCCGATCACGATCGGCAGATGTTTAACCCATACCTTGGCGATAGTGATTAGCTATTTTCAGCTTGGACGCTAAAATCCTATCTAAAAGGGCCATAATTCTGTTAATTAATTCTATCTGTATTTTGCGCTGAGAAACTCACATTCAAAATTTGGTTTCAATCAGATAAATTTGTTTTGAGTTATTGCGGCATGCGTGAATTCTAAGTTGAAGAAGGGCCATAACTCCGTAAAAAAAATACTGATCGAACCCACAATCGAACTCGAACTTGGGCTGAGAAACACATATACAAAATTTGGTTCAGATCGAATAAAAAATGTTTGCGTTATCGCACCATGCATAAATTGTCCATGGACAGACAGACGGACAAATGACTAGTGGTCAATCCAGACGTCGAAGCTATGTGTACCATACTATGGTATGGGTACACATAAAAATCAAAATAAATGAATCAATCAATAGGGGCAAAGAGTGTGTCAAAATAATCCAACATAAAATGAGATATATCAGAAAACAAGTATTTCTGTTAAAATATCATGAATGTTGAAGAGTTAATTTTTAACAACAAAAATCCATGTAAGTGAAGGAGGAGAAACCTGGAGATATAATATAATGAATACATTGTCAATATAATAGCCAGTACAATTGATGACCAGGGCTAATAATTCTAACTCTATACAATTAGTGGACTGTACCAGGTATGTATGTCACTTGAATATTTCTTTGATAGATTATCACTGGAGAGATACAAGTGTATAGACAGCAGACACCAGATACCTATGTGCAGTAGTGAGGTGTGAGATCAGATTATAGGAATGTGAGACTTTATAAAATAAACAAACAATGCACACAGCCCAGATGCTGACACTGAGGTTAGCTTCTGTGAGTACAGCTGCATTATTGGCTTGTTGATAAACATTTATCCCCAGTGTTATTTGTCTGTCTCCAACTAGCACTGGCCAAGAGGGAATGTTATCATTATATTTCTAATAGAGTTGTCCACCACTCCACCATATGGCTATTAAAATAGCTTTGGGATTACAGGTATATGTAAAACAAATGTAGTCTCAACTTTGCATATTGGATATTCACATGATAATTTATTGATAGCATTATATTAAATGCAACTATTACAATAAAATTTGCATACAGGACATCACACCTAATTAATGTTTAAAACTATCAAATAGTGTTCATTAATAACCCTGGTTCAAGAGTATAAGGGTTAATTAACCAAAACCAAAATCCATACAGATGAAGAGAGTGCTAAGGAAAACCTAGGTACCATAAGAAATATGAGGTAAATCAGAAGAAACATATTTTACTTATTGCTTTGGATGGCAGTCTGTGAAAGGGTTAATTATTTCTAAACCAATCAACCAATCGATACCAAAAACTATACAGGTGAGGGGTGTGTCATCATAAACCTACATTTCAAATATGAACAGAATCGGACAAAAAACACTTTGGTTATTGCATCGGATAGCACATGCCCATGTGTGGATGCAAAGTGTTAATAATTTCTAAACCGATCAATCGATCTATACCAAAAACTATACAGGTGAGTGGTGTGTCATTGTAAACATGCACATGAAATTTGAACATGATCCGATAAAAGATACTCTAGTAATCGAATCGGATAGCAAGTGTCTACGGACAGACGGACGGACAGACAGACGAACGACGGATGGTTGATCCGGACGTCGGCATTATGTGTACCATACATGGTATGGGTACACATAAAAAGGTAAGCTCCCATCTAGAGGTCATCCGAGGATCCATGTGAAGTTTAGTGACTACTAGATGAGGGATGTGGCCTGTAGGGTATGCCCAAGGATTTAGTGTAGGGATCTGCGAATCGGGGATTTTGCATCGAATCAAATCTCGATTTCGAATCTCCTTTCTGATATCGACATCGAATCGAATCTCGAATCGAATCAGCTAGTGATTGACATTGTTTACCAACGTTTATTTCAGTGTCTCATGACAAAAAAACTGCAAAAATCAGTAGATACTATATAACAATGTTAATCTCCTAAAACATCCGTTGAAACTTGCATTTTTTTTTTAGGAAAATCATGACATTGACAAGTCAATCTTAGTTTCATGGAAGGTTTGGGATATGTTACATTGAATTTCTATCTACCTGCGTCATGGCAAACATGACACAAGCAGTGACAGTAAGACACTTAAAGACAGTTCAATCAACGTATCACAAACCCCTTTCATGGAATGGAAGTCACTTGTCTACATTATTTAATAAAGATTAAATAAAGATTTGACACATTTGGACATGGGTACACCGTTCAGCCATATAATTGTTGTAGTCCGATACCAGTGGTAGTTAGCTGTTAAACTTTTCACCCCACAATAGATTAAACACCTACATCACATATTCACAGTAGTTGTCTTCACGGAAAACAGACATAACTTGTTAAGTGTTAAATGTTATCAAATAGATTCAACGGGTTGAAACTTGGTGCAAGCGCTCGATTTTCCGGGACACAGAAACTGAAAGTAGGGAATTTCTAGGAATCCAGCCATCAGTGTCGCAGATAACTGGCCACACATGTATAATGGCGTCCATTTAAGAACGTAGTAGACCGATTGTTCTAAGGTTTCTGTTCATTCTAATCTATGTTTTGTCGTGCATAACGGCGGCTGACATTGAATTTTATTCATATAATCTGAATTTGATATCTGAAGTTCTAAACATAAGGTAATCAATTGAGTTCCGCATCTCGCGATCACACACCATGTAGACAATTTATATAGTGTCGATACAGATTACAAATATATGCGGCGATTGATCACATTCACGTATTGAGATCGAAGCACATATTTTGCATAATGCATGTCTATTCTGAAAGGCATACATTCAAAATTACCTACGTTGGCAACCTTGTGCTTCAATTTTTGTAATTTCAGGTCATTTGGTATGTGTTATCTAGACGCAAAAAAAATGAGACAACACCATATTAACACCGAAACGAAAATATTTGAATCAGTGAACCGATTCGGTGTCGATCTCGAATCGAGTGCCCCGATATCGACATCGAGTCAAATCTCGAATATTCGCAGGTCCCTAATTTAGTGATGCAAAGAGTAAAATTCAAGATGGCTGCTGGCGGCCATGTTTTTTTTAACAAATTTTGGAAAAAAACAATGGCTCCCATCTAGAGGTCACCCCGAAGATCCATATGAAGTTTCGTGACAATTGATTGAAGGGTGTGGCCTGTAGGGTGTGCTGAAGGATTTAGTCATGTGAAGAGTCAAATCCCAAGATGGCCACTGGTGGCCATGTTTTTCAATAAAATTTGGAAAAATCAATGGCGCCCATCTAGTGGTCACCCAGACGATCCATAGGAAGTTTGGTAAGATCGGATGAGGGATATGGTCTGTAGGGTGTGCCAAAGGATTAGTGATGCAAATAGTAAAATCCAAGATGACTGCCAGTGGACATGTTTTTCATAAAAAATCGTTCAAATTCCAGAGATCCCATCAAGAGGTCATCCTGAACACGCCTGTAAATTTTCATAAAAATTCTCAAATAGATGTGGGCTGGAGGGTGTGCTGATAGATTAAGATTTGAAATCCAAGATGGCTGCTGGCGACCATGTTTTTTTAATGAATTTCAGAAAAAATTTATGGCTCCTATCTAGTGGTCACCCAGACAATCCATATAAAGAGTGATGATGATTTTATGAGGGATGTGGTCTGTAGGGTGTGCCAAATGATAAGTGATGCAAATAGTAAAATCCAAGGTGGCTGCCGGTGGACATGTTTTTGTGCTTGTCTGATTCGATAAAGTTTGAGGTATGTGGTCTGTAGGGTGTGCCAAAGGATTAGTGATGCAAAGAGCAAAATCCAACATGGCTGCCGGTGGACATGTTTTTCGATGAAAATCATTCAAATTTGATAGTTCCCACCTAGAGGTGCGCCTAAACATGCCTGTAAATTTTCAAAATCCTTCTCCAATAAATGCGAGCTGCAACGTGTGCCAATGGATTAAATTTTGAAATGCTGGCAGCCATGTTTATTTTAATAAATTTTGGCAAAAATCAATGTCTCCATCTAGAGGTCACCCTGAAGATCCATATGAAGTTTGGTGATGATCGGATGAGGGATGCAGCCTGTAGGGTGAGCCAAAGGAAATTGTTGACAGATGGACACCAACCCACGACTATAGCTTAAACTTCACAAAGTAAAGTTGAGCTAAAAATGATCAGCCCATAAATACGGGCTGTAGGGTGTGCCAATGGATTAAAATTTTAAATCTAAGATGGCTTTTTCATCGAAATTCAGAAATATTTGATAGTTCCCATCTATAGGTCACCCTGGAGCTACAAATGAAGTTTGGTGAAGATTGGATAAGGGATGTGCTCTGTGTCGAAGGAAATTGTTGACACACGGATGGACAGACACATGGACGATGGTCGCCAACCCATGGCAAAAGCTCAAACTTTACATTGTAAAGTTGAGCTAATAATTTGGTAACTGATCATTTATGAGAATTTATGAAAACTAAGATTTTCGCATTTTTGAGCTGTGATCTCTGAAAGCATTATCAAATATTGAGCTAACAGGTACTTAGTTTTGTTCAGAAAACATAACCATTGTCTATTCTTTGTTTTATATATCTTTTTCCCTCTCCATGGTGGTTGGTACAAGACGTTGTCTTGTGACAAATTCGCCCATTTTGACCACCATCTTAAATTCTGCTAAGAAGGGGACCCTTGATCACCAGATTCCGCTGAGAAAAAAAATGCTATATGCTAAAACATGCATTGGTGGCTTGGCACCCAGACTAACAGTCTCTGTCACTGCACAACAATATTATTCTGCTTATGTTTTTGTTATATTCAATGTGAAGAGGAACCTTACACTATGAATAAAAGACCAATTAAAGGCTCATGTGTTTATTTTAGAAGTATCAATCAATTTAATGGTGGGTGTGGTCGGCTTAGGAGTTCTGAAGTAGCTGTTTGAAGCGCTGTGCTCTTTTAGGTATTCTCCACCCATCTCCTCATACTCTGCTATTGTTACTGCTCGAGATAGCAGTGGATCAGATATAACAAATTTCCTCGCTCCAAGCCACGGGTCCGAAGATGGGTTTTCTAGAAAAGAGATAAAGAAAGCAGTTGACAAGGGCTGACACATTGTATGAAATTCAACTAATAAGTTCAACAGGCATCCAGGCAAAGCATGCTGAACTGCCAAGCTGAAATCAACAAGCATCCAGGCAAAGCATGCTGAACTGCCAAGCTGAAATCAACAGGCATCCAGGTAATTAAAGCATGCTGAACTGCCAAGCTGAAATCAACAAGCATCCAGGCAAAGCATGCTGAACTGCCAAGCTGAAATCTTGGACATAATGAATTTGTTCAAAGCAAGTTTAAACACTGCAACAGGAGTGCGCCTTTTTTCGCATTCATTGTCCCTATGATAACTAGGGAGCTCAATGATCCAATGGAGGGTTCTTGACTCATTGTTGCTGTCAACACAGCAATATGACTTCAACAGCATCTTCAACGCACTGCTGGATTCTCTAGCAGTCAACACAGCAATATGACTTCAACGCACAACTAGATCTCTAGCAGTGACTTGGTGTCAAGTTACCGAAGTGTGACTGCTTATTCATGAAAATGTTATTATATGACATGCTTTGGCACAGGTGATGGAGTCTATCACCCCATACCCCTTGTAATCCGGAAGCCAGCTTTAACAAAGACATGGAATCCAGGATCTAGTTTAAGAATCTAACAATTTGGGCATAACAGTGTGGTGTTTTGTGATTTCGGAAAGGTACAGGGCGAATATACTGTGGCAAATTTAGTTAGTAGGCAACGGCGGGGCCGGAGCTCATTAACGGGTATTAACCACAGTATATTCGCCCTGTACCTTTCCAAAATCACAAAACATCACACTGTTATCCCCATTCTAATTCTCTTCAAACTTAAAATGTTATATCGACATTCACATGCCTTGTAATTATCAATGAAATGTGCAGTCATAGAAATCACTCAGGCAATTCACGACTTTTTGTTTTAAATTTAATGCATGGATAAAATATAGTCCCTCAATTAGCATGGCTCTTATCATTAAAAATGCTGATAAAGATGAAAAATTGCCACTTCGAATAGAAATAAAAGGTCGGCCGACCACAGTGTCACCCGACAACGTTGGCAAGTCGATGCCGCATTGTTAAAGAAATAAAAAAAAATGTTGAAATGTTCTGTCAAAAGGGTTAATAATTCCATAAAAAAAAAAAAATCCTTTATCTATATACATGTTGCACATCTCCAATATGTGGGTAACAATACTCTGAAGTTTCAAAGATCTACGATCAAAACTGTAGGAGGAGTTGATTACACCATGAAGGTACCCTTATACAGAAAATTCTAAAGTCGAAAGGCCCATAACTCTGGGAAAAATCATTGGATCAAACTCAAATTCGAACTTGACCTGTATTTTGATATGAACGACCCATTAAAAAACTGAATTTCCAATTAAACAATCCAAACTTGAGTTATCATTCGGAAACCAAAAAAAAGGAGAAAAATTGAATTTTCTAAGTCGATAAAAGTCCATAACTCTAGGAAAAATAATCGGATCAAACTCAAATTCAAACTCAACCTGTATCTTGATATGACTGATCCATATAAAAACAGTATTTGCAATTAAAGGATCCAAACTTGAGATATCATCCGGAAACCGAAAAAGTGAGAAATTTTCTAAGTAAAAAAATTATAAAAAAAAGGGAAATAACTCCATAAAAGAACATCGGATCAAACCCAGAATTGCAGAGCACATGTGTTCTTGGTTGAGACACCTGCATACCAAGCTTCAATCAAATCGGATGATCATTACTGGAGTTATAACTCCGGACGGATGGGATGCACGGACGGACAGGGCTGATTACAATAGTCCCCCAAAAATAAAAAATTTCGGGGAACAATAAATATGCACAACAGTTAGTTTTTGCGTGTACCTGATGTCGTCTTCAGATGTTTACCACTTACACATTGCGGTTTTGATTTTATCGCGAACTTGAAGTTGAATTGAAACAATGGAAAATTGTTTACTCATTGAGATGTATTTCACGCCGTATCTGTCATGGTTTCATGTCAAGAAAGTTGGTCAAATGATGCATGCATATACTCCGTAACGCCGTTGGCATGTACTGCATAAGGGTGACATCATGGATAGACACGGAACAGTGAGCAGAGCTGGATTGGCCATGGACGAGAATAGGAATTCAGCTGACGTCAATTTTGGCACATAGGAATATCTAACATTGAAGCGGTGAACTGGACTATACTTTGCGACAGTTTATCGATAATTAACCCCCCGCAAATATGTGATGTTTCAGGGGGTATATTGGCATAAGTGCATTAGAATACAGAATAACCGTATATGAATTATTTTTTTAAAAACATTGTTTGCTATTAATTTGCTTTAATTTAACCCTTTGATAAACATTTGAGCAAAATTTCAGGAAGCTCCAGTAAAGAAGGGGTTAAAACAATAACAGGGCAATATTTCTTCCCCATTTTGAGTGTAATTCACGGAGCACATTGGTCAATCAGCAAGATCGCTATACAACAGTGGCAGAGATAATATAGGCCCAAATGGGGTCCATACTATGAAGAATTTTATTATACAGGCCCAAACGGGGGTCCATACTATGAAGAGTTTTCATTGTAAGTTTTACAATATTTTCAATTTGTCATTCTGTTAATACTATAAACCTACGAACACAAACATAAATCACAAATATTATGTGGTCTTTGTAACTACTAAAATTTCCCACAATCACAAAGAATGTTTGAGTGCTAAGAATGTTTATGGAAAGTTTCAACATTAAGGAACACGATTGATTTTGGGTCAGGCTATCAACACATCCCTGATATCCGGTTGCGACATCTTTGTAGCAATTAACACCCATGATTAATCTGGGGTTATAAAATCAACATTGTTCACACAGCAGGACAATAAAACAAGAAACACCTAAGTTCTATTGAACAGGAACACCAGACTGAACAAAGGTGACCTGTTCTCAGTTAACTCAATTAGCAACCTGAGGTTATATGAAACTACCATTCAAGTTTATTATCTGATAAAAATCAAAAGAGGCACATGTTCTAGCTTTAAACTTTAGGAGTCCATTCCTGACTTGTACTTTTTAATGTGACCTATGAAATCTCACGAGATCTAAATGAAATCGAAAGTAATTTAGTTTAATATTGATGCACGTAGTCTGGTAGCCTACGATATTTTGTCTATAAATGAGACAATAAGGCCAAACAAAAAAAGTTTTTTGATTCTCAGGCAGTTTTTTTTGAGAATCGATGAGGGAGCGAGGGTTTTATTTTTATTTTTTATTTTTTTTATGGGGATAATGCCCATAGTTGGCATGGGTTATTATACCCTCCCAGGTTAAGAAAATGTAAGGAGAACATTGTTTTGATATAAACTAATGTATTCCACAATAAAGAATGACCAATTATCACACTGTACTACCCGTACATCAAATCTGAAATAAAGAATGACATAAATATATGACATTGTACTATCCGTACATCATATAGGGATTTACCAGAATTATATATATATATTTCAATTTACTGTTGTTGATATATTTTATATATGTATGTACCTTTTTATAGTATATACATGTATCTATTTATATCTATCTATATACTTTAATATTTATCCATCTAAACTATAGTAACTATACATGCTAGCCATAAAAACTTCAAATACTATTATATTAAACCAGCATACACATCGCCAATACGCACCATATTACTTTCCGGTTTGCATTCCCGAAATTGGAAATCTCAGAATTGTTTACGAAAAGTGGGTTATCTACCTTGCCAAAATATTTGAACATTACATTCCGCCGTTCCGGTGCGTTTTGCGTCCGTAATTTTGTACGCAGAGGTGACAGTTTAGCAACGTCCAATTTATACCAACCAACCATTTGACTTAATAAACTTGGGGTTTGTGCAGCTTGTGGTGACAATATACCTGGTAGTTATCGTTGCCTAGTGTCTGTTTTTGAATACCAACACATACACCATTGTATGTCTATTATATTCGATGTTTGAAACATAACTAATTTCTGTTTTCTAGTTTCCTATTTTCGTGTTATCATTTGACAGATTCGGTCAAATTGAAAATCGTAATAAAATGGTTCAACGTGGGCCTTTTTTCCAGACGCGGCTATGCCCGAGAATCAAAACACTTTTTTTTTTTGGCCTAAAAGTAATAACTACACAGTAATTGTTTTCCTTAAGAATACTTGTTAATTTGTCATCAAACTTGTATGTTTCTGTGTGTTAGCTGATCATAATTGTCCCCCTGAATTTTTTTTCTTTCGGGGGACTATTAAAATAGCCGGTGTCCGTCCGTTTAGTTTCGGTTATTAGATCAAAAGCAAATTTCATTGGTGAGTTTATCAGACCAAAATACAGGCCAAGTTCGAATATGGGTTTGCTCTGCCCATTTTTGCTAGAGTTATGGCCCTTTTTTTTTACTTGGAATCTTGTAATTTTCTGGTTTCCGGATGATAACTTCAGTTTGTGTGATCATATCTGAACCAAATTTGTTATGTGATTATCAGCCCTATATACAGGTCAAGTTCGAATATGGGTTTGCTCTGCCCATTTTTGTGAGAGTTATGGCCCTTTTAAGACTTAGAATCCTGTCAATTTCTGGTTCCCGGATGATAACTTTAGTTTGTGTGATCATATCTGTATCAAATTTGGTATATGAGTTTATCAGCTCGAAATACAGATCACGTTCGAATATGGGTACGATCCATCCATTTTTGTCTGGTTGCTCTCAAATATGGAATATTGATTTCTTATATGAAAATATAATATGAACTTTTTTCCGATGATTTCTTATATAGTTTGCCGTGTACCATTTCAGGGGACACTGGTTGGATTGTTCTGAAATTTAGTATCGGATTTACGGTCCTTGTTATTTTTTTCAGAAAAGCTGATGCCCCCAATGAAGCAACTTTTTCGGGGGACACTGTGGCCGGACGGCCTTTTATTTTATTGACAGGATTCTAAGTGTTTATAACAGAGTAGTAATCCGGCGTCATGCCCCACAACACCCGGAATTCAGCACATGAAAAATGGGGGTGAAACTTTGTGATGATGTGACTGATAATTGTTGGATTTTGGCTGTTTTAACTGGATGATGCAGACCCTCAAAGTTGAAGGGATATCTCTAATGAATATACTCTGTTGAATCTCACCTGCTCGGTATACATTGAATTTCGACTGAAAAGGTCTCATTGCCAGAAGTTCCTTCTCTACCCTCTCTTTAAAGCCAGCAAATGCAGCATTACCTCCAGTCAAGAAAACATACTGAAATGTACCATAAGAGTTGATGCTAAATCTCCATATAATATATCATCGAGATCTGATAGCCCATGGTTGATTTAGATTTATGAGTGGACGGCCGGAAATCCAACATTTTTCAGATAAAAAAGAGGGATAACTCTTGAACGGAAAATGTGAACAACATCAATGAATCCTCTCTTGAAAGTCCTCCTGATGCCACACCTACATACCAAATTTACTCCAGTCATGGAAGGGTTAAGACAGATAGGACAGTTTAACAGCCCCAAATATATGACAAATATCACTCGCAATTTATAACATATAGAGACTCATGGTTTGAGCGCTAGTCTGTAATCATGGGAAAGTCATGGAATTGAAAAATTCCAATTTCAGTCCTGGAAAATGGCACTTTTTTGTGGGTAGTATAGAAAATGTAATAGATTAATAGCTCCTGTCTGGGAAAGGTTTTGGAAAAGCCATGGAATTGTGTCCCTTCCTTGAAAAGTTATGGAATTACACTCCGTCCCTTGTTAATAACTTGTTACGGAAGAACACAAACTCCATGCACCTGGTTTACATGTCCAGGTCGTGGAGTAAGATCACATTTTTATCACAACTATGCAACTTCCTTTTTGAAGCCCTTGATATTCAAATTCAATTTCGGTAAGAGAAACAAATTGATAATTTCCCACATTCAATGAAAATATGGGGAATCTGCTATCTGCTTTGGTTAGTCACATGCAATCGAAGAAACATGTCAATGCAATAGCTGGCAAACATGCTACGGTTCAAAATATTGGCAGCTTCTTCATGTTTTTCCTCACCTATCATGGGTAATATGCCTAATGATGCCAAATTTTATAATTGAAGTTTAGTTATAAGAGGATAAAATTGAGCAATACTTTCATTAATTTATTTTCAAATTTCATGATAAGTATGGAAAAGTTATGAAATTTAGACAGGGGAAGATCATGGAAATTGCCCGAAAATCCAGGTCATGTCATGGAATTTTCCCCATGGTCAGGTGTATGAACTCTGAGTCTTGCTTGTCCTCACAGACTAAATTTTCACACAAAAAATTCAATAATTATGGATAGTTTCTGTGCAATAGGAGCTTTCATGAAATCTTTGGAGGACAGCTGTAAATTGTCCTTGTTCCATCCATCTCATGAAATGACCTATATGAATAAGTGATATCAAATGCTCCCGGAAAATCCTCAATTAGTCACCCGAAGGTCAAAGTTGAGAAATAGCATCTATCTTTACTATATGGCTCCAGCCTGGGAATTCCCAAAATAATAAAAGGTCAGCCGACCACAGTGTACCCGAAAACGTGGCAAGTCGATGCCGCTTTGTTAAAGAAATTAGAAAAAATGTTGAAATTTTCTAAGTCAAAAAGGGTTAATAACTCCGTAAAAAAAAAAAAAATCCGTCATCTATATACATGTTGCACATCTCCAATATGTGGGTAACAATACTCTGAAGTTTCAAATATCAACGATCAAAACTGTAGGAGGAGTTGATTACACCATGATGGTACCCTCATGCAGAAAATTATTAAAAAAAATCCGTCATCTATATACATGTTGCACATCTTCAATATATGGGCAACAATATTCTGAAGTTTCAAATCTGTAGGATGGAAACTGTAGGAGGAGTTGATTACACCATGAAGGTACCCTCATACAGAACATTATAAAAAATGTTGAAATTTTTCTAAGTCGAAAAGGGTTAACAACTCCGTCAAAAAAGTATTTTTCCGTCATCTATATACATGTTGCACATCTTCAATATATGGGGAACAATATTTTGAAGTTTCAAATCTCTGGGATGAAACCTGTAGGAGGAGATGATTACACCCTGAAGGTACTCAAAAGTGTGACGGAAGGACAGACGGACGGACGAACGGAATTTTTTTGAGGGACAAAAATAACAACAATGAGGTGCCGAATTGCAGGTGTGACAACTTCACAAAACTAATTTAAAAGTCACACTGCATACATACAATAAGTAGGTTTCGTTAAGTGTATGGAATGTATCGATCATTTAAATTGCTTTTGCATTCTAAAAACCCTACTTGCACTCAAAATAACTAAAATACTGTTATAACTTTAACCAAAATCTGCTCGCAATGTCAACTGTTTACAAACGAATGATACTCCACAACTTTAGATTTAGGAACTCAGGAATCAGACCTGATAGGAATGAGATTCCCTGGATTCGGCCATCTTGTAGTCACCACCAAGTGATTTCTCTTATACATTTGTGTCACACACAGCCATTCAAACTGTTGATATCAAATATGAGATTAAATGATCTGGTGGTTTCAAAGAATAAGTTTTAAGAGTTACATCAAATTGTCTGGATGGACATTATGAATAGTATTATGTCCCATAGCTCCACCCTATATTGGTGGGCTGACCCAATTTGAACCCTAATATGAATCCACACCAATCAGCCTGGTATTTTTATAGAATATAATTTAGTAGATTCAATTCATTCATCATGTTAAGTCTCGACTCCTCCCATATTTTATGAGGTGACTTCAGTTGGTTTAATCTGAATCCAGGCCATAAGGCCATAATATTTTCTTGACACATATTTAGTACTCAGATCTATAATGTTTCCGCATGAAGACAATGAGTAACAAGATCTGTTTTTGATAATTTTCTGACCATCTAAGAAGGGATATTTTATTGTAATTTGACATGATTGTCTGGCTGCAATAGACAGATAATCTATCAATGCACTAAGACAGAATGACATGAAGCATACCTGACAGAGTTTGTCTTGATCCTCTGGACTGTACTTCTGTAGGACATATTCAACCAGTTCCGAAATTCCTGATTGTTCTGATCCGATCATGGATGGTTGGAATAGGAGCTCTGGTACTCTGTAGTATTAAGAAAACAAATCTTATGTTTACAAATATAATCCTGATACTTGACCGGCATTTACATGAGAGTAATCTGCATACCAAATTTTAAATCAATTGGTTAACTACAACTTAAGTTATCATACAGACACCAAAATAAGCTGTAAATTCAAAGTAGAAAAGTGAGATAACCCTGTCATAAATGGTTTGACCGATTCCAAATTTGAACTTGACTGGTTTTCCCATATGTCAAACATATATCAAAGTTAATAAAAGTCCATACAATATAAATCAAGTTATCATCTGGAAAACAAATATTCAGGATGCACAGATGGATAGACTGATAAACACCAATCATTTTTATAGTCTCCCAAAATTATTATTTTGTATACAAAAGAACATAAGTAGCAACTTGGCGGTAATTGGTTACAAGCCCTGTGCATGTTGATGAGCAAAAATCATTGTCACTACTTTATTAACAAGTCTAAAGGAATGTCTGAATTCCATAATCGCAAATGTCGGTGTAACAGTATCTTCCCCCGCGGGGGGAAGATACCCAGGGGGGGGGGGGGGGGGGGGGGGGGGGGGGGGGGGGGGGGGGGAGATATCGTGTTACACCTGTCCACTTATCAGAAACACCCATCTGTCTTTTCAAACTCAAAGGTAAATATTCATACATATTCAAAGATTATGCATATACACCACAGGTAATCATAACATATTTTATTCTATTTCATGTGCATTTTATCATGCTATGAGTTGGTTAGTTATATATCAGTATTCAATGAGTTTAGCTAACAATTGCTTGGGTATCATGCTCAGAAATAATAGGAAGGGTTATAGAGTAACATGGATTATTATTTGCAGGCCTTGCATTTACAGTAATGCTCTAAGTAATCGACTTCTTAACCACAGCAGAATTATGGGTAACTTTTCAGGATTTAGTCGGAAATATGGCTTGTTGCCATTCATCGGAAAGCTTTCCGATGAATGGCAACAAGCCATATTTCCAACTAAATCCTGAAGAGTTACCCATAATTCTGCTGTGGTTAAGAAGTCGATTACTTAGAGCACTACTGTAACTGATAATTTTACCTTATTCTCTCAACAGCTAAATGAATTCTGTAATATTCAGCTATGTCAAACTCAGTCATGGGACCTGCAGCATCATCCATTTCCCTGAGAGCAAACACAAATTTGTTCATAATTATTCATACAATGTGAATCATTATCAGTGACTCAGTCAAAATACAATGAATGAAGAGTGTTGTCAGATTGTTTAATTCTCAATTTTATATACAGTATGTCCACTAATTAATTTTGTTCTTGTTAATGTCTATTCAATAATGTAAACCAAGTTGATATGTCATTGTATATTGGAGAAGGTGGCAGTATGCCAACAAAATGAGTTAACTCTTTCACTGCCATGCAGAACCACAGACATATCTGCCACTGCCAAGCATACTATACATGTACATGTAGCATATTGCTGCTAAATACATATGGATTGGGTATTTCTCAATAACTTTTATATCTGCCGAGCTATTTTCATGAAACTTGGTATGCATGTAGGTATTGGTATGGGGAATCGAAAACACACCCCAGTCCACCATTGTCACGTGACCACGATCACGTGACCACAAACAAGATGGCCGCCACCCCAAAATATAAGAAAATTTCAAAATTTCTCAATAACTTTTGTATTTGTAGAGATATTTTCATGAAAGTTAACTTAAATTGGTATGTAAGTAGGTATCAGTATTGGGAATAGAACATATGTTCTAGTCCGCAGTGTCACATTTCACGTGACCACGATCATGTGACCACAAAACAAGATGGCCACCATCCCGAAATATAAGATAATGTAAGTATATTGCTGCTAAATACATATTGATTTGGTATTTCTCAATAACTTTTGTATCTGTAAAGGTATGTTCGTGGAACTTGGTGCACAGTTAGATATTTGACTTGCGAATTGAAAACACTTCCCAGTCTGCCAGTGTCATGAGACCGTGACCACATGAGGGCCACGAGACCGTGACCATATGATCACAAAACAAGATGGCCACCACACCGAAATATAAGGAAAATGCATTATTTCTCAATAACTTTTGTATCTGCAGAGATATTTTGACGAAATTAGTATGTAAGTTGGTGTTAGTATTGAGAACCGAAAACAAGTTAGTATATTTCTGATAATACATATATTATTGGGTATTTCGCAATAACTTTTGTATATGCAGAGGTATATTCCTGAAACTTGGTATGCAGGTAGGTATTGGTCTCTGTGGAATGGAAAACACTTCCCATACCAGGAGGGTCACGTGACCGCAACCACTTAATCAGAAAACAAGATGGCCGACATCCCGAAATATAACAAAAATAAACCGGGAGTTTCTCGTTACAAAATTTATAACATCACGTACAGTGTTTTCACAGAATATAATATAAAGTTAATTCCCATGGATTGATGTTACAGGGTGAAGGTGTCAGGATTCGACTCAAGTCGCGATCGGCAGTGTATGGGTAATTCGACTCAAGTCGTGATCGGCAGTGAAAGAGTTAATCTGTTCTAAATACAGGTCAGAATTCATTCAATCTAAAGTTGCTGATCACAGCTGTTAAGTTTCACGGATTGTCTGTGAGACTCCCGGATTGCCATGGCAATTCCGCAAATACGGATAACCCCCAATTTCTCCCGGATTCAGCAAAACCCCGCATTAAAAATCCCCAAGTACAATGTTCTTTTATTTTTCGAATTCGTGAAATTGCGGGGATTCCCCAAATGACAGGGATTTCCTTATTTCCGGTACCGTAAATACCCACACATCAACGTTTACTTTTGATGTTTCCTCTGATTGAAAGACTGATCAGTGGTGAACTTTGACTGATATTAATTGATTTTCACGCCCTGGTGAAGCCACACATATAAAGGGTGTTGTTATAGTATCCAATACGTATAATCACAAGTGTGCAGCTGTATTGTTAGGCCTCATTGATGAACATTTCTTAGTTAACGGATTAGTGGTGTGCATTGCGAACGGAATGTGTCCATTTTGTTTGCGGGTAAAACTGTAAGATGGATCATGTTGTACTCAGTTTTCACCCAAACATGTTCAGTTGTAACTTTTGTAACTCGGGTTCGTTTTTACTTATTTTAAACGAAGTTTCTGCTTCTTAATTTTTTTAATAAAATATTCTTTAAATCGTTTGACTGGAGGGAATTAGAGTTAAAGTACTTTCCAGTAGCGGTGAAATACGAATCGCCGAATGCGGCGCTTCTCGTTGGCGAGAGGTGTATTGTCGAACGGACAATGGCTGTTACGCTGGTGATATGACACGGACGTTGGTCACTGTGAGATAAGCTGATTAGTGTGACGACTGCGTGATCATTGTTTACCGGCTTGATTGAGTGAGACATTACCAGTTCGCCTTGCGCTCCTGTGCATCAAATTCGGAAGTTATACAGTACATCAAGATAGCGGCAAACGTTGGTGTCTTCTAAGGGAATCGTCCGGTTGAGAATTATGGTGGCGAATCGGCGATGAGTTATAAGATTGAAGATAAGTATAATTCTTCTTTGTTAATTGACAATGTGCTCAAAGGGTTTGGGAACTGATGTATATATATTAGAATACATATACACATAGGCCCATGGCTCGGTCAATGAAACAAATGTATATAAATTCCGAAATTGGGAGCTAAATTGTGGTTTTATACTTACTATATATGTGTAACAGCACGCAGTTATATTATTGTAAGCTGCTGCGTTGAGGGTGGTAAGATCGTTTTGTTCACGAAATAATTCGAATTCTTAGTATGGTTCCGAATGTGTGAAATTGTGTAAATCACGTGAAAATTGTGATACAATGTTGTATCCGGGTTAGACATGACGTCTGATTGGGCTGCATAACGATATTGCAGTTGGTTTGCTCTGCATTCTCACTGATGCAGGGATGCATACAATATTGGTTGTATTGTGAACGTTAAAATATACATACCATATAATATATATAGAGTTGTTAACTTTTCAAAATTGCGGATTCACAAAAAATTAATTAGGGAATGGTTATTCCAAATTACACAAATTGTTTTGAAAATTTGGTTGAAATATCAATGGGTGACTGTGAGTACTGGTTTTGTCGATGTTCCATTCCAGGCGTATGGCGAAAAGCTTGGTTTTACCGGAGGTGTAGACATCACAGATTGGCTGTCATCAATCGGTGAGGATTCGTCTCCGAACAAGTGTTCATTTGGAAATGCATGGCGCTGAATTCATATGTTTACATGTAACAGACTGATGGGATTATGAAATCATTCTATATATCAACGGAACTCGTGTGTTCTGTATATCTTAGAACTGAACTCCAGATGGTTCTTGTTAAAATTGGAATTAGCATATAAGCTAGTAATCATATAGTTTTGCGGAAATATGTTATCATTATGTGGGCTAATTGTTTAAGATTCACTGCAATGGTATAGCATTATAAATTTATGACATGCATAATTATGACCAAAAGATATATTTATTGTATGTAAATAATCGACTGAACAGTATATTCGAAACAGATGTGTGAATCTTGAAATTTTCAATAACATATTCAATGGCACCATTGTCGAAGATCAGAATGTGATAAGGTACTCAGTGTGCCGCTTTAGTTTTATTAGAAATTGGGCATATCTAATTATTCATCATTCTTTCTTTGTCAATCTGTGGTCCGCGTGACGATGCAACGCGCTATCCTATATGGGTGTTGTTGTTCTTGGTATATTCGGGATGAAGGATGGAACGCGTTTTAGGGGAAATATTCTTTAAAGCGTTTGACCGGAGGGAATTAGAGTTAAAGTACTTTCCCCTAGCGGTGAAATACGAATCGCCGAATGCGGCGCTTCTCGTTGGCGAGAGGTGTATTGTCATCTGCGTTGATTTTTACGGTCTACGAGGCGTTAATACGTATATATATATACGTGTATATATCCGCATTGCAATGAATCTGATAGCTCTTTCATGAATTAAATCGATACATGTCTTTGTATGGGACATGTTGAAATACATGTCATGTATTAGCTCAATTGTTGACACCTATTTAAAGAGAATGTATAGGGAGTGGTATGTGTGCAAGAAATAATGTTGCCAGTGATAAGCCGACACTGAGGTACGGTACCGATCGACAGATCTGGTAGAGATCGGACGGTATAAGTTGTTACTTGGCATTGGTTTGGTGTCACAGGTTTCCATAGGTGTTTTATCCTACGGGTTTTTATCTATGGTTTTTCCTGGCCGGCCACGTACCGTAGTAACATTATGGTTCATGTTGTTTTTTATTGTGAAATCCATGATGATTGTATAATATGATTGTATATATATATTGGAAATATTATGTTTCATAACTCAGTATTACATGTAGAGTAATATATTGTAGTGTGTTAAGACTCGAATAGTCTTTCTAAAGTAGATCCGACTGGCCGTATGCAACATATATTTTCATATAACATCAGTTGTATGTTGAAGTGCAGAGTATCCACTGCATCTACAGTGTATCTTGTTATCTGCATGGTGTGTAATTGGAATACGAATTACCATTGGAATTACTTGTGCATATATGGAAATTTGAGATTCGTAAATTTTTCCAGATGAAACCGAGTAACCATGGTTATTCACAATGGTGTAAACGGGTATATATTATGCTCACTGTCAGTACAGTATGATTGTATAATATGATTGTATCTATATATTGGATATATTATGTTTCATAAATCAGTATTACATGTAGAGTAATATATTGTAGTGTGTTAAGACTCGAATAGTCTTTCTAAAGTAGATCCTGTATGCAACATATATTATCATAATAGCATCAGTTGTATGTTGAAGTGCAGAGTATCCACTGCATCTATGGTGTATCTTGTTATGTGCATGGTGTGTAATTGGAATACGAATTACCATTGGATTTACTTGTGGATATATGGATATTTGAGATTCGTAAATTGTTCCAGATGGAACCGAATAACCGTGGTTATTCACAATGGTGTAAACGGGTCTATATTATGCTCACTGTCAGTACAGTGTCGTGTTCGAACAAATCAAGTTGGGTTTTTTGATCGTATGCGCAGAGGCAGATGGGACATCAGTGTATTCTAGGATTGTATGGATGCTTATTGATACATATCGGCGATAGATATATGTATTGGTTGTATATTATATGTTTCAATTAATGGAGAATTTGTATGGAATGTGGGCCTTTCTTTTGGGGGGGGTTAAACAGTAAGACGAGTCCATTTTGTAGTTTACTCCGATTTTGTACATTCGATTTCGCGCATACCCGGCTGTATCCGGTGGAATTCTGAGTATCACTTAGTTTATACGAAGTGTCTACTTCTTTCTCTTCAATAAATGGTGGTATCTCCCAATCACAGCAGCTCTATTACAATTACCAACAGGACATTCACTACCATTTTATTTAGGTCTATATATTTATAAAATAAACACAAATAGAAACTTCTTTATAGTGATCTTCATAAAAATGATTTTTGGAACACAAACATATTTGAGCATACCTCCCGTAAAAATCTCCCAGATTGACATTTTCAAAACTTAACAGGTCTGTTGCTGATACACCACAGGTGAAACTAGTAAATTTTTAAGTGATTTCCAAAATAGTCGACAAAAGTGTGACGTTTGTTTCAAATAAATGCGAGTAGACACACTACCAACAAATAATGCGTGTGGGCAATACAAATCTAATTGGTGATATGTCCGAAATCTGTGTTTGTAACAAATATCGCATCTCCGTTGACTCAAATTTATATCGGAGAAATGCAAATGAGCTGCATAATGATATGTTAATGAGGGAATTCCAAACCCAAAGAGCACGAAGTATATTGAAAAATATATCTAAACTAAATCGGATTTCTTGGTTGTCACAGGTATGCCAAGTGAAAGTGAAGACGATATTTCACCCCCCCCATTGAGACTGGAATTGTAGTAGGAAGTTGGATTTATATACAGTAGAACATTTCTGGATTCACATCGAAAATATTAAAAAATATATATGGACTCAAATCAATGGAAGTAACATAAAATTCCCAACAAATGATACCAGTTTGCAGGGTGAAATATCTGGATATTAAAATTTGCGGAGTTGTGCATGGACATGGCTGGAGGTTCTCCACTGGGGGTGTCTACCTTGGAATTTCCATTTGCACCCCCACACCACCTCCCCCCGCCCTCTTGGGTTTTGATTCTCCTGAATATTGCAAGATCCTAACATATAGTGGTCTAACTCCAGGCAAATAACCATCCAATTTGTTTTGTTTTGTTTTAATTAATTAGCTAGTTTTTGACTGGCCACAGGGAGGGACAATGTACATGATAGTTGTATAATCCTAGCCTCTCAACTGGCCTTAAGCTTTCAAAATTCCTAACCCGATCGACATCCCCTTAAGGTTGGGGAAAATTTCCAACTGATGGCCATTTCAGTCAAATATTTTTACCAAAGTAGGAAAATATGCAAATTTTGTTGAGACACCTACCAACAATTAAACGTGAGTCTAATTTGTATTAAATTCAAGTCATTGGTAGTGTGACATTTGTTCCAAGAGAAGCAGATTCTATAGCTTCCAGTGAGCATTGGCAGGGTATAATTATTAGAATGCCAAGGAGAAGGCAGTTTCTCCTGTGCTCACAACTTATGTTGGTGCTAAGGACAATATGGCATTGCAACAAAGGGTGCAAAACAAACACTCACATATTCCATATTAGACAGTGCGCAGATAAACAGAAGGATAAGGCCACTAAAAGTATGGTCACATAACCCCTCATATGTAACTTCTTTATTCAAGTTCAATCTGTCGGAAAGTTTATTATCGGTACAAAAATTGAAGTCTGTTTTCTAAACAAACATGTGCGGAATATCTGAGATATATATGTGGGCGGATGAACAGAGGGATAATTTCCGAATTCAATTCAGTATACCCGACATTTTCTTTATAAAAAACAATGTAGAGTAATAATCATACTTCTGGAATTCTGGGTCATGTTCCTTTAACATGGTCTCTAGTTCCTCCAACTTCTCTTCCTCAGCATCAGAATCGCTGTCACCACACTCAGGGTTCTGAAAATATTCACATTGTCTTGTATATAAAGTAACAAACAATTTGGTTGGCTGCACAGGGCTGCATGGGTTTTTGAGACAGTGCAATTTTTTTTCTTTTCACATCAAATTGTAAATTACTGGAATTACAGCAATACGTTTTACCCATCAAAATATTGATAGCTCTTCATATATGATCACCAGCTGATACCAATTATTTATAGTTGACATCTGAAGATCACCCACCTCATTTTTGTTAAATAATTAATTCAATAATCAATAGTTGCATGTTAATGCAATACATGAAAAATATGTTGAGTATTTTGACAATATTAATTGTTCTTATATAGTAAGTACAATTTTTTGCTACGATTGAGATGTGGAGAATTATCTTCATGAGGAATTGTGACCAACCTGTTTCTGTAACATAACATGCAGGATACAGAACAAAGGATACAGAACAATGCAAACAAATGAGATCATACCCGAGTTCTGAGAGTGGTAGAACATCTGAGAGTGGAATAACATATTTGTTTTTCTGGGAGTGGGGACATGATTTAAATTTTGACGTAAGGTCACGCAAATTTAAATTCCCATTTCTCAGACTTGCGTGCATGGCCCGATACCCCGAGTATGTAACCTCTTTATTCGCATTCAAACTGTTGGGTAAATTATTAATTGGTACAAAATAACTGTCGTGAGATCGACCAGATGGATTTCCCCCGATTCAAATATATGTAGTTGGTAAATATGATGTGCTGCTGAAAACTCAGTGAAAAAATATGCCAGTGATACTTTACTGGGCGATTTTTGAAGAAATAAACACATGGAATCTATCAACTAACATTTATGGAAAACTGTACAGTTAATAATGGCCACTGGCAAATGACATTAGTTTTATTATTGAACCCAGAGATAGCTTAAGCGGGGGTGAACTGCTTTGTTGGCGCATGCCCCAGAAATAAAATATAAACTGAAATACAGCACACGCACATGGTTTTCAAAATTGTTTAGCCTGAGAAATGGGAAATTGACTTTGCATGTCTGAGTTGATGAAAATATAACATAGTAGCTGAACCTTTATTAAGTGCAGGCCCCTTTGTGTGCTAGGAAGGCCCCTTTGTGAGCTTCGCGAAATTTGGATCTTAGACAGAGCCTTTATTCAGCAGCGGCCCCTTTGTGCACTTCGCACACATTTTGATCGTTTAGACATTGTAATATTAATTTTTAAATTAAATAAAAAAAATTATAAATAAAAATTTTGAAAATCTAACATGTTACAACATCAATCAGGGTACCCTGAGTCACCACACCAAATTTGGATGAAATCGGTCTTGGGGTCGGGGGGAAAATCGCGAACAGACAGGTGGACAGGACAGACAGACAGATCCTACTCTTTTCATATAATATATACCGGGTACATAATATAGAGAGCAGAGTGAGACTGATCTCAGTCATGAATATTGACATACTCATTATTATCATCAGACATTGTTCAAACATTCTTATCACCAAACTAAGTCATGTGAGAGGAAATGCAAAACACATAACAAAAACACATAACAAAACAAGATTTCTGGCTTTAGAATTCCACCTAGTACTTATCTTGACAATAGGTAATATAGACAGAAAGTTTGGGAAGGCATCACAAAGAAAATGCATGGCCAATAGAACTTCTATGAAAATGGACAGATATAGTTTATAAGTTTAACCACTGAAGTGATGGTGAATATGCAAATGAATTGAATTGCTTAAAATGAACTTCTATACAAGGCAACAGAGAGACCAATAATAGCACCCTTTGAATACACATACATAGCAAGTTACAAGACAAACAGTGCTACAGCATACTTACTATTTCTTTGTAAACTTCCCAATCAGAATCATTCATTCCAAATGTGTCTCCCTTTTTAGAGCTACTAGCTGAAATGAAACGAATGCCATAAAATCAGAGGTGAGTTTCAGCAACATAAATCTCATGTCATATTTACTACATTAGTAAAAACTTCAACTCTGCTATATTCTGCAGTAGTGGTACATTTTGTTGCAATCTAGTGAATATTGGCTTGAATTTGTTCTCCCATTATTACCATGTATTTGTTGCAGGGCTCTGTGACCCACATATTAGTACTTTGTTTTTTAAATATGATTTAAAAAAAAATAAAAAATTCCATCTTTAATATAGTGTTGTTTTTTTTTACCGCCGGTCTTTTTTTCCTCGATAAATATTTTTGATGATATAAAAAAATAGAAGTTTGGACGTTATATAATCCGTAGATATCGGGATTCCTAAAATGTGCACGAAATCTCGACGCAGTCAAGAGAACAGTTTTTCTGTTCTGATTCCCAATTTTTTACTGCTCTTCCATTTAACGGTTCCTGTTGATGGCGGAAGCGACTAAGTTTTCATCGACTGAGCTAATCTCAAATTAGAAGATATCATTATAGGAAGATAGACGACTTAGAAGATATCATTATAAGAAGATAGATGGTTAGAAGATATAGAAGAGACAGTCCAGACAAGCAGTGGTCGCGCTGGACCGAAAAAAAGTTTAGCCAACTGAAAATTTTATTAGCCAAATAATTTTTTTTAGCCAAATTAAATCATCGTTTTCTGGTCGGTTCACAATTAATGACTAAATTATTTGTTTTAACCTTTATTTGTTATACTCAGAATGAAACATAATTAAAACAACACAAAAAACAACTTTAAAAACAATATTATCCGAACATATCATCACATATCACACAGGCTTTCTGACTCCATGCTTTCCGTCTCCATTTGGTGTAAAAAAAAATTAAAAGATTAGCCATTGGCTAATTTGGCTACCGACAGCGCGAACACTGCAGACAAGGAATTAGAAGATTTACTTGTTTGGTTCCAGAGAAGAAGACGAACTCCAGAAGGGTGGACTTGTGACGAGGTTAAGAAAACGAATTGCTAGAGGTGTGGACTTGCCACAAAGTTGAGAAGACGAGGCTGGTAAGTGAGAAGACTGACCGAGAAGACGAAGAGGATACTTGTAATAAATAATAGATTATAAGCCAAACTTTGTTTTCAATAGCAACAGACCCGGGTTGGATCCTTGTAGTATACCCGGTGAGATTCCGGTTTCCCTATTTTGACCAAAATAGGGTGGTGGCAGCATATTTGATAAGACTAGATCGAGCGTAACCCCTTGCACCCAGCAGGAGGCCTCATGTGCCTTAACATTAATTAGAAACACCACATTTTGAGCATGTAGGGATTCTGGTGATATCACCCATTTAGGTGTCCACTACCATTGTGCATCTTTATTATCACCCTCCCCCCCCCCCTCCCCCCCCAGTATGTATATTTTGATGGGTGGGATTTTTTACGACCGACCAACCCAATTTCTGAGAAAAAAATCCGAGCACCAAATTATTTAACAAAAAAATCCTTTTTAAAATTTAAATAGAAAGTAGAATCAGGAGACTAAATATTATTGGAAATAAAATTGAATCTTTAAAATGAATCCATATTGTCAATAACACACCAGTTGAGGACTAAACTAAAAGGCAGGCTTTCTGCAAGGGAAAAATAAATGAGGCCATATTGGGAAAGATACATGATGGGTTCACCCCGTTGGGAGAAAATTTGGATTTTTGTCACTGAAAAGTCATTTCCTTGCACCCGAGACATGAAGCAGGGACATTGAAGCTTCATACAGAAAGCAAATTGATACTTGAAACAGAGCATGTTTCTTTGACCTGAAGTTAATTAATTTAAAGCATGTAAGTGACACACTGTGCAATGTAAAATATGAATGACTGATTAATACTCTAACTAATCCTTTTTAGCCCAACTTTACAAAGTAAGGTTTGAGCTATTGCCATGGGTTGGCATCCTTCGTGCGTGCATCAATAATTTCCTTCGGCATGCCCTACAGGCCGCATCCCTCATCCGATCTTCACCAGATTTATTATATAGCTCCAGGGTGACCTATAGATGGGAGCTATCAAATTTTTCCGAATTTGCAAGCAGCCATCTTGGATTTCAAATTTGAATCCATCGTCACACCCTACATTGTGTATTTATGGCCAGATCATTTTGAAATTTTGCAGGCACGATTATGATCACCTGTAGATGGGAGCGATCAAATTTAAACAATTTACGATGAAAACCATGCCGACCAGCAGCCATCTTGGATTTTATTCTTTGCATGACTAAAACCTTTGGCACACCTGAAGACCACATCCCTCAGCTGATGATCACCAAAGTTCATATGGATCTTTGGGGTGACATATAGATGGGAACCTCCTATTTTGACCGAAATTATAAAAAAAACATGGCTGCCAGCAGCCATCTCGGATTTCGAAATTTGAATCCATCGGCACACCCTGCAGCCCACATTTATTGGAGAATTGTTTTGAAAATTTACAGCTATGTTTAGAATCAGCTCTAGATGGGAGCTATCAAATTTGAAAAAACTTTTGATGAAAAACATAGCCACCGGCAGCCTTCTTGGATTTTACTCTTTGCAGGACTAAATCCTTTGGCACAACCTACAGGCCAGATCTCTCATCCGATCGTCACCAAACTTAATATGGACCTTCGGGGTGACCTCTAGATGGGAGCCTATTTTGACAGAATTGCGTTGAAAAACATGGCTGCCAGCAGCCATCTTGGATTTTACTTTTTGCATGACTTAATCCTTCCGGGAAAATAGGCCACATCCCTCATCCAAACTTCATATGGTTCTTTGTTCTCTAGATTAAAGCTTTCCAATTCTTCTGAAATTTGTGAAAAAACATGGAGCCATTTTGGATTTCACATTTGAATCCATCAGCACACCCTTCAGCCCACACTTAGTAGAGAAATGTTTGATATGAAAATAATTTCATTTACACAATAAAAGCCATTTACTGAAACTTTTTGACTTTCCTTCTTTATCATTCTATTGACTGCTCAGCATAAAAATATTAACGCCTCCCCAAGTTGAGCTAAAGTGTCATTGACACTTTCATTTGTTTCTGCATGTACGTAAAATCTTGTGACAAAATAGTAAAGCAAACAACAATTTATCAAGCCAGGAAATTTCCCGACTATAGCAACTGACATTAGCTGCAACATTTTTAGTGGGAAAGTTGACCAGTGACCATGTGGTATTGTTTACGTGGATTGAGGCCCAAAAGAGAGTAGAGTTACAACCACGCAGATCTTTACAGCTGATGCTAAATCAACGCAAATTCAAGACTAGGCCTATTACTACAAGTTCCAAACCACACAGATAGGCAGGAAAAATGACCATGTGGCATGGTTGACATTATACAGTTGTCGCCCGTTGTCGAGGGAGACATTGAGATTTGTCACCCGCTCGAGAACGGAATGTCTCCCGAGGAGCGAAGCTCTGAGGGAGACATTCCGTTCTCGAGCGGGTGCCAAATCTCAATGTCTCCCGAGAAGAAGGGCAACAACTGTTTTGTTATCCGATTATACTACAGAAAATATCCTTGCCATCCACACGCACGATGTTGCACTGAGTCACGAGTGCTTTCTTTTCCGATTATGTATATTTTCAGTAACTACTTATCGTCCCATAGGATTTCTGTTCCATAAACGATAGTCAAGCTGTTAAGCGTTTGATAATCCGCGTTTATTTACGATCATTTTGGTGGTCAAATCGTCAATATCGGTCCATGCAATGTAAACCAATAAGCCATATAGGTATGTTCTCGTCTTCTGTAATGTGGCATATACAATGTCGTCTTGTGTGCGCAATTTACTCGCGATGTTCATTTCATAACGGTCTTCCCCGAAAGCTATTGGGAAGTTGTCAATTTCATTAATGTACTTCATATGTGTCAGTGCTCATGGCGATCCTCACATAAAATACTTCTATGATCACATTGCAGACATCGCGGAGGTTAGCGTACAGTACCATTCATTCGCGACAAACGTATGCATTACGTTGTCTACCAGCGAACATTTATAACCAACCAACGTCAAGGGATCCTCTCTTTCAATCTTGCATCATAATGTCGACATGAACAAATTGAATCACCGAGATGTTTCGATGTAAAAAGTAAATAATAATGCTTGTCCGATAAAAGTGTCAACTGAAAAGTTCGAATATTAGTGTTCACTAAATATATGCAAATTAGCAAACACCACAACTGGTGTATTTTGCGAATCTGTGGGGTATATAAGATCTATTATTTTTTAGTATGTCGTAGTGATGTGAAATAGATAAGTTACTGCATGCAGTGTGTTTGGAGATATTCTTGCAATATACATCAGCCGGGCGACAAAAACAATGTCTCCCGGGTCAGCGGGCGACAGTGTGATTTGTCGCCCGGCACGTGACAGCACATGGGCCAATCAGAAGGGTGGAAAATAGGGAGGATAACAAAGGTTGTGGTTTCAAAGGTGTGAAGATAGTATCTACTACTGTCGGATATTTATACACTAAGCTGGCACAAAACGTGACATTATTACTGGCAAGGCTTTTCATGAAAACAGTTTTGTGGGAATGCTGACCATGTGGCATTGTTGACATGGCTTGAGGCTCCAATAGGGCGAAATATTCTACCATTGGATATTTATACATAACATAAATACTGGTAAACTGGTGCAAATGCATCATTATTACTCAACGGTGACCATCATTGACTAAGTTTTCTGTTGTTGATGGCAACGAGCTTTCAGGTCTCTCAGCGGAATAAAACAAAGTTATTTTGGCTGATCCCCAGGCATTGCTAGAATGCATTTTTTTTGGTAAAAACCTTCCTTATGACTCATATTGTGACTCATGTGAATGTATTCAACTGACAATTTGTAAATGTATTCAAATGACACTGCAACATTTCATGAGTCATGACGTCACTCGAACCGAGGAGTGGGCAATTTTCTTTGATAGCACTGGCCTCTTTGATGGGATTGTTTGGTTTGCCATTTAGCCGACAAAGTGTTACCAAATACTATGTAGACAACTGTTTACATGGCTTGTGCTACTGATCACGTCTTATTCAGGCATCAAATGCAAGATTCCTTACAACCTGTTAATTGTCAGTGTCGGTGGTCATGCTTCCTGTGGAAAAAAGGGGGTTGGGCTCAGTCTGTGGCAGTTTTGTGACCAAATACGAAGGTCATGGTTTGGGGAGAGGAATGAGGCCGCTCGACGGCCTGCCTGCAATAGTAACAGAAACCCTGCAAAAGGGTGAATATAATACAGGATAACTTCAAACTAATGAACGTATTATGATCTATTAATTTATCTTCTTCAAAATAGTTGTTTCAGATTCTAAGATGCAACTACAGGTAAGATGATGATCTGTGAAATCTAAGATTTTTCCAGGAAAATCTTTGAAATTCTGATCTAGATTTATGCAACATATGAATGTAGGCCATAAGTAATATTTGATAATCAGACCTTGTGCTAGCTGGGTGATTATCCTCATTCGTTGCTGAGAGGCATACGTCTTCCTTTTTGCCATGTTTGCTTTTCTCTGCTTCCTGGCTGTTCTTTTCTCCAATAATTGCTGAAAATCAGAGTTAGAACACAAAATTACACAAACAGACACAGTTATGTCTCGACTACTGGGATAATTAAAACTAGTTTAAGCCTAGATATTAAGGGTAACAAGAAATCAAACCATCTGCTTGCAATATGGCCAAAATAGACACCCGGTCAAAAGATACGCTCCAAACTCTGGTACACCTCATCCAACAGGGTTCGTGCTGCCACATGCCAAATTTGCCAATGGCAAAAATAATTCACATTTGGCAAAAAATATTTTCATTTGGCAAAAGTTTTGGCAAGTCACATTTTAATTCCTCAAGCAATTTGGACTAATATTTGTCAATCAATACCATTAATTTCAGGATACTCTTACATCGTAATTATATTAGTGGTGTTTTATAAGGTTGAGGGACAGTTAACGCCTCTATTTAGATGCAGTTAATCTCATAGCATTAGTACTGATGGTTGGAGGGATTACTAATCCTCCTGTGATGTGCCCTACTGAAGGAGAAACCGTTCTACCATTGTATTGTTCGGTGATTGGCTTATTGTTGTATGATAAACCACAATAGAGATGCGAGTATTTATAATTATTAACTAACTGCCTTCTATCGATATCAAAAGTCGTTCAAACCGCGAGTGTCGAAACATAAGACTTGATAAAAATGGTACTATCAGGGATAACATTTGGCAACTGCTCAAATACTTTGGCAAAAAATATTTTTATTTGGCAAATTATTTGGCAAAAGTAAATTTCGGTCCAGCGCGGACCCTGTCATCCAATCTATTGCTAAGCAAAGATGTCAATGAAACATTAAAGAGATCACAAGTTGTCAATGAAACCTTCCAAGAGATCACGGAGTTGTCACTGAACAAATCAAGAGATCAAGGTGTTGTCAATGAGACGTTCAAGAGATTGCAGGGCTGTCAACAAACAGTGATCCACAATGTAAAATTATGCTGAAAGAAAGTCTTAAAACATGTTACAAGAGAGATTACTCTATGTGCAACTAATACTGTACCATGCAGGTTCTCACACTGGCTAACATAACAATAACTTGATAGCTGAATGCATTCTATTGACAACAGAAAGGATGAGCAATTCTACCACCTTCTCGTTTTTTTTAACTTATTTGTTTGATAACTGAGTACTTGTTTAAGAAGTAGTACTTGTATCAAATTTATTCATCTGTAGGGATATTCAGCTAATTTCTGAATTATGAGCTTACTAGGGGATCGCCCGTCAAATATGACGGATTTCAACGATGGCATCGCTATACTGACTATTAATTGTGTCCACCCGATCCAAGTGGCCTCACTTTAAATTTATAGTAGTAAGCCGTGCTATGACTACAGATAAAATATCGCTTTTATGACCCTTAATAGGAAGCATGTTATGTCTCAAGCCTTCTGGGCTCAATCGGACAAGAGGGTCATATATTATTAAAGCGCCAAAATTGTGACAGAGAAGATTTGCCATTGTTGTTAGGCCATTAAAGATGGCAATTGCACATAATTTTTCGAGACAACATTCAGGCGGGTAAGATTGTTATTTGAACAGTTTAAGTTATATATACATTCTGTTTCCTGTCAGGGTGCATGGTGTCTTGTTATATATATATTCTGTTTCCTGTCAGGGTGCATGGTGTCTTGTTATATATATATTCTGTTTCCTGTCAGGGTGCATGGTGTCTTGTTATATATATATTCTGTTTCCTGTCAGGGTACATGGTGTCTTGTTCTCAGCCTGGAATTTATATAATTTCCAGACCGGGAACATGATACCATGCACCCTGGGGCCTGGCAGGAAACAGAACAACGTGTTTGACATATTTCCCACAATGGTGGTTCATTTGGTCTTGAAATGTTTATCAGACTAATTAACTGTGATATTTTATAATTGTATCATCACAGAAACAGAAAGAAGAATTAAAATGAATAGTCTTAGACTCTTAGTGTCAATACTGTAACTGGTATGGAAAATTTGTCACAATTTGCATTTATCAGCATCTGAAATCTGAAGGAATCTAACGTCATGACAGCAGACAATGTCACATACATTTGTAAACTATGTAATAGTTTCACAAACACTATATAGTTTGGACCGGTTCAGCTTGCACTGGACCGGTCTCGAAGGGGCAGTCCAGTCCCCGGTCCAGTACAGCCATGGACCTGTACCGGGCTGTTTTTTGGCGGTCTTGTCTGCATCACTAATATGAATTAAGAGTGAATCATCATATAGAGGGTGATTTATTGATTTCAATTTGTCATGAGTCTGCAATATACCTGGTAGGTATTCTGCTTTCAACAAAACTGACTGTGTGTGCAACAAAATGTTAATTCAGGTAAGGAGAATCCACATGGTACGTAGTTACTAACCTGATTAGGAGAATCCACATGGTACGTAGTTACTAACATGGTAAGGAGAATCCACATGGTACGTAGTTACTAACCTGGTAAGGAGAATCCACATGGTATGTAGTTACTAACCTGGTAAGGAGAATCCACGTGGTACAGTTACTAACCTGTTAAGGAGAATCCACATGGTACGTAGTTACTAACCTGGTAAGGAGAATCCATGTGGTACATAGTTACTAACATGTTAAGGAGAATCCACATGGTATGTAGTTACTAACCTGGTAAGGAGAATCCATGTGCTACCCAGTTACTAACCTGTTAAGGAGAATCCACATGGTACGTAGTAACTAACCTGTTAAGGAGAATCCACATGGTACGTAGTAACTAACCTGCCTTCTATTTCTCACTTCTTTTAACCAAATTGAAAAATCTTTAATTCGCAGCTGCTCAAGTATTGATTCTTCTTCTAGCTCCTAAAATTGGGAGACATCCTTCAAGTTATCACCAATAAAGTTAAGGGTATTAAGCCCTTCAGACAAAATACTAACATTCTTGTATGTATGCAATTCAATAAGTTTGAACATAAGCCCTACCACATGAGAGGCGACATAAGTTATGGTGCCTTACATATGTTTAGCTCATGATTGCAGAAATGTTGTAACAAGAAAATTCCATGCCAAGTAATTGTTTGGCAGAGAACATTCAACAAACAAAAATTAGATAATTAATGTAATCTTTCGTTATTTGGTTGTCTCATCAACTACGCAAATGGTGAAAATTAGATTCAAAAGAAATGCAAAACAAGGGAGTAATAACAAATCCTAAACCGTCTGCAATTTTTTCACCCTGCTCTCAGCTTTGGAATATATTTCTGGGTCTATCATTCAAGTTTACCAATTGGCCAATTGGTAAAAGGAAACGCTAACTAATACAAATGAAAATTTTATTTTCCACGTGTAATTTAAAGGTTTGGAGCCTAAAATTATTTCTATTTTCAATTTTATCATATTCAGGGCCAGTTCTGGAAATAACTCCACATACACATGAAATACTTTGTTGAACTTTATTTGCCTTGGAAAGACTTGAAGTCATAAAAGTCCCTATTTTTAACCCTTCCATGACTGGAGCTTCCTGAAATTTTGTGAAAACACTGTACCAATGCATTCTCTTATATATGGAGTCTCCCATAGGGAGCCTTTCAAATATAAGAGAATACATTGGCCTAACATTATTTTCATTAACATTGTAAGCCAGTTGATGCCAGTGCATTCTCTTATATATGTGAGGCTCCCTATGGGAGACTCGCATATATAAAAGAATACCCTGGCATGGACCTTTAATGCTGCACAAGTGTTAACAACATTGCACGTAGATCACATGGCAAATTATGAGAAAAATGTTTTTCAGCACTATATGAGTTCTCTCTAGAATCTTTCATGGAGGCATGATTATATATCCCTCCTCCAAAATTAGACATACATAATGTTGAGGTTAATTTGAGCCAAGTCTGTTTAAGCGACCAGTGAATTCTGCTAATATGATGTACAACATAATATTATAAGTAATCACTGTACAGTCAGGATTTCAGCTATAGAAGAAGCGGGTTCCTTTTATGGTCCCTTTCCCCTCTTAAAGGTTCCGCAGATTAATAACACATGAGTACCTGCCACTAAATAAAACCAATACGAAATAATTACAATAAATTATTTGCCTGTAACGCTGATCAATAGTGAACCATTTGGCAGGAAAAGAATGTACACACATTGACAATTATTTTTTTGCCTTATTCTGAAAGATATCGAAGCGGACATCACTAAAAGCCATGTGGTTAATTCAGCCTGGTTACATTGCAATTACATTCTCAACTGACACACTGTTCTGATTAATAATTATGTAGATGAGGTCCCGAAGTTAGCCACTGAAAGAGGATCAGGAATATTTCATAGTATAACATGTTTTCATAAATTTAGTGAAGTTGGACGTCAAAATAAATTGCAAATTTTAACAATTTCCTCAACCGTTGTTGGTGGCAGTACGAAAAATTGTCAGTACACTTATTTTACATGAAAATTAACTTGACATTTTGTCGTAAAGTTTACAGTACCTATCAATGTTTATATGCAGTGCCAAATGACAGTCCTTAGTGTAAACATATTTTTATTTCCAAATCCAAACAGATAACATAATATACAGATGATACAAGTATGCAAAATATAAGAGATAAAGTATGGAAATAAGGATCAGACAACAAGCCCGAGGGCTTATATGAAGTCTTCTCCTCTTTGACGACATGCCCCTTCCCCAATAAGTGAGGGAGGGGTACCGATCAGATGGGAAATGATTGAATTAGACAGTCCTTATATTAACTCTTAAGATTTTCAAAAATAAAACCCATTTATGATTCCTTGATTTTATCTACATGTATTATTTACCATTGATATTCAGAACTTAATTAAAGTTAAATTATCGACTGACACAAAATACTACTACATGTAGATATTTGCAATTTGTTAATGGACTGTGATTCCCCCCACCCTCCAGCAGCCATAGGGTACCATTCCCCCAAACCCTAGCGAAACTCTGGTATAGTAATTTGCAATATAAAATTAAATATTCCCACCCACCACCCAATTTAGAAGTAAATCTTCCCACCCACCACCCAATTTAGAAGTAAATCTTGCTGATAGTCTTATTGTATACATTATGGCCTTTGAAACGGAATGTAAAGTTTCCTTTACCTTTTGCCTTTTTTCCCTCTGTAACGCCTGAGCACGGATTCTGCCTTCTCTGGCCAGGAATAGAATTCTTTGCCGCTTCTTTGCTTCCAGCTGCTCTGGTGTCAGCTGGTCATCAGGAATGTTTAACATCTCAAATTTGTGAGGCTGCTTTTTCTATAAATGGACAATAAGAACATCACAAATGAAATGCCATAATTATGCAAATTATTAAAGATTATGAAACCTATTGTACATGTCATTCACATTTTAGTTTGGCTTAATTTTGAGAGTAAGAAATCCTGTTGGGGTGTTAATGATTAATTGTGATACAGCAGTGTTTCCGCTAGAGAACACATTCCACTACTATACCCGATCCACAGATTAATGCAAGCCACAACACCTAAAATCTCATAGTGTCATGTCCAGGGATGACACTGCCGGATCGGGAGCCGACGCTAATGGCTCTCCCATTTGCAACAATGTGCGCATGTTAAAGAACCCTAAAGTGGCGAAGAAGTCACAGGTAAATGGCAAATGGTCAAATTGGAAATAAGGCACTATTATGAGCCTTTACTGTGCTATTACGTACCTTGGCACCCACACACATATATGCTTAGGTATGCAATGGTATGCTATTAGGAATGAGAAGTGGAATTATCATTAAATACCAGGCCACCATTCGTCACTGCGGGTTAAAATATAAATATTAAGTATAAAGAGAATCGCAACACGCATTTCGTATCATAGCATACCATACCAGAGTTGTAATAGTTACAGCCCTAAAATCCTGGAATCAATTCTGTTTGCAGGTAAATTAAAACTGAGGAATCTTGAAATTGTATGTTTTGTCCATGATTATCTTTACAAATCACCTATTGACAAATATTATAAATAACAATAAGACATGATGCTTATTGGCAATCTAAATTGTGTTTCTTCATCAAACTCAGGTTGCAATACACAATTTCATGGGTTTGTAGAAAGGCTGGAAAATAGGATTTTAAGCATATAAGGGCTATAACCGTCAGTTTGGCCTTTGTTATTCATGGCAGTACTGTTTTGATGGATTAATTATTTTATAAAGGTACCATATTTGACCATGGAATGATGTTTGAATATAAAGTATGTGTTTCATATCTGGTGTGGGCCAACTCTCTATGCTACTCCATTGGAAAAGAGCCTGATTTCTCTCTCTTGAAAATAGTCATCTGCACTTCAGACAAAATTTCAATATTGATACAATATCTTTTCTTTATTTTTTAATATATCTTACATCTATCTAGGTTCTATCAGCTCATAAGGTGATTATAGACTGACATTCGCTCTGTCATGGTTAGCTAAGGGGCCGAAGACGGCCAACATCAGCCAAAACTTTTTTTTAAATGAGGGTTTTGCACAGACAGTTCAAGGGAGATAATTCAAATTGTGATATATGACAATCCAGTCAAAGTACAGACAACAAAATGCTCCGAAAATTTCTGTATCTTGTAACCAAGCATTCAGGTTCTGTTTATCAATGACCATGGCGCAGCAGAAGGTTGTAGTACAGTACTCCCCTCAAAATTGTGAAAATGGCCAGAAATCATCGATTGCTACCTCAGTGGAAGAATAGGATTTTACCTCAGATTCAGAAACTGTTGGTTCGATACCCTGTAGTTTCTCTTTCTGGCGTTGTATGCTGATTGTCAACTTGCTTATTTCAGCTTGTAATTCCTCTTCTGACTCAAGGTCCAAATCTTCTAATATTCTTTGAAACTGAATTAAAATATGGATAATGAACACATTTTCTACGTGCAATAAATAACATTTTCCACATTAAAGCATATAAAGGAAAATTATTGTTTTCACGTCACTGGCAGAGTTAATGGATACAGTATGCTTTGTCACATGTGTATTGTCAGGTCAGTTGATTATCGGTAAGTGCAATTGGTATATTCAGTCGCTGGTGCAAAGTATGATTGTCATTGAGTGACAGGTATGTGTAGAAAGCATGAATAGTAAATAGTAAATCTAGCTCAATCGGGCTATGATAGAAGAACCAAGCTATATAGCTCGTTTGAATGTGTGCCAGACCTGTCCATAGGAAAAGATTCACCAAAAAGCAGTATATCAAACCAGTGCAAGAATTGGCTTTATTTTTCGATAAAGGGAGTTTATAGGATATTCAGGACAGAGCTGGACAGAGTGGAGTAATTTGCAATATTTATTAATTTTCAATATTTTAAAATGAATGAAAAAAATTATGTGCTAATGCAATAAGACTTCCACATGGAGATGATGAAATTTATTATACTATTTTTACAATACAACAGAAAACAGACATCACAGTTTTGATAAGACAGATTTATATCCCTTCGATAATCGAGTACACTTTGAATAGACGTTACTTGATATATGTAGAGATACCAGTTTGCTGAACAAATGAATGACTGTCTTCTGTTTGCTTAGAGTATCTGAACACCAATACTAATTTAAGAATGGAACATTCCAGTGTACATTTATAACTGAGAAATTAATCAACGTTTTACCTGACAAATATAATCAGTGGCGATTTTTCCTTTATGATATGAGCCTGGTTTAGGGAAAATTTAGCCAGGAGATCACTGAGAATATTATAATTGTTGGTTCAAATTGGCTGGCTCCTCCTTTCAGCTTGCTTCACAAAAGAAACTCTACTGACTAGTGTAAATAGGTTAACAGAATAACCATCACCCTAATTGTCGCATCTAATAATGGCAATAGATATTCAATGTTTAGTACTTCAGATACGAAATCCATCAAAGGACCTAATGCTGAGGCTGTTAGAGAATTTATTGTCTGGACATTCCTTTTAAATATATGAATGTATGAGAATCTTATGTTTTCTGCACATGCATTATGACACACCTTCAATTAAATAATAAACCATTCCAATGTATTCTTTTAGAACTGAACGAGAGGATCCAATCCGTAGTGAATAATTAAAGATGAGATGAGAGTATTTTCTTTACACCTGAGTGTATGAAACATCCATGTATGTAACTCACATTGTTCCCTTGTTCTTCCTCGTCCTCCAGTAATTCTTGCGATTCTTGTAATCTCTGTAGCATCTCCTCATCTTTAGCAAGCTACAATGAAATGCAATAAATTCAAACTCTATAATTTCAAATATATTATTTTTATGGAATCATTGGAATGACACAACAAAGAGCCAGGTAACTATGACAGTAAATTGCCTTGAGTAGAACTGCAAGGGTTGCTCCAGAGTTTGAATGTGGGCACATTAACCATTTATGACTAAATGGATTCTTCCATCAGTTATAAAAGTATACATTTGAAGGGCCTATTATTCATCAGGAGGAATGTTCAGGTAATATGGACTGACAACAAACAATAGAAACTAGAGGTGTGACTGTCCCAATGGGACTACAGATACCCCCCTGTTTTTAAAATACTAAGATGTTTCACATGTCAGTAAACATTTAGTTAAAATAATAAAATAACAGTTCCCATTGCAGGTGTACAACCATAACCCTAATCTTAAACCTATTGACCGAAAAATGTAGGAATAAAAGCTTAGACAAAATTATGCATGTTGCGAAAAAATTTCTAAGTCGAAAAAGGGGAATAACTCCACACAAAAAATGTCGGACAGACGTCATAATCGCAGGTGCACAGGTTCCCATGGTACTAAATATCAGTGCCAAGATTAAAAAACATTGAGCGAAAAATGTAGGAATAAAAGCTCGGACAAAATTATGCATGTTGCAAAAAAATTCTAAGTAAAAAAAGGGGGATAACTCCATCAAAAAATGTCGGACAGACGTCATAATCGCAGGTGCACAAGTTCCCATGGTACTAAATATCTGTGCCATGTTTAAAAAAAATTCACCTAAAAATGTAGGAATAAAAGCTCGGACAAAAGTATACATGTTGCGAAAAATTTCTAAGTAAAAAAAGGAAGGATAACTCCATCAAAAAAGTCCAACAGACGTCATAATCGCAGGTGCACAGGTTCCCATGGTGGTTGATGTCTGTGCCAAGTTTCACGGAAATTGATCAAAAAACAACTGAGAAAAACTCCGAACAAATTTGTGTCCACGGACGGATGGACGGACGGACAAGCTGACTCCAGTATACCCCCACTAACTTCGTTGCCGGGGGGTATAAATAGCAGCCATTTGACCACATGTTAATTTAACAGGTATATCCCATCTAATTAATAGGGCTGAGAACATTCTCTAAATGTAATATGCATGCTTTAACATTGAAAGCATGGTATTCAGTTCTGGGAAGACTGAGCAAGTGTACTCAGTTATATTTTTCTTACAAAAACTGATCATGCAGAACGTACATCGTTCTCGACTGTTTCCAACCAAGCACTGTATTTGTCATAATTTTTCCAGCTATTATTAAATATACATTTGCCTCCAGACATACTTTATGCATGTAATACTATAAACACCACAGTCAGCAGTCACATTTGATTTTTCAGACAACAGAATTTTTGCATGTCGTCTCAATAAATAGTAGACGTAATCTGATTGGTAATATTCTGGGATTTTCACCGTGAACAGCCAATGATAAAGCCATTTATATCTACTGGAAACTACCAGAAATATATTACATAAAATACTGCGAAATGAAGGGAAACACTATGCATCGCGTAAAAACATATGTCCAGAGGGGATTTTTTCCAGGGTTTTCAAGTAGTGAATATGTGGTGTACAAGAAGTCCAGGGTTTTCAAGGGCACCTGAAATATTATTTTGAAATTCAAGGGTTTTCCAGGACAGTGCGGAAATACTGAGTTAATAAATAAATTTATAGTTTGAAATTGAGATCTTTTAACAATTCATGAGTGGGGCGCATCCTTAAAGGGGTACTGTATGCCATTTTCAATAAATTCCCGATGATAACAGTGATCTAATATCGATAATATATAGAAAACTAAGTAATTTGAGTCGAAGATGTATTCTGTAAACGTTCAGGTTAATAGGTTATCTTAAAAAGAAAGTTAATAATTTGATATAAATTTAATTTATGGCTGGAGTCATAAATTAAATTACGAATTTCCGCGTACAAGACGTAATCAAAATAATTCACGGACAATGGTTGGGCAAAGCATGGCACACATGATATCATAAAAAACTCAAGCCACTCACTGACTAGTGACTATACAATGACTTAATGAGTATATGGGACTAGTATGCATATAATATAACATTTTTTGGTACATTTGCTTGAAAACTGTCCAAAAATTACTCGACAACGATAATTGGTATTTTCGCATTCCGGTTAATCTGCAATCCGTAACATTACTTCGTACTAAACAGATTTTCAAATATGGAAATCTGGTTACCTTATTCTACAACTCAGAGACTAAAGAAACCAACAACAACATTTGGGTCGGTATCCCTTTAATTGATCACGGGCCATTTGTCCAAATATTCATCACCATCATGAATAGACACAAACAGCATGAGCAAGTTTCATCTCAGTCATAAGTAAAAAACTACCTTTCACTTGAAAAACAGTTAGCACACATCTAACATATGGCCTGACCATCAGGTTTGAAGATCACAACTAGCTCCATTTAATTTGGTCTGGTGGACACCCAGCCTATGAACACCTGTTTTCCCTGTAAACATCCTGACACAATACACAACTCACTTTTTCTTGCCGCCGTTTGCTGCAGGCATCCTTCAGTCTCCTAATTTGTTGTTCTCTTCTTTCCTTCTGTTGCTCAGCAGAGAGCTGGCTGCCTACAGACTACAATTAAATTAGAGAAATTAAGAATTTGCAGCAACATTTCAAAAGGAAAGCAGAAAGACAAAATGCAAACTGGACTCACATTTTTGTTTGGTTTATACAAAAGAGTGCCATCACCGAAACATAGCCAGGATTTCCACTACTACGACAGGCCGGCTGTCGAATGGCCTCATTACCATCCCCAACCATGAATTTGTATTTCGTTACAAACTGCATTCAGCCCCATTTCCCCTCAGGAAGGGAGACCATCAACACTGATGATTAACAGGTTGCAAATAAACATGCACATTATGCCTGAATATATGATGTGATCAGCAGCACGAGCCACGCGGACAGTTATCTACGGTCCTGGGTAAAGATTTTTCGGCGAAAGTCAAACCAATCATGGGGCGATTCCATTTATTATGATTTGCTACGAATTACCATGGGAAAAAGTTAATGGAATTATTGTTGGTGATCAGAGTAATCTAAAAACAGCATATACATGTAGTAGCCAACTGCAAACAAAACATATTTTTTTATTGAGGAAATTGGACAAAACTCACATTGAGCGTGTCGAACAGACGAAGACTTAAGCAAACCTCAAACTATGTCAACAATGCCATGTGGTCATCTTTGGAACTTGTACCGGTAGTAAAAGTGTTGAATTTGCGCCAGTTTAGCATCAGATATAAATATCTGCAGTGGTTGTAACTTTACCCTCTTTGGGTCCCAATCCACGTAAACAATACCACATTGTCACATTCCTGCCAAAAGCTTTTCCAGCTAATGTTGGAAAATTTCCTGGCATGACAAATTGTTATTTGCTTGACTATTTTGTCGCAAGATATACCATGCATGTATAAACAATAACTATTAGTTATACTGTTATTCTCAGCATTCAATACCTTGTCAATCAAAAGCTTTTATATTGCTATATATTTTTTCAATAACTTGTCAGTTGAGTAGCTATTGGCATTATAAATTAGGTATTGTCTTGCTTTATTTAATTAACTTGATGTCAAAAAACATGCTCGGTTTCCATTTAGTTTCTGAACGAAGTTTAAATGTTCCCGCTACCTGTCTCAGGAGCAAGGAAGTAGCTACTTTTCAGTGACAAAAATCCAAATTTTCTCCCAATGGGGGAAAACCATGGTCTTCAACTTGATTTAACAAAAGAAATGATATAAATCTAACTATGTATATACGTAAAGATAAAACATAAAGCAAATTTAAAGACGTGTTTTATGAAATCGTTGCGACAGTTTTTAAATGGGTCACCGATTCAATACTTTATGCTAAGTTCTTTGTACGTCGGTTTTGACATAAATGTAAGGTTTTTTGTAAATTTAGCTTCCTCTAAATTCAATTCTTTGCGCAGACGTATGTGATGATTTAGGGGAAGGAGAGGGATCTGGAGAGAGATTCGTTTCACAGAAGTTCTAGTTTGGTGAGGTTTCACTGTACTATATTCTCAGGGTCCTCGTTCATTAGCTGAAGAGAGCCTCCTCAAAATTTTTTATTTGTAAATTACTAAAAAAAAATGTTTGATTCGAATAAAATCAGGTGAAAGATTCAAAATTGCATCGATCAATTATCAAGGCCCTAACCAGTCTTAATAACTGGCCTATAAGGAATTATCACAGACAAATACAGTGTAACTCATAGTTACTGTGCTATTTTTGAGTTGTAATGCACTGGAATATACAACTTACACTTGAGAAGGGCAGCTGTATTTTATGAACATGTTTCTCATAGTACTCAGGACAAATCCAGTTGTCAAGGTGGTCGGCATATTCTGTGGCCATCAGTGTATGCTCCCGAACTATCTCCTGGAAATGTATTAATAAAAGGTCGTTGATCAAAATATCCCCTGACGAAGGTGGCAGGGAGGAGTTGATTACACAAATATGATACAAAGTGCATATTCAATAAATATGTTGCGCATCTTCAATGTGTCAGTAACAATGTCCTGCAGTTTTAAATTTTAGATAAATAGGATACAAATTGTAGGAGAAGTTGATTTCACAGTTAAGGCCAAGGAAAGGATAGGACAGGATAATTTTTATTTACAATATACACACATGGAAAGTACAATTACAAATAAATATAATATTCATGTATATTGTTAGGGGTGATATAGTCATAACTGACTTCCTATCACCCCTAAAAGCATATTCACTGAAACTTTTCTAAGACGAGAAAGGGTCAATAACACTAAAATAAAAAACATAAAACATTTTCCAACAACACAATATCTGTTACACATCTTCAATTGGTCAGTAACAAGGTCCTGAAGTTATAGGTAATAGGATACAAACTGCGGAATGCGTTGATTTCACAGTTAAGGCACCTGAGTGCATATTCACTAAAATTTTTCTCAAAAAGTCGAGAAAGGGTCAATAAGTCCAAAAAAAAACTACATTTTCTGTCAATTTTCTGGCAACTTTGAAAAAGTTGGTGGACAATAAGTGAATCACTGACTGATGATCCAAATATGGGTACTGACAATCGACATTGGCTTATCATTGGGAAATTGGCAAACAATGGCATCGACAAATACTACATCTATGGTCAAAAGTGTATTACATTATTACAATGAGATGTCTTTGTATATACTCTCTTTTACCATCTCTAAGATCGCTCAAAATGTCATCAGAACTAGTCAATATTGCATATTATAGACGGTTAATTAGTAAATTTTATTGAAGTTGTCATTGGACAACAAACATTTGGATAGAGGATGGAAGGATGGAAAGGCAGATGACACCACTCATTTCTATAGTCACCAGATAATTGTTTTTGGGGGACTATGATGTAATTTCAAAGTATTAATGAACAAAATATGAATCTAATGTGATACAAACCTCACATCTGGACAGTGTGATTGCGTTTAGATGTCCTGGGCATTTCAGCTGGAGAAGTCTCTGCATGAACCAATCCAGATAAGCACCGCCTATATTAAGTCTACGACAATTAGCCGAATCAACATGTCCATTCAGGATAGGGGTGACGTGAACTGTATGATAACCACAATCTATTATCAAAGCATTTGCAACACCTGCAATTGTAATAACCTATGTAGATTAATACAAATTCCGAAAAATATCAAGGCAAGATATACCTATGAAAAGTGGTATCTGTAACCTATAAAAGTCTATAGAGATACGGTTTCAATAATTAAAACAATTCAGCATTTAAAAAGTGAGTCTCTTTTTAATTTATTCTTATATAGATTATTGTGCATAAAGTAATAAGTATGAACTAATAACAGTCATTGAAAAATGAAAGCTATTTCGTATCTGTTTATTTACCAAGTTTCAATACTTATTGGGTCACAAAAATGATTCAGCATTCTTTTTTAAGGTAAAAGTATCACAGTTTCAGATAAATTTGCAGGGTGATTTGAAGATGCTATATAGATGCTATATAAGAACAGGTCACAAAATTTTAAACTTTTTACATATTTTACATTCGCTTCCTGTTCACTTAAACCAAAATGTGGGAGACCTATTTTCCGTTCACCATAACACTAATAGGGTGAACGGAAACTAAACAGATTTCAGACTCAACCTTCAAAAGAACTGTCAGAAAATGGCCTCTGAGGAGCTACACAAAAAGTGTGGTCATCATTGGGCCCCAGCCTGAGTGGCCTCTGAGGAGCTCCACATAAAGTGTGGTCATCAGTGGGCCCCAGCCTGAGTGGCCTCTGAGAGGCTCCACATAAAGTGTGGTCATCAGTGGGCCCCAGCCTGAGTGGCCTCTGAGGAGCTCCACATAAAGTGTGGTCATCGGTGGGCTCCAGCCTGAGTGGCCTCTGAGGAGCTACACATAAAATGTGGTCATCGGTGGGCTCCAGCCTGAGGCACTCAATTCTGGGATCAGGATCACCTTAACTTTTCTCTTCGCCTCAAAACTTCATGCCCTGCTACGTAGCATGTCCATGTTGTGGTAAGATTTTTCAATGAAAATAAGCCATTAGATTTTTGGGTGCAGAGTTAAAAACAAGCAGTCGCAGACTGCGGTATCCCCCGCCGAATTGTGCAGTTGGGGAAGTGCATTCTCAATTCTTAATAATGTTTGCGTTCTCAGTATGTGCTAAACAAGAGGTGGGATTTTGTCAAAAAGCCTGGCTTGCGAACTCATTTTAGGAACTGGTCATGGGAATGAATATACCAAAAATCTTTTAAATCCGTTGACATTTGTGGAAATTAGCCCTGTGACGTCGTCCATTTGCACACAAACAAAATAAACAAAGTCCAATAACTCTGCTGAAAATATCCGGCCGGACCTGGTTTGCGAACTCGTTCTAGATACTGGTCATGTGAACTCATATACCAAAAATCTTTGAAATCCGTTGACATTTGTGGAAATTAGCCCTGTGATGTCGTCCATTTGCACACAAACAAAATAAACAAAGTCCAATAACTCTGCGAAAATATCCGGCCAGACCTGGTTTGCGAACTCGTTCTAGATGCTGGTCATGTGAACTCATATACCAAAAATATTTGAAATCCGTTGACATTTGTGGAAATGAGCCCTGTGACGTCGTCCATTTGCACACACAAAAATAAACAAAGTCCAATATGTTAATGGCTAATAACCTATTATATCTCCACAGCACACTTGTGACTTCCTTCACTCCAATTCAAACTCTAACTGCCATTTCTGTCCATGATGTCATTTCCAGGTCATGAGTTCACTTCCTGTTTCACTGATGTTAATGACACTGTAGCTCTTCCTGTTTCACTGATGTTAATGACACTGTAGCTCAACAATCTCCCTCTTTTCTCTTTTTTTTGTTGTTTTAGTTTTTTTGATAAAACCACAGAAATATTTACAAATATAGAGTCCGTATCATCCATTTCTCCTAAATGTCAATTGCTACTTTCCCTCTCTGGAATGTAGCAATCAGCTGCTCGCCGGAAGCACCTCGTTTTGTTAGGCAATTTGCAAGCTGACTCGAACCTGGGCACCATCGAATGCTTTCTACTTCACCCCGATCAAGACATTGTTTCATCGTACCAATATCGCTTCGAAGACGTTTATCATCAACCATTTTAGTTGTGTGCGCAGCTTCCACCACACTCCTGTTATCCACATAGGCAACAATGGGGATCTTTGTCTCTTGGATACTGCACAATTCACATAAAACTTTCCTGACATATATCGCCTCCTCGACACCATCCTGCAAGCTCATTGCTTCGGCAGCCAATGTTGAACGCACCACTCTTTTTATCTTATGGCAGTTCCAAGATAGAGGACAGCTCAATTTATCTGGATTTACGACAATTAGATTATGCCATTGTACTGCTGATTCCATCAGGCAAATTTGCATAAGCAGCATCTGTAAAAACCACTAATTTCCACTTATCATCTGAAGGAAGTCCCATGAATGGAAATCGAATTGATGTTGTCTCAGATTTCACTCTTATGATATGATCTTCACTGCTCTAGCCAGATCACAAACTTGACCTTTTCTGAATTTAGTGCTCAGTTCTATTAACTCAAAAGCCAAATCAGGTCTTGTCCCTTGCACAATCCAATTTAGACTTCCAACAATAGAACGCAGATCAGTGTATTCATTCATACTTAATTCATCATTTTTGCAGGCAAATCTTCCCGCACGTAACTCAATGTCTCTTACTCCATGAATATAGTTATTCTGATGCAGAATTATTTCATCAACTTTCTGTTCAATGTGGAACCCAACGTAAGTGAATTTGACCTCCTCTACTTTTCCAGCTAGGAAATGCTGTCGCAAGCCACCCATTACATGTTCGTTAAAATCCTTATCACCAGCATGAAGAAAGTCATCCACATGGCTGAGAAGTATTCCTTGTAGTTCACCATCTTTTCCTCGTTTGTAGAACAGAGAAGGATCTAATGTAGATAACACACAACCAAGATGATTTAGTTCATGTACAACACTTGTGTAGAATTGCCGCACTGCATCTTTTAAACCATACAAGCATGTTTTCAACTTCCAAACTTTTCCTTCTGTCTGAGCTTCTTTAGGAGGTCTGATGAAGACTTCCCTTTCCAATTTTTTTCCTTGGAGGAACGCTGACTTAATATTAGTTGTTTTAACATTCCATTTTTTATTTACTGCCAATTTCAAGAATAGTCTTATGGATACTTTGCTTACAGTAGGTGAATCATTTTGTGTCAAACCTTCCTCCTCAAATCCATGGGCGACTAAACGGGCCCGGACATCAGCTCCCCGTTGTGTCAGTACCCAGCGTGTAGAAATGCATTGTTGTCCATTTTCATTTACCTCTTCATAAGTATCAAAGTCCTTTAACTTCTGAAGCTCTTGAATTATTGCATTCCCACACGAAGGATCATGAAGTCTGTCCTTTGGCACAAATGTCATCAACACTTCTTCGGTTTGACTGGTCCTTTTCCACTGAACACTATTCAAATCAATACTCATTTTGTTTCCATCTTTCATCTCTAGATTGAACCAGGATTTATTTGTTCCAGTCGCTTTCCCAGCTCTACCAATAACAGTACCAGGAATCCATTCATCTCCATCTTCCAGATGATACTCAATTTCATCACCTGTTTTCAGCATGATCTTCTCGTCTGACACAGCTTTGGGTGTCACAATGTTCTGAACAGAATCTTTTTCACCGACATTTTCTGTGAATACTTCAATTTTTGACTCAACTGCTTGTTCGACACACGTATCTTCTTTAAGATCACCTGGATTTGAGTTCATATTGTAAGAGTTGGCTTTAATAAGTCGGTTTGAAGAAACTCTCACAAATGTTCCTCCATGTCTCAGAAACACAACTTTGCCATCTTGGAAAACCACTTTTGCAGGTCCAAGCCATTTGTCTTTTCCTTCCCTTTTATAAAACACTCTATCTCCATTAGAATAGCACTGTTCTGCTGCCCTGACCTTGCCTCGTAGAGCCCGTCGGATTCTCTCATCAGCTTCTGTCTGAATAAATGCCCTACGAGCAGAATGTAGAGTATTCATGTGTTCTGCAAAGACTTCACTCATTGTTTTACCATCCATTGCTGCAATATTATCTGTCATGATGTTGGGTATTTGCGGATTGAAGCCGAACACAAGTTGATAACTACTGAACCCATTCCACATTTGTAATGAATTACGAGCCATATTGGCCCAACATAACAGAATATCATCAGGAGTGTCCTTGTTATCATCTTGAAGTTTTAGCAGCATAGAATCTGTTATTGAATGTACTCGTTCACAAAGCCCATTCTGAAATGGACTGTATGCAGCTGTTGTTCACACCTGCACATTGAGAATCGACGAAACTTCTCTCAATTCATCATTATTAAACTCGCCGCCATTATCATGCAACACTGATCCGAATACGCCAAATATTCCTATCCAGTGTTTGATAATATGAAGAATCCATCGGTTACCCCATTTTTTCAAGTCAATGGCAACCTTTTCATTGAAGCTTTTCGCCATGGGAAATGAGACAACAGGCCGTGGCAGTGTTGGAGCATGCATTTGGCAAACATCACAGTTGTCTCAAATGTTCTCCAAAACATTACTAAACTTTTCTTGCCACACACCTGCATCCTTTAGTAATGCTATCAATCGATTGGTTGGTGGATGAGAGAATTGTCTATGTCTATATCTATATTTGCGAATGTCTGTCTGTCTGTCTGTCTGTGTTCTATAGAAATTCACAGGGGACCATCTAGATGATGCCAAAGGAGTCTACTAGGAGTAGCTTTTTACGAGAAAGATAATGGTCGGGGTTAGAATTTTCTAAAGTGACGCCGTTGTTGTCAGGGGGAGGGCAGAAAAAAAAATTGTCACCGATTGCCACCAAACTTATATATAATCATTCCCATAATTTGAGGAATCTAATGGCGTGGTTTAAATATGGCAAAAGTCGCGACGTTCGCGTCAGGGGTGCCCGGAAGGGGGGGGGGGGGGGGGGGGGGGGGGGGGGGGGGGGGGGGGTGGGGTGGCAGATATTTTTTTCTGTCGCCGATTGCCACGAAACTTACATATAATCATCCCCATGAAATGAATAATCCAACACGGTGTGGTTTAAATATGTCAAAAGTGGCGTCGTTTGAGTCAGGGATGAACGGAAGGGGAGAGGGGCACCAAAATTGATAAAACTAATTTTAGCGCCGATTTCCACCAAATTGATATATATTCTTCTTCATGATACAAGGAATCTAATTGTACGATTTAACAACGCCAAATTGTTGTTTTTGGATGAGAGATTGGGAGGGGGTGGGCACTAAATTTGATAATAAGTCACCGATTGCCACCACACTTATACAAAATCATCCCCATGGTATTAGGAGTCTAATGGTGTGGCTTTTATCTGTCAAATGTGGCTTCATTCGAGTCAGGGTTGCATTGAAAGGGCCCTGTCATATCTCTTGACAGGCCTTCCATATCTCTTGACATGTCAAGACTCAAGAGATACATATATTCTAGTGATGTTCCGATAATGAAAAAGCTTATCGGACCGATTTCCGATAACTGGAGGCACAATCGGCCGATTTCCGATTCCGATTCCGATGTTTATATATATTGTGCGTTTGTTCCTATAATGGACTTATATACACCCAATGCACTCCATATCCCACAAGTTTCAAAGCCAAATACATCAAAGAAATATATACACACTGTCGTGACAGTATTTCTGCCGACGTCGGTTGTGTGCTTCCTTTGATGTATACCGGTAGTTGTTTTGACAAAGAGATCAAAGGTGCCGACTCAGAGTAACGTTATGACCATGTGTGGAACACTTGCATGCGGAGTAAAAGTCTTGATTGAATACTTGTAAGTTGTAACAATGTATGGAATGGCGATGATTATTAACTAAATTTTTATTGATGGATAATAATTGCTGTCATATTTGTCTGAGATTTCCCAAGTTTCCATTGGTCACACCTTTTATCTTTTAACAACTCGGAAGCTTTTATAGTTCCGCCTGCTCAATTTTTGTTTCGCAAGTTCAACGTGGAGCTAAGCGTATTTCATAGCATACGTTGTACAGACGAAAAAGCTAATTATGCCCCTACTAACGTTGATCGTTATTGAAGACAGTTCTGATAACAACTGTATTAATTCATTCAGTGTGTGCTTCAAGTTATTGACATAGCATGTGACGTCACATGAGTCATGACACGTGCTCTAGAGGAAGCCTCACTGTAATCACGTCAGCTTTTTAATTAAAGCTTTCTTTAAATCTATTTCGTGTCAACGCGATTGAACCAATAACTTCATATTACACGGGATGTCGGGCATGTGTATTGCCATTCTTATAATATATCATCATATCAGACTGCTTTGATGATGCCAATGGCTTCTTTTTAGGCTGTTACAACTGCGTTTTACATTCAATACTACAGTTGTATTGCATATGTTTATTAAAGCGTGCACATTGCGCTTAGATACTAGAACGTTTTTATTTATTTTGACAATCGGTAAAAGCCGATGTTCAACTGCGAGGTACGATTAATTTCCGATGGGCTATTATCAGCCGATGGCCGATTCCGATTATCGGAACATCACTAATATATTCGTGCGAACTGAGAGACCTCGAACCGTCAGAGGATTGCATATATATATGCACCATATGAAGAAGCACCAAAATTGATGCACAATTTTTTTAGCGCCAATTTCCACCAAATTGATACACGTTCTTATCCATGATACAAGGAATCTAATCATGATTTAAATACGCCATAGTGGTGCTGTTTGGGTGAGAGATGGAGAGGGGAGGGATTGGCACCAAATTTGATAAAAAAAAATTGTTTAGTCGCCGATTAGCACAAAACTTATAAACAATCATCTTCATGATATCAGGAGTGTAATCGTGTGGTTTAAGGATGTCACAAGTGGGGCCATTCGAGTTAGTGGTGTATAGAGATGAGAGGGACACAAAAAATTATATCTATATGTTTAGTGCCGATTTCCACCAGATTGATACATATTCTTCTCCGTGATACGAGGAATCTTATCGTGTGGTTTAGATACACCAAATTGGTGCCCTATGGGTGAGAGATATGGGGACCTTAAATTTGATACGAATTTGTATACTCGCCAATTTTCACCAATTTCATATATAGAGGATCTCACATGAGTTCCTATTTTATACGGAATTTATCAACCGAGTTCACTAAATTTGATTTGAGCCGAGGTTTACCGAGGCTCAAATAGAATTTAGAGGACGAGGTTGATAAATTATGTATAATATAGGACGAGATACCTTTTATTACATGATCAAATAAACCCGAAGCAACGCGAAATATTCATCGAAAACAACAATCATAAACTACAGCGATCGCAAGTTATCTGAAGAACGCTGTGACGTCATCGCACGCGCTGATATTAAACGTGTCTATTACCGATAATTATGAAACTGCTTTTATGGCCAAATTATGTGATAAATATGCATCTCTAATCTCTAATGAGTCTTAGTGTGTGCAGCTTGAGTCCGAAATATGGACGGGAGGGTCACCAAAACTGATACAAAATATTTTTAGTACCAATTACCATCAAATTCAGACACGTTCTTCTCAAATGATACAAGAAATAAAATCGTGCTGTCTGTCTGTCTTTTTGTCTGTCTGTGTGCGTTCTATATATAACTTCACGCGGTACAGTCGAGATGGCACCAAGGCTGTTGGTGGGAGGGGAAATTTAAAACATATGGTGAAATAGTTTTGTCGCTGATTTCCACCAAACGAATACATAATCACCTTCGCAATATGGCGTTGTTCGAGTCAGTGTTGCACCAACAATTGATTTAATAAACCAAATTCCACCAAATTCATACACGTTTTTCTCTAATGATATACCATGAATTAAATCACATTTGGTGTTGTTTGCGTCACGGATGGCGAGCGGATATGCACTATCATTGCTATTCGCCGATATCCACATATAAGTTATATACAGTCACCAGGCCATCTCCATATCATTTTAAGTAGTTGGGCGTTCACATTTCACAATCCCGACATATGGTGACCCACATAAGTCACTTGAACAATTATATCTTCTTAACAGTCATATTTATATGGGAATGGCAATCAAGGCATTCACACAATGAGCTAGCAAAAAGAGATATAAACTAGAAGAAGCATTAAACGTATATTTATCATTCTATTGAAGAGATACATATATTCGTGCGAACTGAGAGACCTCGAACTGTCAGAGGATTGCATATATATAATAACAAAATTTAGTCTGTTCCATTCAATACAGTTTCCACAAAAAGTTACAATTTGTCAAGAGATATGGAAGGCCTGTTCAAAAATAGTGGTCACAGTGTGCAGTCAAATATAGTTTCTTCTGATATACAAGAAAATGCAGTTAGTAGCACAAGACTTTTCAGGATCCTACCAATACTGACATCTGACAAGGGTTTTAGAACAGACTCATCGACTGACATAAACAACTCAAATCTCGCTCTGTGCCTGGCACATGTATCTGATATATATGCGAAGCAACTTTCGTTTAAACTAAGAATATTTAGCCAATATATAGCACCATGAACAGAGGAGCACCTGGACATTTCTTTGAAACATCTGTATCTTCATGGAGATATGATAGCCAGGTGTCCTCGATATCTTAGTCCAACCCACTAGATTGATTGATACATCTCAATATGTAAAACCCAATTATCATCTTTTATCGAACTAATGTGTTTATGATGTTCATGTATCATATTATAACGTCTAATGTATACGCAGTTGTAAATAAATAAATACTTCATTATTGGTGGAACGGATTAATCGCGATAAACAGAATTACAATTGACAAGGTGAGCCACTACTTATATTCCATGACTGTAATAATCATGTTTTGTGATGCTATTTGAATATACAATTTATGAGAAAACGTATAACACTTTAAGAGCATTTTCTATTACCAACAAATATCCACAGCATACATTAACCTGGGCAACGCCGGATAACCCTGCTAGTAATTTATAAAGTACTTTGGACAATTCATTGTCACCTAAATCACTCAAATTAACACTGAACACTTCTTAAACATCCATTCCACCATCTAGTGCAATGCAATAGTGACCAGAAGTAGTTAGGTTTAAACACACATTTTTGCCTAGAATATTTGCTGAATCATTTTCGATATCAAGCCTCACTTGTGCACACTTCATCGCATCCTTTGAAAGGAGAAGAGGATTGTCAGATGCAACAACATCTGTTTTGATGATAACTTTCTTTCCAACAATCTTTGCGGGAATACTATATTCTCCCATTGATCGCATCTGTGTCCCACATCCGAATTTGAACATCCTTGTACCATCGCTAACTTCAATACTGTTTTTATCATCTTCAGTCAAAGAATTAATGTATGTATCCAGCCACTCTCGTCCACATACAGTACTGGAACATGCACTGTCGAGTACAGTGCAATTTCTTGCCTCCTTCCCAAGCTCTTTCATATCTCCCTTATCACTCAGTGTATAAAACAACATGTTCCTGTTCTACTTCAGCTAAGTTCACTCTTGATTGTTTTGCCATGTTTTCCCAGCTATCTGGGCAATCTTTGAGGAGATGCCGGAATGATACACATGATACACACCTTAGACTCTCACCATCTCGACCAACTGGATTGATTTTTCCGGAAGTGTTCATACTATAACTAGCACTACTCGACGAATTTGAGATTCGAGGGTTACTTGCTCTACGTCCAAAAAATTGTCCTCTCTGATAACGCCCTCTCGCCTTGTAGTTATAGTGACCTCTATCTGAACCCGTAAAATACACATCATCAGGTTCGGTCTTTATCGCATTAAATGAAGTCGTGTCGTGTCCACCCACTACAGAATCCCCTTTGAAGTTTTTCAATGATTTCCTTGTCTGTACAAAAAGTGTGTCCTAATGACTGTAGTCCATACCTGTCATTACAAGCATTGTCTCTTGTGTCGAAATCCTCGCTCTTTTTAATAATTTAAACGTAAGAATTTCCGATGGAAGTTTTGAGTCCTTTCTTCAATATTTATTGTACTTCTGGTCAAAATTCACTATATATTCACTCACAGTCTCATTCGATGTGCGCTTATAGTCTTCAAAATCCTGGAATTTTTCCCAACTGTCCTCAAGTTCATCTTTTCCAAGATATTTGTCCAGAAATTCAAGGAGAATGTTAAGTCCATCGTCTTTCTTCAAATCAGCAAGAGGTACTTCATCAAAAACTCATGAAAAAAGACTCATCATTTTCCGGCAGAGTCAACACAATCGCTATCCCTTGTTTTCCTTTGTTCAAATCAGTAATCTCTTTCCAAGCCAGTAACTCTTGTTTATATCGCTCATAATTCTTGTTGTAGGTTGGTGGGTTGATCCTCATAGCCATCCTGTTAATCTGCTACCATTTGTTAATGGCTAATTACCTATTATATCTCCACAGCACACTTGTGACTTCCTTCACTCCAATTCAAATTCTAACTGCCATTTCTGTCCATGATGTCATTTCCAGGTCATGAGTTCACTTCCTGTTTCACTGACGTTAATGACACTGTAGCTCAACACAATAACTCTGCTGAAAATATCTGGCCGGGCCTGGTTTGCGAACTCGTTCTAGATACTGTTCAAGTGAACTCATATACCAAATATCTTTGAAATCCATTGAGATTTGTGGAAATGAGCCCTGTGACGTCGTCTATTTGCTATTTGGAAAATTAGACAAAATTATAAACAAAGTCCAATAACTCCGGTAAAAATATCCGGCCGGACCTGGGTTGCGAACTCAATCTAGGTAATGGTCAGGTGAACTCATATACCACAAATCTTTGAAATCCATTGACATTTGTTCAAGTTATGACTCTTACAATATCGGGACAGACGGTACGACAGACGCTAAGACAAACGGACGGATGGAACCCATTACTATATCCCCCGCAAATTTTAAATTTGGCGGGGGATAATAATGTTGCTATAACTCATTTTTAGGAAGAGAAACTGAAAGTAAAAAAAAAGTGGCTGTCTGAGTAAAATTTAAGTTTCTCAGATATTACTGAATAGAAAATGCTAAAGGTAATAATTAGTAAAAAACAAAACAATTTACTCAACACCAACATGGGGAATCACGTTGTTTCGAGGTTGGTGAGTACCATGCATTCAAAATGGCAAAGTCGAGTGCAAATAATGTACAAAAGCATAATATATGAGGAACTGACACAAAACATAGCCATTTGACTGTTACGAGCAAATGCTAGTTTCTTTTTAAAACAAATTATTACCTTATTTGTTTGGAAATGCTCAGTAGTTTTCTCTAACATTCTGCAAAGTTCCCAGGTTTGTGGAATACACCAGTCCATACATCTAGGAGAATCCTTCGACTGACAACTATAGTCAGAATGTTAGAGCAAACAACTGTGAGTTTGGACACACTTAAGCTTTCAGCTTATTTGAAAAATAGTATAGCATACACTCGTAGCTGCCAAAATACTATGTAATATATCATTATCCTAGTTTATTACCTTTTCCTAGTTCTGGTCAAGTTTGTGATTGCCTCAGCCATTATAAATGTATGATACTCATCAACTGAAAACCATGTGATTCACCACCATGAATACCCTTTCTTGACTCTCCTCAGTCTAATCTAACATGGCTAACAAGTTTTCTCATGCCACAAACATTTTAACATAACTTTTACTGTATTATATATTTCATCGCATCACAAATTTTATAGGATAAAATGTCTTCTTACAAACACTATTTTAGTTAATCAGGATGGCACAATAACTCTGCTACGTTGACAGAAGATTCACATGAAGCTCATTATTTTTCTCAACAAATTCAGAAGGATAATTTATGTTAGTTGACCATACCTGGATCAGGATTGTTCTTGTAAAGGCTGAACAGGCTGTCAACACCATACAGGACCTTTGGCACATGGTAGCACTCAAACAGAAGCTCAGACATCTCTGCAAAGAGAGTGCATAAAATCAGTTAACTGTCATACTCTTGTGTCCCAAAAAAAACATGCAGAGTGGATATTCTAATCAAAAGTTTAATAAATGTGCAAACCCGAAAAGATATGGGGGGTGCGCTCAGTGTAAGTTTAATGTCCACAGGGAAGATCTATCCCACAATTAATTTCTATAATACAGAAAGATCTTCATTTATGTGCATTTTCAATAACAATAACTGGTACATTAAAACTTCATACTTTTGCTGTGTTATTCACATGTAAACAAGCAGTCGCTGATTGCAGTATCCCCCAAAGATTGGCAAAGTTGGGGACAGACATTTCCAAAATATGCTAAAAAATAATTGAATCAGTTTTATTTGTTTGAGATTGGTTAATATTTGTTTTAGTGATGTTACTAGTATATGGCATAATACAAGAATCTATCCACATGTGCTAAATGTCAAAGTACATCATTACATGGGTTAATCAGGTTTAACCCTTTGAACCCTGGCTCCCCACAACGATCGACACCCTGACCCTGGGCTCCCAGTGGTATTTTTTATATTGTGGCCAGTGTTTAGATGTATGGTGTTGTTTATGTTCAAATGGTGTCACATTTCTGAAACTTTAGATGTATGTTCCCCATGGACCATTGATTATTTTACGATCTGGTTACATTGCCACGTGGTCACTCCCTGGTAACGGTTGCTAGGCATCTACCCGATATTTAAAGTAAAATACAATTATAGCTTTTACGGTCGTAATTCAGCCCAAGGAAATTGTGTTTTTGATGCAGTCAACACCCTATTGTGAAATTTGAGATATATCTAGACAGAAGTCTGATCCTAACTTGTATTTAATGGTAGCAACGGTTGCTAAGCACATGCTGATGGTTATGTTCAAATGGTGCTACAGGTCTGAACTTTTTCACTTATGTTCCCATGGGCCACTGTGTATTTTTTTTAGAACGGTATACTTTGCCACACGATCACTCCCTGGTAACGGTTTCTAAGCAACTACCGGAACTGAAAGTATAATGCCTTATAGCTTATACCGTCGTATAATTCAGTGCTAAGAAACGGCATTTTCTATGCAGTCAATACCCTATTGTGAAACTGGAGATACATCAGGTCAGAAGATTAAACCTACATGTAGTTTGTATTTAACGGTATCAATGGTTGCTAAGGCCTAAACAAATAATACCTTTGTTTCCGCTAACGAGCTAAAAAAAATTAGGGTAGGTAGGTAGGCTTAACTTTTTTTTTTGTTAACTTTTTTTTCTTTCAGTATCTTTAAAAATAACTGTATAATACTTGTCAATAACCCAAACTATGCACTTCTTAGCCCCAATCAGGTTAACCCAGATGACAGAGGAACTAGAAACTCCAATTCAATCTTACATATGCTTTAATATTTACATATATACTAGTCTATATACTAAGATAGTCTTTGATAATCCTAATATTTCCTATATGGTCTGGCGACAACTGGAGTCAGTCCAGCACCACTGCACTGTTCACATATTGGAGTGACCGTCTTGTACCGATCTCTTAAGGATGGCTTCACAACACCACCTTCTCCGCATTCAGTGAAGGATCTAGGTATTTTTTGGGGACACCTGTTTTTGGGCAATGATATGCCAAAGGCATAACCTGAAGGCCTGATCGGAGGAATGTTTGGGAAGGGTGACCCCCTGATGATGGTGGGGGTTCTTCCCCTGGAAATTTTTTGAAAATCCATTGCATTTAGATCTAATCTAAGGCTCTTTGAGTCAGTATTTTGAATTTTACAGAGAGGTCAATTTTATCAAGTTTCTCAAGCATAACTTTGGAACTTTTTATATATGTATGGATTGGAAATGCTTATAAGTTATTGTCAGATATCTTTTGGTTCTATGGATTATGCTTATCGGAAGCCTTATCCTGCTTGAAATTAGACTTGCCATCATCACTCTAATTCATAAATAGGCTATTTTATAAAATTCAAGTGAGACACATACCGTACATAATATTCTACATGTACATGTAATACAGAAATCCTACATGTACATGTAGTACAGAAACAATGTACATGTATTAAGATAGTAATGACTATATATGGTACTAATCTCTATGTTAATTTTTCATTTGGTATTATGAGATCCCACTTGATAACCAGGTTGATTTGATCAAATTGTTAATGTTCCTGTGCTGTAATTGATTGAAATACTGAAGTCTGAACGCTGAATGATAACATACCGTACCTGAACTCAAATTATTTGAAGTTTTCACAGATGAAAGCTAGATAAAGCCAAACATACTTTACAGTATGATTCCAACTGTTAAACTTAAATCTTTTTGTAAACTTAAATTTCTTATGTCAATATATATAAATGTTTTGCATCTTGTTATGATATGAATTGGGACCTAAATTAAAAAAAAAAAAAAATTTTAATCCAAATATATATATATTTTTTTTATTTTTTTTGGTCCCAATTTTTTATTTTTTTTGCAATGGCAATAAAAAGTTTAGGGTCGGCAGTTTAAAATAGGGTCGGTCGGGTTAGCGGAAACAAACATATTTTTTGTTTAGGCCTAAGCATATAGCCCAAGTGATCGAATGAGACCACTTCCCTGTGCATTCAATGGCATTACGTCCCGTTTTAGACATCGCCTATAGGGCAAGGTGATGGTCATGTTCAAATGGTGCCACGAGTCTTAAACTTTACATTATTGCTCAATAATGCACGATTTGACCACGTGTTTGTAATGTGCACGCGCAAGTAGATCGGACCAGATGGTATCGTGACCATGCAACCCATTTCCACAGTACTACTCTGGTGCAATGTTAAAATGTGCAGCTGTATAACGCAAATTTATGTACTATGGAGATCCTTGATGTGATTGTATCATTTCACAAAAATCCATACATTTATCATTTTATCCTATGCGCATGCGCGAAACAAATCGACTCAAATAAGAAACTGCGTGCGCCTTCCTCACATATGACAGAACACTGATTATGTATGCAATACTAATTTAAACCAAAAAGAGTGATCGAAATGGTGTCTTTCTACAATCCTGCGAACCGCGCAACAATGTAGATCTTTACCCAAATCCCTTGAAATAATGTACGTTTGTTGAATTCTGCGCTGTGCGCATGCGCATGTTTTTCTACTCCAACTAGTCGGTAACAAACTCATACACATGCACCCATGGCACTGCTGAAGTTCCTTGGGATCATTTACATAGATATAAGTGGATATACCAATGGTGATAACATGTATACACATGCTACAAACGTTTATGATGTCACTGAATGCTGTTGGCCGCTTTAGCGGCCAGTCGGGTGTATGAACGTTTTCTGGCTGGCCGCTTTTGCGGCCAGTCGGGTTCAAAGGGTTAACATACCTATGAGGGGTTTTCCAAAATAAACTTGAACATGGAATATGAGAATGACAGATAAGTTACTGTTTCAGACAGCATGTGTCTATATATGGCATGGATAGAAAGGATAATATTTTCAAAATCCATCAATCGATACCGAATCTATACAGGTGAAGAATGTGCATCATAAATCTGGATCTAAATTATGTCAATGATTGGGTGAAAAATGGTTGAGTCATCACATCGGAGAGCATGTGTCTATGGAATGGGTGGCCAGGGTTAATATATTCTAAGCCAATCAACCAAACAATACCAAAAAAAACCCAGAGAAATGGCGGTATGCCATCATGAAAGGACATGTGGAATATGAACACAAGTAGATAAACAAGTATTACTTTGAATAGTATGTGTATGGCATGGATAGAAGGGTTAATATTTCAAAACTGATCATTCATCTTTCAGAACCAGAATCAGAAATGTTAAGAGTGTTTAATGAGGGTGTGTCTTCATAAATCTGTATATGAAATATATAACTAGATAAGTTCTTGTGTCAGGCAGTATGTGTCTATGACATGTATAGAAGAGTCAATATTTTCAAAACAGATTAACGAATTGAAACAACCATCTATACAAGTGAAGAGCGTGTCATGATAATTATATCTGACAATTATGAAAATGAGTGGATAAAGGTTGTTTGAGTTATTATATTGGATAACATGTGTATATTGGATAACATGTGTTTATGGAATGAGTGGATCGGGTTAATATTTTCTAAGCCAGTTATAAACCAAATAACATAAAAAACCACAGAGGTCAGTGACCTGTCACTATATACCATGATATGAAATATAAACTCAATTGGATAAAAACTATAAAATATTTCAGTTATCAAATCAGATAGCAGAAGGATTAATTTCCTAGCGGATGAACAGATTGACAAAGAAGTTTGTTCCTAAAAAGCATGTGACTGTTAGAAATCCATGCAGTAATTCAGTTACCTATATGTCAAAGTATCTGGTAACGCCAGAATTATCATGAATACTCCAGCCTAACTAACAGATAATTAATCATACAAATGAACAGGCCACCATTGTTTGTGTTTACATAAAGCTGCTGAAATACCCACATGTGATGCCCAGATGGACAGATGAACGACATTGGTACAGGTACACATAAACATCTTTCAAATCCATTGAAATTGTTCGAAATAAACCCCGGATGCTAAAAGGTTTGAAGAAACTTTGTTGTGAAAGTAATATCAAATCCAAAAGAACCAGCAAAGATGTGGATTTTGGACAGAAACCATGCAGCACATATATGTTGTGATTGCCATATGGAACACATGGAAAAAATATTTTGAAGTGCAGCAGTTATCCATTATTAGTAATGATCGGCAAAAAAAACCAACGATGTTCAAGGTACTTTGGAGAATGAAATATGTGTCCACTTTTGTTTACATATTTTTCAGTAGCAACATTCAAAAACTGTTCCGTAGTCAAATAGCTATAGGTTTGTTAAGAGGAAGGAATTTTGGCAAACATAAAATCTTGGGAATTGGGGATAAAAGAAAAAATATTAAATAAGAGCAAAACTCACGTTGCCTGCAGTAATTTGGGTTGCCTATTGGTTCCATCATTACTATCGGATGTGGAATCCTCCCTTCCGAATTAATGCTGAGATGTGAAAATATGTGGTCAAAAATGTTCTCCTGAAAAAAAGTAATGGGCTACAGCTTTTAAAATCTGGAGTCAAATGCTTTATATGATGTGGTTGATAAGTATTATTTTCAACAGGTATCAATTTTCATAAAATAACTGTTTCTACAACTAACCGGAATAATTTCAGGATTTGTTTTTTAACAGCTGCTTCTGACTTAACCCTTTCAGTGCCAAGTATCAGGGAAATATGGGTTGATACAAAAATCGGACTTGGCACTGAAAGGGTTAAGGAAGTCCAATATTCTAAATCAGGCTTCTCAAAGTACCGATGGTATGAGACCTATCGGTACCAGGACGGTTCCGGGTCTGGTACCGTGGTACCGGTTCCAGTACCGACAGTCTCAATTGATAATATTGTATGTGGCTGCTTAGATTTATACGAGTTATATGTACAATGTGGCAGGTATAAAGCTCAGGTTGATCATATGGCTGGAAGTAGATGACAATGTGGATTTAGAAGAATTTAATTAATGAATTTCGCCAATCGATTGAGCAATCATTTGTTCTCAGTACAACAAAACACTTCAAAACAAGCATTTCAAGCTAAGATACTGTATATAACACCACGCAAATTGGTTGTTTGAAAGTGTATTTGAACAATGAGTGTAAGGTTCCATCTTACAATGAAGCATCGCTAACTGATCGCTTTATTTTTGGAGAGTAAACTGTAAAGCCGTTGAGTCGATGATACATGTGTACAATCTGCGTGGCTTGAATTAAGGTGACTGTAAAACATATTGTTATTGAATGGGTGTAAATGACGTAGTAGCCATAAATGTAATTCATTTTATATCCTAATTGATAACATGCAGGCAATGTCATTCCTATGTATGAATATGATATGAAGCGAATATTCAAGATGGTTGGCGGGTCGGTAAGCTTTTCTGCTTTGGTATTTTTACAAAGCGGTTGAATAAGCTTCCTCAGTGTTCGAATATAATTAAAGATGACCAGTTTATATTCATGAACACAGGTTCACTCAACATCACTGACTATTAAAATTGTGAGTGTGGAATCCGATTTAAATAAATAAAAAATTAAAATACAATGATGTTATGCTGAAGCTGTATTGACCGATCATTTAACCTATTTCAACATAAAAGAAAAAAACTCACAAAACAATCATACCAATTGAGCCTCGAGGACAAGTGCATGTGCATGTCAGTTGCAGACTGATCGTTTGATGTCTTTGGAGTATATGAATATACACAGGGCCACCAAACTCGGTCACGTGGTTACTATTTTTAGTGTACAAATGGCCGACGGATTTATCACCTCAAAGTAAGTACTGAGTTCTGTATAACTTTGTTGTTCAATTGACCACTAGTAGACCCACCGGAGAGAAGGCGGAGTAAAAAAATAAAATGGAAGGATTAGAATAATTTCCATTAGATGTTTCGAGTTCTTCGTGATGCCTTCCCAACTAGTTTAACTTGCCTATTGTCGACGTATAGCAAATTGCGATTGCGCTCAAACAATTTCATTTAATTGCCAATACAGCCGCTAAACAGAGCTAAACTATTCATTTAAATAGTGCATGAGAAACAAAATGTCTGGAATATTTTTAATATGCACTTGTTGGCAAATTGTTAACAATTGTTTGTCTTAAACCTAGTTATATAAAAAAGGTAACGCCCACACTGCGGGTAACGCTCACATCACACACACAGATACTCACATTTTCACATCAGTTTCGATCCATTTTAGCCAGCGGATATAATGAGTTGACTATTTTATTACTTGAGAATGATTTTTATATCTTCCACAGGTTATATATGTCGCAATGACAGAGTCATCACTACCAAATTCTCAAAAGAAGTGTGCATATGGTGTCCTACGAACAATCTACTCAGGAAAGTGTGGGGAAGCGAATAAATGGAACGAACGTTGCCAGTTTCATACTCATGCATGTTATCAACGATCGACAGTTCTTTACTTAACTGATTAAAGTATCTTATTAAGTTACACAATCATTCTTTATAATAATTTCTAGATATATGCCCAGGGATGTGTTTATTATTAACAACATGCATAACTATATATATGCTTCTGAAAGAACCCAAATGTGTGCGTATAGTCATACCAATTTAATGTATTGCATGGGGACTATTTTTTATACATTTTGAAGTACATGTGCATGTACATCTGATGAAAGCTTCATTCCAATTCTAATACCGATACTATCCAAGTGATAATCAAATGTCGGAAGACTGAAATATCAGTACATTATTGATGTACATATAATACACTTCTCCGTGCAAAATGCGATGCTTGTCAACCAGGGACTATTTAGAGGATATTACTTGGTTGGTTTGATATTAGGCCCCATATCAGCCCGAGGTAACCTCATATCAGGCCTATATACTATCAAGCCAACCAAGTAATATCCTAATTATTAATTAGATTGCCTCTTAGTAACTGACAACTCTTTCATATGAGTGACGTCACCAAATCGATATACACGTTATTTAGTAGTGAAGTAGATAAATTATCGCATGTCGTGAAAACTATATTACTCGGATGTGTGATAAAATGATATTATTCGGTTAAGGGCAAATTGAAGCGATATTCACAAAAAGTTCGATAACAGGCCGTTCTGGACAAAAATGTCATACCTAATTAATAAGGCAAAGTATTATCAGGTTTGGCGAATCCTAAGTTCAACTATTATAGTTATATTCAAGTGGTATTGTTAAAAGTCGCGGCCATATTGGATTCATCCAGCCCCCGTTCCGCGGTTTAAGTGCCACAGGTCAAAGTTCAGGAGGTGCATTCCATATATGGAACTTTTGAATATTCATGATTCCATATACATCGAATGCACCTCCAGAACTTTGACCTGTAGCACTTAAACCGCAGAATGGGGAGGGGGCTTCGTGAATTCAATATAGCCGCGACTCAGTGATCTCGCTTATACACAGCCATGTTGCAATCTCAACAATACGGCAGCAAATGAACGTTATCCATATATAATTATGTGCGGCTTTTTGCGCAAGCTTTTTATTCAATAATCGCACAACTAAGCCTTTCTAAGTGACATTAAAGATGGTCTATCTCTGTGTAAACATGTGTTATATAGTCACCGGGGTATAAAATATTAGATAGGAATCAAAGACCCCTGTCAAGAAATGCTTCTATCGATTAATATTGATTATAATCGAATATCTTCAGGTCTAAAAACGTGTGGTCGTTTAGCTAACGAACAATAGTGTTACTGTTAACAGAGACCAGAAATGTTATTGTATAATTTTGTCTCAAATAAACGTTAATTAGACTCATTGTCGCTTATAACTATGTAATAAAACAATACACACATTAAATATGTGTCAGTTGACATTCGGAGCATAGCTATGGGAACACCCTAAAGATCTCTATCGCTATATGGTATGGCATGAATGGTCCGTTCTAAAATAGAACAATAAAGTGTCCCATCAAATCATCTCATTTTATAATAAATTATTCGAAATAAAATCAATATTAATTGATAGAAGCGTTTTCGGACATTGGTCTTCAATTAATATTTATTATTTTATACCCAATACAATTGCAATATCTATACCAATGTCAGTGATAATTGACTTCCTTACCGTGACATACATGTATGGCACCATGATTAATCATTCACATGCACGGAGAAAAAAGCATGCATGGTACAATCTTCTGCGACGCTGTGTCTGGTTCGTTTTTGTAAAATACGTTAGGTTCGTTATGCACCATCAAATTCACGAAACGGCGATATCCACATTCAACTCTTATCGATAAATATAACTATACGTAATCAGTTCAGGATGTGCCAGACCTGGTTACAGTGTTTCGAAATATAAATATCCACGTCATCAATGTGTACCGTCTTGCTTGTTGCCACTTAACATCATTCGAGTATACTGCATCCCTGTATTCTTTATGCATCGGTACCAATTGATAACCTCAATCCACAGTAAAAAAGCTATGTTATCTAGCGGAAGTGTTTTGTCAGCTCTAACTTGGAAGAACTATGACAGGACAATTTCGTGACAGGTTTGATTTTATGTTCATTGGATGCATTTTAGACTATATTCTAGAGGAAATTACAGGAATTTAAATTTATCATTGGTGGGAAATGTTCAGATACCAAGTTCAACAAACGACCTGGACCTATGGTAATTTTGTTATTGAATAAAATGGTGTGTAATGTATATGTGAACGAACGTGCACCATAGCCAGGTTTAGAACTAGTAATCACCAATTACCGATCGAAACAGGCCGTTGGAATGGGACGCCACGTAACAAAAGGGCCTGTAAACTTTGTAATAAGAACTTGTTGGGAGATGAATTGCACTATATAATTCATTGCACAGAAATGTCTCACGAAAGAGAGCAGTACATCCCGAAGGAATACCACAAATATCCTAATAGCGCAAAATTCCATATCTTGCTCTCCTCGAAAAAGATATCAATGTTGAAGAAACTGAGTAAATTTGTTAATTATTTAAATGAACAAAACTGGTAGTTCTCCCGAGTAAACGGTTGAGATGCACCCGCACGTTATACACTGCCTATTCCGTATTTTAGCATCTGAACATAGCCGATTCTGAACTATGGCTCATATCGTTGTGCGCTACCAGCGTATAACCAGGGTTACTGAATTCGACTCTAAGAGCCGAACTCAGTGGCGGTGGGCGTGCGCTGGGGGCGAACAACGGGTAGGCTGTCTTGTCCCTAATCGGATGCACACACACTGTTCTCTATTGTCTTGTATGCATGCATCGTATCGTGTATTGATTGATCCATTCTTTGTACCATTTCTAATGGTGGAAGAATAAACTATTCTGCAACAATTGTAACTCGGATCTGTGGTGAGGAGTCAAATGTTCCGTATGGTCGTGGTGACATAAGGGGCAGCAGCAGCCAGATACTTCAGACTGAATATGTGTTGTTGAGATTGCACCGATAGTTTTACTTTCCGCCATTCTTTATAATATAATATAAGTATGTCGTTTGAGATATATAGATTAGAATATTTTCTTCAAGTTTCGATTGTGACGTGGACATTTCCACCTATTGGGAAACGTGGGGGGTTAGGTGGATATACAACTACAACTAGAGGGGTACAAATGGAGTATTTTCAATTGTGAATTTTTATCTGCGAGGTGAAATTGCAAATTACAACTTTGACCATCTCCCCTTGCCGAAAAAATACCAATAATCAGTGCCCCGAAAAACATGTATCGGTCCCGATTGTGCTCCATAAGTTTTTTCTGGACACAATTTGGTTTGGATTGCATTATATAATACAACTGTTTTCCCACAACTCTAATAATGACATGTTTCACAAATTATTTGTGAATATAACGGGGAATTCGTTCCTTTGTTTCTATTGTAAATAGATAATATATCTTAAAAATATATCTGTTCCATTTGTAGGACTATCCCTGCAATATTGTCCGATAGTAGAATCGTTCATTGCTCGTAGGCGTTCTCGGCTTTGTTCCATGTGAATAAAGCTAGCCGATATTATATTATTGTGTGGGCGTTATCATGCCTCGTCTGTTGTCCGAGCGTTACCAATATTACATTTGAAGGCACAGAGATTGGATAGATGCGCAAATTTGCAAAATATATTTTGATATTCATGCAGGAATATGTTTCTCAATTTTTGTCTATTATACCGGATGGACATATGTTCTAAATAAAGCTCAGATGCTTCTTACTGGTGAAATTGGGATAAATGTGTTGGCGTTATCAATAAAAGCCACCAGCGCGAAAATGGGTGAGAAGTAAGAGATTGAAATTTGTGCGAGGCATCAGCTTTATACGGGACTATATTTCTAAAAGCGGTTTTGTTCAATGGACACAAGAAATATATAGTTCTTCTTTCGCTATTATGGCACAACAATAATATTTGTTGTTTTCGAGAAATAAGCATCGGAAGCGAGAATTAGCGATTTGTTATGAGTGTTTCGTTACCCATCACGTGACCGAGTTTTATAGTGGCCCTGATACATGGTATACACCCCACAACATTGATTCAGCTGCTGTTACTGCATGTGACACCAGTCAGGCCACGTGCATCATGATTTGTTTCTCAGTCAGCGATTGGTCATTTGTAATTGTCTTTTATGTTTAGGTCGCAGAATGTGTATGTTCTATGCTCGTAGGTGGCCACTAATTGGTCACTTTGGGTTGAGGCTACCATGGCACCCGATGATATAAGCAGACGATGTGTGTAAATTATCCACTTCATGACAAAACATGTACTCTTTGCGACTACTGATAGATCATATTGCCTTCCGTTTTGGTGGGGGAAAGTTGCAAATCGGGTTTGCTGCTATGCGAATATTGTTACCATACTAGTATGTATACAAGCACCATTTATTTGGCAATAACAAACTGTGGTTCAAATTTGGTTTGTTAATGCTGCAAATGACATCTAAATCAAGTTATCCATAATCCATTACTTATACAAATATATATATATACTACTACCGGGGTAAAACCAGTTAAAACCAGTTTATTGGGGGGGGGGGGGGGGGGGGGGTAAGACGCGCAGGGGGGGGGGGAGATGTCGTAGCACACCGGTACCGGTACTGGTACTGTTGAGAAGCCTGTTCTAAATATTCATCTTCAAAATGGGCACCAGGACTGACAAGAATGCCTAAATACGCTCTGTAACCACAAAGCTAACATTTAAAATTATGCCTGCTGTATATATGATTCAGTTTCATTTGTGTACAAATAAATTAATTAGCAATTAGCAGGTAGACATCCTTTCCGTATTAAAAGGACGATCATTATGCTCAATAATTAGCAATGACTGCTTATGCTTATTTACAGGCATGTTTAGGATCACCTTTAGATGGGAGCTATCGAATGTGACCAATTCAATGAAAAACATGGCTGCTGGCATGTATACAAATAAAGTTTTGTATACAAATAAAGTAATTGGCAATTAGCAACAGGTAGACATCCTTTCCGTATTAAAAGGACGATAATTATGCTCAATAATTAGCAATGACTGCTTATGCTTATTTACATGCATGTTTAGGATCACCTTTAGATGGGAGCTATCGAACGTGACCAATTCAATGAAAAAAATGGCTGCCTACAGACGACATCCCTCATCCGATCTTCACCATACTTCACACAGATCTTTAAGGTGACCTCTAAAGGGGAGCCTTCAATTTTCACAGAAATTTGATAAAAAGCATGGCTGCCAGCAGCCATAGGATCCACAGACACACTATGCAGCCTGCATGTTTAGGATCAACTCTAGATGGAGCAATTTCAAATGAAAAACATGGCTGTTGGCAGGCACCTTGGATTTTGCTCTTTCCGTGACTAAATCATTCGGCACATCCTACCATCCCTAAATCCTTCGGCACACCCCTATAGACGACATCTATTATCTGACGGTCACCAGACTTCATAGGGATCTTCGGGGTGACCACTAGATTGGAGCCATCAAATGTTTCCAAATTTCATTTAAAAACATCGGCCATCTTGCAATTTACTTTATATATATCTCTGCATGATGACATCTAGTACTACTTTCCGCATTCCTAATCACTCCATTGACTGTAACACATGAAATTATCCACTCTCCAAGTTGAGCTACAGTTTCATTGATACTTTCATTATTTTAACATTTCAGAGGTATGACCATGAATCAAATGGTCACCAATGTAGAAATAGTGGTCACTCATGCATGACTGTTTTGTGTCTTGTCATACAGATCTTCGACAAGGCTGCCTAAATATGCTCTGTAACCACAAAGCTAACACGATTCGGTTTCATTTGTGTACAACTAAAGTAATTAGCAATTAGCAGTTGTGCATGTTAATAGTAAGGGCATGTTTTCAACCTATTTCTCATAGAAAACCCACAATTAATAGGGTAATCAAATCAGAAGGTATTTTTTTTTTTGACATTTCAGAAAGGTATGTCAGTTACCAAAAAATTGGTATGCCCGTTACTGTGAGTCAAATTGTCACCAATGCAGAAATAGAGGTCACCTAAGCATGAAATCAGGCTTTGTGATAGAACATCCATAGTTCATCCCTTTAATAGAAAAAATATATGGATAGTTAGGAAGACTTCAGAGTTTGGGGCTTAACCCTTCCATGACTGGAGCTTCCTGAAATATTGCGAAAACCTTGTGCCAGTGCCAGGGCGCATATGTATAAGAGAATGCATTGGCCTAACAATACTTACCTTGAACTTGTAAGCCATGCATTCTGTTATATATGTGAGGCTCCCTGGGAGATTCACATATATAACAACGAGAGGCCGATCACGATCGGCAGATGTTTAACCCATACCTTGGCGATAGCGATTCGATTCGCTATTTTTATAAATTTAATAAATCCTTACACCAACCTTTTCATGAGTGCAAAAGTTTCAACAATTCACACTTAATATAGTGATCGTGTGAAAAATATTTAGTTATCACTTTGTGTCAACAGGATTGGTGTAGGATGTTAATATTTTTAAGCAAATAAACCCAATGACCCTCACTATGCAGGTTAATAGGGGTGTGTTCTCATCAAATATGCCAAGAACTACATGTATAAACATAATCAATGGAAATATTTGAGTTATCAAATCGGATAGAATGGGGTTAATCTTACCCAAACTAATGAACTGATAAACACAAAATAGTCTATAAAAAGCATGTCATTGGATTTAGGAACCCATACAATAAGTCAGTCTCAAGAATACCAGCACCATTAATATTACCATGAAGCCCAAATGCAATTGAGGGAATTTCAAAATAAGACATTTCCTCTAATGATGTATATTCAATTGGTGATTTATTGAAACCCTTACTGAACCTGGATCAAAGTGAAAGGGATAATATTATATCTGTTTGTCGCATAATATGTGTCTATGGAATGGTTTAATTTTAATCCCAAATCCATGCAAATCAAAAGTGGATCACCATCAACCTGGACATAATATAGGAGAATGATCATATGAAAAGCATCAAAACCATATGATGAGTGGAGAGGGTTAATCATTTTTCAATGACATCATATCATGGAACTAAGGAATGTGTGGATTAATTTTTGTCTAAGATAAGAAAACAGTGTCTGTAAACAACAATGTCTGTAAAACATCCATACAAAGTAACAATGGACTGTTCCAATTTAATATTTTAGAATAGGTGTCCTATAGTGTGTGTACATTAACTAATGTAATGAACCTGTTTCAACAAAGGGGTTAACTTAATATTGCACAGAAAACAGAACTCCACCAGATAGGCATCAATCAATTTGACATTATTATAAACAAATCTGCAGTCAGTGGTACCACTATCAGGCTTTATAGCATGCCATATCTAATGTCCATAGTGATAATTAACTCATTTCAATAACACACATGGTCTGTGAGATATCATCTCTTCAAATTCCCAGCAGTAATTACTTGAATTATAAAGGGTCATAACTCTGTTAAAATATATCTGATCAAACCCATATTCAAACTCGATCTGTATTTAGGGGTGATAAATTCATATACCAAATTTGGTGTTGATCAGATGAAAAATGTTTTGAGTCATAGCAGCTTGGGTGAATAATTCTAAGTAAACATAAGAGTGAAATGGTTAATTAAACAATACCAAAAACCATACAGACGAAGAACGTGCTAAGAAAAACCTAGGTAAGAGATATGAGGCAGATCAGAAGAAATATGTTCAACTTATTGCATTGGATAGCATGTGTGTAAAGGGTTAATTATTTTCTAATCCGATCAACCAATCAATACCAAAAACTATACAGATGAGGGGTGTGTCATCATAAACCAAAATATCAAATATGAACACAATTGGACAAAAAATACTTCAGTTATAGCATCAGATTTTTTTAATTTAATTTTTTTAAATTTTATTTTCGAAAAAAGGGTCATAACTCCTTTAAAATAAATCGGATCAAACCCATATTCGAACTCGATCTGTATTTTGGGCTCTGAAACTCGCATACCAAATTTGGTTCCAATCAGATAAAAAATATTTGAGTTATCACACCATGCGTAAAGTGTCTACAGACAGACAGACGGACGGACGCACGACGAGTGGTCAATCCGGATGTAGACATTATGTTTACCATACTATGGTATAGGTAAACATAAAAAGCACTGGCACAAGATTTTGAATGCTGCACATGTTCAGTTCCATCATGAAAGGGTTAAGAGAGACAACAACACTGATTATTTGATCAATCGACTATATAAACCTTCGACAGGTGTGGTAGTTGACAGTAATTTCTTTTTCGTCGATGAATTGCCCGAGGGGATGGGTATGGTCATGTATGCAAGTAGTACTATGCACCGATGCTATGCCTGGAAGTAACATTTAACAGCATGCCGGTCATCTTAAAAGAATTTTGTGTGTGACATGTTCTCAGTTTGTTTACAGGCTGGCCAATTCCATTGTCTTTGATGGCGGCACCGATGCATTTTTTTATTGAAAATGTCCAGGTTATACACAGTATTAATTTTGACAACATCCCGTCACCCCCCCCCCCCCACAAAAGCTCAAATATGTGTCAGTGTACCTATGTCTTCATTAACTTCAGTGCATGTGCACGCCTTTCACCGCAGTTTCGAGCCTTTAAATTTAGCTGACTTAATGCGAAGCAAGTGTTCTGCTGAGATATGTATCAGTGGCTCGCAGTCGAGATTAGCTTTACTTCATGCAATTTTTTCACAGTTACTATCACGTCGTGTGTGCAGTTTACAGAAACCACGGGCTCAATGGCAATTCTGGGCAGTATTTAATAGTAAGGGCATGTTTATTACTACATCAGGACGAATGAGAGCATGAGCATTCCTTTTGCATATGAAATAAAACACAGAACACTGACAGTTTATAAATGTGTTCAAAATGGATGTAAAGTTATAAGTAGTCATCATAATTTAGCATTTATCACTTGTTAACTTGGTGTTTAATATATAGGGTGTATATATGAATGATTAATCGACGATATCGGTCGATTAGTCGATTCTGAGAACTCAGTCGTGGCAACCCTGAACCCTATGGATTTTCATTTCATTGAGTACGCCTGTTACCGAAGTCTCAATAGCCCATATCATCTAGATCATCTAGATGATGAACAACTTTGGGGTGAGCTTTGAAATCATGCACAGCTGGCAGTAAGACAGTCAACATATTTCAAGCAAAATGGTCTTGAAATTTTCTTCTGGATGGAACTGCCAAATTCTTCCACGTTATATATTTTTTTAAATGGTAGGTAATTCCCTACTCTCATGTGCGTAATAATAGTTTCAGTATGATTATTAAGTTTGGAGAAAATTCCCAACGATCACTATTATTTGGCATTGAGACATAGAGTGAAGTTGCCATCACTATGGGACCCAAAGTCAGTGGTATGAGCGGCTGATGATCACATCAACATTTCCATTAGAAGCTCACACTGTTATAGGAACACTGGCCTGAATAATGTTAACTATAACTAGATTTCAAATACTTCCCTATCTGAGATTTTCAGTCTACCATTCAGTCACAGATTTTAATCCTTTCATAATTTGAAATCAGAGACCAATGGAGACTGTACGTTCCGAGTTTAGTGATGATCGGACCAGAAACAAAATTCAACCCATTTTGTCCCCCTTCCACTAACCACGTCCTTTATTCGACAATGACAAAATGGTCCCAATTGTTCATACCATCATTTAAAACAAATAGAAATATCAACTATTGACCTAGGTCCATCACTTTCAGAGGAGATAGGGCCACAAGACACTCTCGCCAACCTTTAAATGTTTGAAGGCCCGTAACTATGGTGCTTACCAAGCAATCAGAGAACTCAATTCAAATTTGTAATCAGCGACTCATCGAGACCTTTTATTCCGAGTTTGGTGAAAATCGGATAACAAATAAAATTTGGACCAATTTGGACCCTCTCCCCTTATTCCCCCAGAGACCAAAATTATCCATGTCTTCATACCCAGGGTTTCCACTAGGGGTTGGAGGAATGTGGCCGTATTTGGGAAGCACATACCCGACGCCTTGTCAGGAGAAAATCTGGATGTTTGTCACTGAAAGTAGCCATTTCCTTGCATTTGAGACAACAAGCAGGAACATCATTGAAGCTTTGTAGAAACCAAATTAAAACAGATAATCTTTCTTTGATCTTAAGTTGATGAACTAAAAGCATGTACACGCCCGATAACCCTATAGGCTGGTGGCTGTGGGTAGGCATATTGCTGTAGCGATATTGTGTGGCGGTTTTCACACGTGTGCTCAGAATTTGAGGAAAATAATAAATTATGGAATACACCCGGCGAGAACGCTTATGGCATTATATAGGACCATGACTGGTGTATTCATACACCATTTGTGATAGCCGTGTGCCTTTAGATATATTTTTTATTACTTAATTTGTCAAATTTTACAACCGGTTTTTGTCGTTTATCAAAGAAACTACCTAATATAAATGGTAGAAATCTCGATATGTAGGCTTCATGTACACATGTCACTAGATGCACATTCCATTGATACAATGAAACCAAAATCCACAATAAAAGACATATTTTTCATGGAAAAATATCGATTTTCCTGAGTGTCATATCACAAATTTATGACAGGCATATTGCCTTCGCAGATAGGCTCATGGCAAAGCACAAACTTGTTATGATAGGCAAGTGGCATTGTTGATAGGCACTGGTAAATATTGACCAAGCTCCAATTTAGCACTTTAAAGCCAACAATATGCAACTTCTGGCATATATTATTGTATAAATACACTCTGGAATGATTATTCATTCATATAAATTAGACAGAACCACACATAATGTGTGCAAGACGTGAAAATTAACGCACGAGTTTGTTACGCGGAATGCTACAACGTTACAACGATGGGGCGCGAGTTGTAACTTGCAGCATAATTTAATTTTCTCACCACGCACACATCGAGATTTAGCGTTTATTGATTCGTTTCTGTCGTAATTTATAGCCATTTTTATCAAACTGATAGGTAGTTCTTGTTAAAAAGATAAAGTTGACGTGATTTGTGACTCGTGACGTCGACGTTTTCCGTATTGTATACGTGTTGAATACGTTGGTATCTGGAAAGGATTTCGACACAAAAAGTGGGACGGAAAAATATGCCAAAAAGGTTCATTCGGGAATAGTTCCGGCGGACTTAGAACGGGAGGGAAAACGTATTGTTGTGAATAATGAAAAAACATTTATTCTCAATATTCATTCGAAGGTGAAAAGGTTAAACACACCAGTTAAAAGGACGCTCGACTTTGGTTCCGAGACCGTACAACATGATAGTTTTGATGATGACGATGATCTCGATGAACTTGACAGAGATACCATGAAATTTAATGATGATGCCCGTGATGGTCGCTTCGAAGTGGAATTATCCCAACTGTCCAGGATGCTACCCGATGTGTTACGAAATCTAGAACGCGAGGGCCAGGGCGACATGTTTATGAAGTTTAATCGTTTGGTTGCACAGGACGAGTTACCTCTTGATAACATTTGCTATCTCCTTTTCCTGGATGTGGTAAATTGGTTTTCCACATCGAATACATCGTTCATGAGATATCCGGAAGCAACCAGAGAATTTTGGAAGGCGGGATATCGATTTTTTCATGGAAAATTCATCAGATTCATGGGTGGTATCAGGAACTTGGGACAAGTTCTGGAAGGCTTAACCGAGAAAGGGTGGTTCAATCCACACGAATCCCGTATAAAGTTTGCTGTACCCAGCAAGAGTTGCTTGTTGTCCGCCAAACCTACAATGTCGTTTCTTCCTGGAATTTGTGACGAAGCAATTCAGAATATTGCAGAAAATGTGGATCGAAAAGTAATAAAAATAGCGGTTGATGGGAAAAAAATATGCAGAGGTAAGGGGAAGATTATGGGAGTCGTCGATTGCTGGGGCCACGAAACTGAACCGACGTTAAAGCAAAAGAAGACAGCACTGTTGGACGATAGAGCGATGGTGATCAAATGCATGACCATTGCCGAACGAATGGAAGTGGACGATATTAAACTGTTGAATATGATACAAAACTCATCGGCAGTTGAACTACTTAACCTCTTGCAAGCGTTGGTGACAAGAATGGCCGAGATCAACCATAATCTAAAGGACGGTGCTGAATCAGCTCGACTGACAGAAGACAAGTTCAAGAAGCTGGCTGGCAGTAATTGGATCAAGTCCAGGTTTCATCCTGTAATATGTTTGATGCGGACGAAACGAAGCGAATTCATCCAACATTTTGACGACAGTTTGGAAATCGCAACAGAACTGTCACATATGGAAGTGTACACAATGGGAAGCAGGAATCTTGTTGTCCTTTCAATTATGTTGTGGTATCTGAGCAACTGAACCTTCATGAACTCAATGAACATTATACAGGGTCGGAAAGTGAGCATATGAAACAACGAACCCGCTCAAATTTGTGCTATTATTTCATAATAAACTGAATAAATACTAATTATTTCTAAGTTTTAATACATTTTATCAGATTTATTGACTAATTTCTGCATTTAGAAGAAAAATCTTAGATTTAAATGTCAGAAAATTTGAAATCATCACGCGATGACAACTCGATGTTTTTTTTCTGAGGTGATCATTTCTCCGATATGATATATCGTACTCGGTGAATTTTAGACGCACCCAAAAACCTGCCCCACGGTACTGACAAAACATTTACCACTATAAATGCGCACGAAATCTCACGGCGATTCCTCCTATATATAGCCCATGAGACAACAGCGCCCACTCAATTAAGTTAACGCCCCACACACATTTGTATTATTGCTCGGTGCTCCTGTTTATGTATATGCGGCATAACTGGGTCATGGTCAAGGTCCACTATATGTATGCTCTAGCTATACAGGTTCTAGCGTACCCTAATTTTCGCACCTGATATTTCTCTGAGCCCAATGTCTTTACCTATATTGATACCAGATAAAATTATGTATAACTATTAGCTACATTTAGCATTGGCGGGACATTGAATTATTGATATTAGCATCGTATACTGTTATTTATTTGTGTGCGGTTTATATTCCATAAACCGGCGTAGACATGAATCGTTCTGGTCGAAGAGAAAAACACAAATATATGAACGCCATTCTTTCGAAGAACGCCAAAAAATAAAACCGGCTATAAATGGTAGCTATATATATATTATCTATATAGTGGACCATGACCATTCAGCCTGAAAACTGCACAAAGCTGGCATGGCTCATTTTTTTACATTAAAACATGCTGAATAGTTTGGGCTATACTTTCCCCATTTTCAATTAAACCCCCATTTTGCAAGTTTGTCACAATTAAAAAGTTTTACATTACAACTGCCAGTATTTAGTTCTTGGAAATAAGTGGTGTATGTTTCCTGACTCATGGACGATGTGAATTTACAACACAGTGAATAATATAGCATCACAAAAGCGTTTTCTCAGACTAAAACCACTATTGATCATTGTGCTACATGCGTGTCTGTGTTTGCCATATGTCTATCCTCTCGGTGTTTGGCTATTCAATAGGCCTACCACAAAATAGTGACGGGACAGTATGTCAAATAGCTTTTTTTAACTGAAAAATGCATTATTTGAGTTCGCAGTCATGTTTGTCTTGTCACTGAGATACTATACCACATGTATCCACGAAAATAACTTACAAATCGACATGCTGAGCAAATTTGGGAGTTTGTTTACTTTGAAAGTTTGAAAAAGTCGACAAAATCCGAGATATTTTGTCTTCAAACAACGTATTCTACAATGCCAAATTGTTACCAAGAGATTCAACCTATAAATCAGACATTACTGCATCTGACGTGATAAAAAAATCTGACCTTTTACAGCATATTTGATCAATTATAATCTAAAACATACCTTAGTTGAGAAACCCGCCACGCAATATCACTACAGCAATATGCCTACCCACAGCCACCAGCCTATAGGGTTATCGGGCGTGATGTATACAGTTGATAAAACAACTTTTATAACAGTAGCAATTTAAGTGACATCAAACGGCACCGACATCAAAGGGAACCGCGGTTGGCAAAGACACATTGTCACAGTTTGCTCTTGCTGCAGCAGTAACCAGTGATAATTATGTCATGGGCAGAGGTCATGTCACGTGCTATACTCTGCATGCTTTCTTTGTGTTTTGTTCACTGTACCAATCAAAACAGATTGGTGTTAATTCAAAGGCCATTCCTCAGACGGTAGTTGACTTCATGCTGGATTCGTATAATGGATAGATAATTTTTGAAAAATTAATTGGATTGGGAATAAATACACTGCCACTGAAAATAACTATTAATATTTTAAGTGTTTTATTTTTAATTGAACATTTCTTTGATACAGACCTTGCTTTGAGGTAAAATGTCTGCACTGTTCATGGCAGCGACTGCCAGACCTAACCTGTGTTCATGGTTGTAGCTCAGAATTAAGCCCCATACTGACTTACCAATTTATAATGCGCATTCCGAGGGGAAATAGTGGGTTTAGAAAGTTGGGACTTATATGTATATACCGAAATCTACCTACGGTAATTTAAAATGCAAGAAGATGATAAACATTTGCCGACAAAGCGTTACCCAGGATGGTGGAGACAACTTCAGACAACTGTGCACGTGGTCCACGCTACTGATCATGTCTTATTCAGGCACCAGGTGCAGGATTCCTTGCAATCTGTTAATCTTCAGTGTCGGTGGTCACGCGTCCTGTGTAAAATGGGGGCTGAGCTAGGTCTGTGGCTATTTTGTGGCCAATATTAAGTCAAGGTTGGGGAGGGGAATGAGGCCGCTGGACGGCCGGCCTGCCGTAGTAGCGGAAACCCTGTCATATCATCATTCACAATAGACCAACATGTCAATTATTGACCTAGATTCAAGTTTCCGAGGAGATAGAGACACAAGGCACTTTACTCCAAATATTAATGTTTTTGGGCCCCTAACTTCGGTGTTTAGCATGCGACAGGAGAACCGTTTGCAAATCTGTAGTCAGCGACTCATCGAGACATTTTATTCTGAGTTTGGCGACAATCGCATAAAAAATAAAATTTGGACCTCCCCTGACCCCGCCCCTTAATCGACAATGATTAAATTGATCCAATGTCTTCACACCGTAATTTCTCATAAAAATACATATCAACTATTGACCTTGATTCATTAGTTTCGGAGGAGATAGGCTGACAAGGCACTTTAGCCCAAATATCAATGTGTGAGGGGTGCCTGGACATGTCCCTGTCCTAGATAAAAATATGGCGAAGAACAAAGTGGACTTGTTCAGTTCCTATCAATTTAATCAACGCAATTGTTGCAAGCCGTCTATTGGGATCATGCTCAAAATTATTTGAATAGGGTTTCTATCTCCTTCGGCAATAGCAATAGCCTCAGCAAGCAAAAACCTACAGGGCAACACCAATAGCATCGATTCTTAAAGGTATTTAATCAGCAAGTGATTGTGATATTTCATTTGTATAAATTATCAGCTCTTTAAGCTCTGCCCAATGCTGTCATCCAGTTAGCAAAACACATAATATTTACCAGATGATATAGTCAGCTGATAGTCATGTGAACGCGCTAAATATCTGGAATGTTCGAGTTTAAAAAAAATAAAAGTATTATCTACAGCCTAGTACAGGATATTTAATTATCTTGACGAAATGGATATTTTAAATGTATATCTATGACTAGCTTGGGTACCCGGTGTTGCTCGGCTAAAGAATGAGTAAATTAGTCACCTGAGGTAAATAAACATTACCGATTGCATGACAGTCTCCGGATAAGTTACCTCTATCTTTTAAGTTGATACCTGTATTGCTAGTTATTTTAATTCATCTGAGGTCAACAGCACCTATCCCATGACACTCACTGTGTCAAATTGCCTGTGTGCCAATTTTACCACATATCTTCTGAGCTGATAATAAACGCTATTCAATGATCATAAAATGTTAATATGAAAGTGTCAATGACACTGTAGCTCAACTTGGAAAGGGAATAAATTAATGTATTACACGCAATGGAGCGATTAGGAATGCAGAAAGTTGAAATGTCTAAGTAATACTAGATTATCAACATGAAGAGATATACATGTATATATATATGAAAGTAAAATCCAAGATGGTTGCTGGCAGCTATGTTTTCCAATAAAATTCAAAAACATTTGATAGCTTCCATGTAGTAAGATCAATATCAAGATTAATATGAAGTCTGGAGATGATCAGATGAGGGAAGTGGACTGTAGGGTATGCCAAAGGATTTAGTCATGCAAAGAGTAAAATCCAAGGTGGCGGACAGTGGACACGTTTTAAGGCCAAACGACCCTAAAATGACTCGTTCCTATCTACGTCCCAATGTCAACAGCCATGACAAATTTCATGTTGGTCTGACTAAAGGTACGACCTGTAGCCCGTGCCAAAGGATTTAGTCATGCAAAGAGTAAAATCCAAGATGGCTGCTGGCAGCCAGGATTTTTGGCCGAATGACCTAAAAATGACTCGTTCCCATCTACATGTCATTGTTAACATCCATGACAAATTTCATGATGATCTGACCAAAGGTACGACCTGTAGGCTGTGTGAAAGGATTTAGTCATACAAAGAGTAAATTCCAAGATGGCTGCCGGTGGCCATGTTTTTTGGTCGAATGACCCCAAAATTACACGTTCCCATCTACATGTCAATATTAACATCCATGACAAATTTCATGATGAACAGATGAACAGTACGACCTGTAGCCCGTGCTAATGGATTGAATTTTGAAATCCAAGATGGCCACTGGCAGCCATGTTTTTTGTCTGAATGACCCAAAAATGACTCGTTCCCATCTACATTCCAATTTCAAGCCATGACAAATTTCATGATGATCAGACTAAAGGTACGACCTGTAGCCCGTGCTAAAGGATTTAGTCATGCAAAGAGTAAAATCCAAGATGGCTGCTGGCGGCCATGTTTTTTGGCTGAATGACCACAAAATGACTCGTTCCAATCTACATGTCATTGCTAACATCCATGACAAATTTTATGATGATCCGACCAAAGGTACGACCTGTAGCCCGTGCCAAAGATTTAGTCATGCAAAGAGTAAAATCCAAGATGGCTGCTGGAGGCCATGTTTTTTGGACAAACGACCCCAAAATGACTCGTTCCCATCTACATGTCATTGTTAACATCCATGACAAATTTTATGATGATCAGACGAACAGTACGACCTGTAGCCCGTGCTAATGGATTGAATTTTGAAATCCAAGATTGCCGCTGGCAGCCATGTTTTTTTCCGAATGACCCCAAAATGAATCGTTCCGGTCTAAATGTTGATGTCAACAGCTATGTCAAATTTCATAATGATCCGACCAAAGGTACGTTGATGAATCACGCACACACAGACGACAAAGCCATGGCAATAGCTCAAACTTTACAAAGTAGAGTTGAGCTAATAATGTATTAGTCCCCCTTTAAGTCATCTGAGGTCAAAGGCACCAATCCCATGATATTCCCCTGGTCAGTTGACCCTTGTGTAGGCCCTAGCAATTTCCCTACATATTGTCTAAGATGATAAGGAACACTCTTTATTGCTCATATTTGTTTAGTAGTGCCCCTGTCATCTGAGGTCAAAGACACCTATCCCATGATATTCTCCTGGTCAGGTGACTCCTATGTACCAATTTTCCTACATATCGTCTAAGTTTTAATATTGTTCATATTTGTTAATTAGTTGCCCTTTACGTCGTCTGATATCTATGGCACGGTTAATTGACATCTGTGCACGAATTGTCAGCTCCAAGGGTCTAGCCAAAACATCTATAAATTAATTATAAGTGCCCCTTTAAGACATCTGAGGTCAGTGGGACCTATCTATATAAGGATTAACTGTCATGTGGACTGTTTTTATGGAGATGTAACGGTGAGGTAAGTGGACATAACTTGTGTAAAACCCGAAGGGTTTTACATACAAGTTATGTCCACTTACCTCACCGTTACATCTCCATAAAAATACATTTAGCGAAAAAGCCACTTTTGTAAATATATTTAAATCGAAAAGTGTATCGTGACAAGATCAGCCCAAAATACCCAATAGCACCCTTGGCAAAAGTTAATAGGAACAATTTCTCTTCATGTTGAAACCCGATGATGTATTAAGTCAATCCTGCGTGAGTCAAAATGCGCCCAAAGCATTACGCGTTCGTCTTTCCAAACCTAATGACGTATCGATGGTGTTATTAGCTTGGTGTTATGAGGCGTTGCGCATTCACCGAGAAATAACTGCAACTAGCCACGTGGGCGCCGACCAATCAGAATGCTGGATTTAGTGATGACAACACTTAGTGTGTAAATATTATCTAATAACATTCCCTGAGTCAAATTACCCCTATGTGCACATTTTCAGCTCCTTGGATAAAGCCGTTTGGTCACCTATACTCACTATAGCCCGGACAAACAAACAAACAGAATTGAGTTTTATCAGTATACACATGTAGATAGATTAGTATATTGAAAAAAAATATAAATAATTTTTTCACAAAATAATTTCTTTAAAGCAGAAAGATTCATCCACCCAACCCAACCCTATTTTAGTGTCTAATACCATCGTAGTTAAATTAATTCCTTAATTTCTGACAGAACAATAACAACATATCATTTATCTTTAACCCTTTCATGACGAGAGCTGCGCTGGTGCAGCATTGAAGATGCTGTGACAGTGCATTCTCTTAAATATGCAAGTCTCCTATAAGGAGCCTCATATATATTAGAGAATGCACTGGCTTACAAGATAAATATTGTTAGGCCAATGCATTCTCTTATATGTGTGAGGCACCCTGCACCCTTTAGGCGACTTGCATATATAAGAGAATGCATTGGCACAGGGTTTTTGCAAAATTTCAGGAAGCTCCAGTCTTGAAAGAGTTAATGATGCTGCATTTAGTTATTTTTTACTCATTATTCATTTATTTGATTTTTTAATGAATCAGACTAAATTTGATTTGAATCATTTGAATGATGTCAATGTGTACTTTCTCATCAACTGTATATTTCGTTTTTGTTATTATGTTTATATCATTTTTATTTATGTTGATCTAGCTCTTGTGGGTCTTATCAGCAGTCAATAAATCATAATTAATTTAATTGGTATGCATTGCGTTGATGTTGTAAACGACTGAGGACTACATTAAAAGGGACACTTATTTTGAGAATATGTGTATGTGTTGCTTTTAACATTTAGATCCAAACTTCCTGCTTTTATCCAAGTTAATACAAATTAGTGCTGAAACGGTTGACCTATTTTTGTAGCCGGTTAACCGCGGCGTGTAACCGGATCATAATCGGATATCCGCTATTTTCAACCTATGACTTTACACTCATTAGTTACACCATAATATGTACCAATATATCATCATAATTTGATTTATTATCTGCATGGCGAACTCACGTAATGTTTACACATATATAGCTTGTATTAAACGAATGTAAATCACCAAACACGAACGGTAAAAAGCCATGTGTTGACAACTTGACAGGTGACACAGTGAACTAAAACTCGCAGTGTTTATAAATAGATGCGTCATGCTTGACCTGTTTGTATTGCAGTCGTGACTGCTGCCCGACTTTTTGTCATTCTCGTTTGGGAAGAATATTGCGTGACCTATATATATTTTCGTACATGCAAATCGCGGCAGCTTTTTATTGTCATTATAATAGCCATTGCGGGACTGGATGAATATTAGGTCATGTGAGTCAGGTATTTTCGGCGATTTGAGATGCATAGGATGACCAACGGCAGATAAACACAATTATGAAACTTTTAAAAATCAGCTGAAAACCTGCTGAAAACAGTGTTTTCTGTTAGAACACAAACAAATGCTGAGAATTAATCATTATGATGCAAACGAGTCCGACTGCATGGCAACACCGCTTCGATGCGAGTTCATTGGAACTTCGTTCACTGAGATTACCCAAACTCAGTAATGTTAGAAGATTGACCATGCGTATGTAAATAGGGTTAATTCTACAGATTTCGCATTCTGCGAATTTCTTTTTGTTTTCTGAAATGCGCCCATACATCTGATTTACGCATTTCGTGAGTACCCATGATACCGTCTACATGTAGTGAGTCTGAGAGTAGATGTCAAATGACCAGGCCATACTCCATTGAAAACGATTGCATTGATCTTTGCCGACGACTCAGTGGCGTCAGTGCACATGTTTTACCGGACATCGGAACATCAAAGATGACGGCATGCATCTTTGATGTTTAGCCGACAAAGCCAGACTACTAGTATGTAACTTGCCATTCATGGAAGACTTTTTACCTCGCACCAGTTTTACTTTTAATACACGTAATTTCGTCTATACTCCTCAGAGTGATAAAGATTGTAGCAAAATTGATAAAGTACACGTTGCTTAAAACCTACTGTTATCAGACTCGTGCTTATTAAGAACATACTATGTTAGTTTTTGTCATTGGCATCGCGTGTGTGCAATACATAGCAGTTAACCGGTTGATTGTAGTTCAACCTGTTGTCGACAGTAGCCGGTTGTCAACCGGATATCCGGATACCCGTTTCAGCACTAATACAAATGCAGGAGCTAGTTCTGCAAAACAGAGTATAAAACATCATCTTTTAAAGCTGACTATTGAGAAGATTCCACAGTTAACTTGGTGAAGATTCATTTGTTAAAATGTTTCAATCAATTATTTTAGGCACCTACCTGCACATCATACTGTGTCACGAGGTTTCTGTCAAATGGAGTTCGCAAAACCATTTTTGCCAGCTCTATATTGTTGATGTCATTTCCCACTAAAACATCGCTTTCCTGAAAAATAACACAATCAATTTTTAAGACATGACTTCTTGTTCTTCGTCATTCCAATGGATTGAATCATGCATATATAATGGTGCATTGCATAGGAGGGGGGGAATTGGTTGTATGAGAATATTTTTATATTTTTTTTTTATTTATTTAATTTATGTAAACTATATATACAGTGATGTCATACAAACATATATGTAAGTATTACAAAAACAATCATGTTATTAATTATAGTGACATCACAGGCAGGGCAGGGTGTGGTTCTTGCACGCTATAAACCATGCGCTCACCTTGCACACCATACGGTATATCGATAAGTGTTAAATAAATTAAAACAACACATACGTTGGATTGGTACCTGGTTTCAGTTCTTGTATTGACGGTATCTGTTTTTTATGTAAAAATTGTTAGTATTGCCTTATTGAGCTATTGTTTTAACACTTTTGTTAAAGTATCTCATTCCATGAGAATATGATGTCATATGTGTCTGTGAACCTCCCCTTAAAAGAAATTTTAATTAACCTTGCAAACAGAGTATTTGGGTCACTGCCTTGGGGGGGGGGGGGGGGGGGGGGGGGGGGTCCCAGAACATTTTGAACAAGAGCATCGCTAGGGCATGTCAAAATTCACCTGTTAGCCAATTTGAAATGTACTATCACAAAATACAATCACAAGTTAATCTTACAAAGAATATCTGATGTACAGTCAATTTCAGTTAATTGCATATCGTTTAAATGCATATTTCGGTCATTTTCATAAAATATGCATGCACCAAACCATTTTCTCATAAAAAGACTATTTTCTAATCGTTTATTTGCATAAGGGTCGGACTCTATTCCGTTTTTATGCATACGAATTTCGCCAAAAATGTTAATGAGAAGGGGTAAAAAGTCACCTCATGATGTCGAAATTATAGCAATTTGTAAAAATATTTACGTTGAAAAACGTATTTTATGGGAAAACTTAATACAAAGTTGTTGAAGATGACCATCGCGAGAGCGAAGACGGCAATTTTAAATTTCATAACACACGTGGTTTTCTATCTCTTCTCAGTAACATGCTTCTGTTGACACACATTTCCTGTATGTTTCCATATTTATTTGTGAATTGCATGATTTATTAAAATTTGTATATTTATTTGGTTGTTTGTTGAGTTTGTAAACGTTTGTAAACACCTGAAGTTCCAGTTGCAATTCTGAGAATTCAATGTGAAAGGAAGATTTCTGGAATTCCCCAACAAGGAAGCCAACTAAACCGAAAGTGCTTTCTATTTCTTCTAACATGCTTCTGTTCACAAACATTTCCTGTATGCTTCCTTATTTCCTTTAAAAAACGTATGTAAACACATGCAGTTCCAGTTGCAATTCCGATAAGTGAAAGGAAGGAAGTTTCCGGGAATTCCATCAATGAAGTATCAAGACGCCGACTAAACACATTTCGGTAATATCGGATTCTGAAGTTTTGGAATTACTACAGAATTTAAGTCCATCCAAGGCCACCGGACCTGACCTCATTCCTGCAAGATTTCTAAGAGATGGTGCCCATATCCTTGCTTCTCCTCTGACTCATATTATAAATTTATCGATCCATTTGGGCCAGGTCCCAAATGAATTGAAAATGGCCAGGGTTGTGCCCATATACAAGAAGGGTGACAAGACACAGGCTGGAAATTATCGTCCCGTATCAGTGCTAAATTTAGTATCCAAAGTTCTAGAGAAAATCGTTTACAAACAAATTGAAACATATCTAACAAATGCAGAACTTCTATATGGCCATCAATCAGGCTTCAGACCTGGTTACTCCACAGATACTTGTCTCCTATATCTCACTGACCACATTCGTCAGGAAATGGACAAAGGAAATATGACAGGAATGGTTCTAATTGATCTTCAGAAGGCTTTTGATACCGTCGACCATGAAATTTTACTGTCAAAACTTAGTGCAATTGGATTTGATAAAATATCTCTGACATGGATGGAGTCTTATTTAACAAATAGAATGCAAGCAGTAGATATATATGGTACTCTATCCAAATTTGAACGTATCACCTGTGGAGTCCCTCAAGGATCAATCTTAGGCCCCCTTCTTTTTCTACTCTATGTGAACGATGCTAGCCAGGCTGTGGATTGTCACCTCCTTCTATATGCGGATGACTCTGCCCTTTTGGTTTCAGGTTGTGATGTCCGCGCTATTGAGCAGAGCCTCAGTTCAGAAATGAATAAACTGAAATTATGGTTGGTTGACAACAAATTGTCCTTACATTTAGGGAAAACAGAATCAATTCTGTTTGGGTCTGGAAAGAAACTTGTAAAACACTCTGAACTGAGGGTCTGCTGCGATGGCGTTGACATCGCACCAACTAAATCGGTTAAATATCTAGGGGTGTTCCTCGATCAGAGGCTAAATGGTGAAATGATGGCAGAGCATGTTCTAAGTAAGGTAAATGCAAAACTGAAATTTTTGTACAGAAAAGCAAACTATCTGAATGAAAAATGCAGAAAACTTCTAATTAATGCTCTTATTCAATGTCATTTTGACTACTCAAGTGGTTTCTGGTTCTCTAGTCTGACAGTAAAAACAAAAAAGCGTCTTCAAGCATCTCAAAACAGACTTGTCAGATTTATCATGAAACTAGATCGCATGACTCATATTGGTTATAATGAATTTAAACATGTTAAATGGCTTCCAGTGAGTGATAGGGTAGACTTCAGAAAAATACTGATGGTACTAAAAATCTCGGAAAAGAAAGCTCCAGCATATCTAGACAATAATTTTATATTAGCTAGTACTCATTGTACATATGTAACTCGATCAGGGACCCTGAAATACTCATTACCCTCTGTAAAATCCAAGGGCATCCACAGTTTCTATTTTACAGGAGCGAAACTATGGAATGGTCTTGATAAAGTATACCATACTCGTGACCCTTTTGATCTCAAACACTGGAAATTTTGCATTAAACAACACCTACTAGAGAAATTGATGAAAAGAGAAGAAAATCCATTTGCCTTTTACTAGGAACAATCTATTTTATCATCTTTTAACTAGAATTTCCTCAATACAGCAGTTCAATTTATATTGTAATGTACGATGACAGTATTTGGCCAGTTGCATATATCGTTACTGCTGCCTGTATTTCGGGTCTCCATCTTTCGGTCATGGACAGACCAGTCCAAAGCCGGCCATACATGGCAGTGGTGCGTGTATGCAGGTGGCGAAGGGCTGTTGAAGTTACATTACTTGCGTATTGACTTATTTTATTAGCTTTTCCCTCTCCATATAAGTCTCGTTTCTGAAATGGCTTTTATTTAATTTATATATTTTAAATACTTTTATACATTGTGCTCCGAAGTTTCGAACTTCACTCACTGCCCATGTGCCGAAAGCCACCAGGGACCGCAATGGAATTAAGTTCTCGTTTAGAGAACTTTTTGCGTTATCCCTGATGGTCTCAGGTCACATGAGTATTTCTATTTTTATACAGATTTCTGCCACATAATTTACCTTATATTCTGACGACAACCTCTATAAAATAAAATGATTTAGTTCTTGAGAAAATTGATAAATCCTCTTAGGGTATATATCAATTGTTTACACAGTCTGAACTCTAACTGTCTCATCAGACCCCAACATATAACATATTTGTATTTAATATATACTATTATAATTATAATATGTATATACTGTTGTGTATTATATTGATTCAACTTGTAAACATATCCATAATATGTATTCATGTACACATGTATAACCTGAACTGTCAAAATAAAATCTAATCTAATCTAATCACATGGCGTTTGTAATCACCGGCGCAATTGATTCCTGGAATTTATGTCAGATTCAGATAATCCTATTGAAAGATCAAATAATATTTCCAGGAATTCTATCAGATTAACAGAATCTGTTGAATTGTGTCAGCTTCAGAAAATGCAAGTTTGTAAACACCTGCGCAATTATTCCAGTTTCCCGGTCAGTTTGTGTTGAAACCGAAAGTGAAACTAAGATTTTCCGCAAATGACATGGGTAGCTCTAATTACGCGAGGTTACGGAAAATAGTTCAGAAATAAATCATCAAATTATTGTCTTCGCAACACAAAGTGATTTATTTTGTCTAAATTTAAATAACCCGTATTTAACAGGTCTTCAATATTTATTCATGCTCCAACTTCTTAGAAATCGCCGGCTTCTGGGAAACAAAACAGCTTCTGTGGCGATAACAAATGATTAATCAAGTCGCTGCAAATATGCATGCATTGATTGAGGTGTGAATTTGACCTAATTCCATTAACTGCAGCCGCAGCACAAAATGAAATCATAGCAATGTCAATGAGGTCACTAAAGAAATGCTAGGAGCACCTGCTATCAAAACAATAACCTTTGTTGAACTGTCATGTTGCTTGGAGTCATTTGTGAGCGTACCAATTAAAGAAGGTGTCATACACTGTTAATGGGCTTCAGTGTTTAATTAAAACTATATTGGGGCTCAATTCAGCAAACATTTACGTTTGACAGTGGCTACTCAATTATTTTGGTGTGATGTGCACTGATTAATTATCAGATCAGATTTTATTTAATTTTTGAAGACACTTTGTTTCCCAAAAATTAATGTTTCATTTAATGAATAGAGTTATGCCTCTTCCCATAGTTCAATATTTTTCGTAAATTGCGCTCACAAATATGCATGATATATTGGGAAATCAATTTGATTTTTTTTTTTTTTCCAGTTGGCTACATGGATAGATGGTTCTTCATATACCTATTTATTTTGAAACAAACATAATTACCGAAAATAAACGGCAACTACCGTACATAGAATTATCCCCCTTCTCATAATGTGAAACAAACAAAAATAGTATTTTTATAATTTTATCGGGAAACGTTGGCGTTTTTCTTATCAGTTCTTGGTGGCTATTAACTGATATTTGGTGGGTAGTTAATGATTATTTGTTTAATATTACATGTGTGTAATGCATTTCTAACTGATTGATTGGATATATTCTAAATATAAACATGTATATAGTGAGTTTATTATCAATGGGGGTTGCTGTTCCTGACAAGAACATCGTTTTATTCTTGAACATTTTACAATCATAGATGATAATATAATATGGAATAACATTAAATTAATATAGATCAAGCTCTTTAGATATTATTTTTTTTAAACAAACTAAATTGATGATGAAATTGAATGAACGAAACATAAACAATTCACTGTATTTCTAGACTGATGCTGGTGATAGAAAAACGGCTTATGCTTCTTTTTATCGTGATTTCGGCTTTATGCATATTCGGTTAACTGCATAAGAAAAGCCATGCACCGACGCTATGCAATAAAGCGAAATTTAAATTCCAAAATGAGGTCAAATTCTAAGTAAACGAGAGGCCGATCACGATCGGCAGATGTTAACCCATCCCTTGGCGATATAAATTTACTATGATCGGATAAATGAGAGTTTTGGTGTTGAATTATAGAGTATACTGTTTATGTACTATTATAGACAAATTTACATCACACAAATTATTGGAATTTATGGGTCACTGGCATTTATATAAGAGAATACACTCTTACAGGATCGGTAATGCTAAACCACCACAACCTAATTGTGTTAGTTTTTTCAAATTGGTTTAACTTAAAAAAAATTGTTTTTAATTATTTAAAAAAAAGATTGGGAACCTTTTTATCAAAGTGTATCATAACATCAATATCTAAATGAAAACCAATGAAAGAGTCACTGACATTTTTTTTATTATTATTATTATAAAACATAAAAATAAAAAAAAAAAAATTATTTTTTTCAAATTTGTTTTCGAAAAAGGGTCATAACTCCTTTAAATAAATTGGATCGAAACCATATTCAAACTCAAACTGTATTGTGGGCTGAGAAACTCATATACAAAATTTGGTTCCGATCAAATAGAAAATGTTAGAGTTATCGCATTATGCCTAAAGTGTACTTGCAGAGTACAAGAAAAATATATCAAACCTGGTGTGCCCCTTTAATATTTCAATTCACATTTGTAATCAATTGAAATTAATGTCCAACAAATTTACTAAACACAATCACATTATTAATCTCCAATAGTAATGCTATTAAACAATCAAACCAGATTATGCCTTTAAGATGGAATTTAAATAACCATGCATATAAAATATATAGTAGAAACATTCCATCTATCCTATCCCCAGCATATGGCCAGAGATACTTTATAGAGTATAAAGTATATACAGAGATAGTATATGATATGGCCAACACATGCTAGTAGTTAATTATCTCAATGCAAGACAGAGAGACAATTCATGGCATTGTAACTGGATACTAACTCTGTGTGAGAAGACAAATTCAAACCTGATTTATTAGATTCTATTTGGACAGTGCAACTGGGTATCTTTGATATATTTTAGCCATAAATAAAATAATCAAAAGACCATAACTCCATTAAAATATATCGGATCAAACCCATATTCGAACTCGACCTGTATTTTGAGTTGAGAAACTCACATACAAAATTTGGTTCCTATCAGTTGAAAAATTGTAGATTTATCGAAACATGCATGATTTCTATGTCAAAGGGCCATAACTCCATTAAAAAATATTGGATCAAACCCATATTTGAACTCGATATGTATTTTGGACTGAGCAACTCACATACTAAATTTGGTTATGGTCAGATGAATTTTTTTTTAATTATGGCAGAATGCATGAATTCTAAGTTGAAAAAGGGCCATAACTCCCTAAAAAAAACTCGGATCAAACCCATATTCGAACTCGATCTGTATTTTGGGCTGAGAAACCCATATACAAAATTTGGTTTCGATCGGATAGAAAATGTTTGAGTTATCGCATTACTCGTAAAGTGTCTACGGACAGACGGACAGACAGACGGACAGACAGACAGACGGACCAACGACGAGTGGTCAATCCGGGCAACGACACTATGTTTACCATACTATGGTATGGGTAAACATAAAAAAGGGTTGTAACTCATGTGAAAATAATTGGACAGAACCCTTATTCGAACGTGGCCAGTATTTTTAGCTGGGAAACACACATACCAGCTTTGGTTGAGATCAAATAATCCAAACAGGAGTTATCGGGCGGAAACCGAAATGTTAAGAAATCGGTCAAATTCTAAGTCGAAAAAAGGGCTGTAACTCATGTAAAAATAATTGGGAGGAATCCATTTGTGAACCTGGCCTGTATATTTAGCTGGAAAATAATCCAAACAAGAGTTATCGGTCAGAAACCAAAAATGTTATTGGATGGACGGACAGATATGACTGTTTTGTTTTTTCAAACAGGCATATAAAAATATTTAATTTGTTAGAAAAGATGCAAACATCAGTTTGAATCAGGATTTTTTTCATCCAAAAACAGGGTCACTGGCTTTTGGCTGAAACTTTTATTGTGAAAGTATAAATTTGTTCAATTTACCACTACAAATAATGCAAATAAAAGTGATTGATTTGCAACATGCTAGGGTTCAATGCCACGAGATTTTTTTTAGGCCAATGCATTCTCTTATATATGCGAGGCGACCTATGGTCGACTCGCATATATAAGAGAATGCATTGGCACAGGGCATAACTGTAACTATCACAATGTGGTCAAGGAGCCGGTTCCAATGATATCCATATTTGTATGGTTCTATTGAGACAGACCGAAGATATTTTAGGATGTTGAAGCTTTATTTGGCCGGTTTTGGCCGGTTTGTTGGGTACAGGGTTAATGGCTATCATTTGATGGTGACAAAAATGTTATGTTCTGAGGTAGGTGTTCTGTGTTTCAATATAAGTTTAAATATCACAATATTAAGTACAATGGTGAGTAACTCTATCATTCAGTTCTGACGTAATTTTTACACACAATTGTATCTGCTATGTCACAAGGTCTGCATTGACGGAAAATGTCGAGGATATCCGATTGTTTACAATTGGATGTATATAACTCTACCAATTATTTCATCATTATTGTTAGTTGGAACTTCTCAGGTTTACTTCAATCATCTGAAATTTGTGGTATGAAATTCGCCGATATAAATTTTAACAAACTGTTAGGCCAAAAAATAAAAGATTTTGTTTCACAGGCAATTTTTTTTTTCAAAACGATGAGGGAGGGAGGGTTTTATTTTTATTTTTTATTTTCCACAAGCCATATACCTCATACTGGAAAACTTATAAAACTAACAAACAGGCTAGCTATTGACTGTTGGGGGTAATTAAGAAAGGTTTTATGAATTGCTGGCTTTGTCAAATTGTGCAGCACAGATGCAGTTTGTTCCACAGAAAATTATTTCTTCCTATTTAATACATTTTCTGTGCAAAAGTGCATCTTTGTTGCACAATGCAATTTAATATTTGTCTCAAAAGCCAACCCAATAACCAATTATCACCTCACCCCCAGTAAACAAACTTTGAGAATCGGAACCAGAACATTTATTGTAAACTTAAAGTCATTTGATGTTTTCAATACCAAATTTGCAAATATAAAATTATTTTAGAGTTCCAAACAGGTAGAGCGTGATTTAGGTTAGTATTCTGGTACATGGCCCAGCTCAAATGTATGAAATTGAGTGCTATGTCGCTTTATGTCATGTACCATTTCATCCAGAAAATTGATTCCAACTTTTTAAACAACCAATCGATCGATCCAAAATGAATACTTTTTTTGCATATAAATAAACTCTCCTTTTCTGGCAATTTCCCCGGATTTGTTTGTGGAATACTTACTCTCTGAATCCAGTTGTATGACACCTTTACATAGGTAACTAGAATGCACCCACTGGAGCTGCCTATACTTGCGCCCATCACACATTTGGCATGTTTTGTGGTGTCTTACCAAAAACAATTTGAACCACGATAGCTGGCCCCCTTGTTTGAGAGATCGATAACAAAAATCTAGATATCAAATCTCAGTTCATCCATCGCTGAAATAGTTGTGTGTACCGACATAATATCTCTGTTATCTCAAGTTGATCTATTACACTAATGATAGTCTTAGTAATACATACAAGTTGTTTGACATTTTAATAGGACAACGTAGACATCGTGCTAGGGGTCTGCGAATATTCGATATTCGATTCGAGATTCGATTCGAAAGTCAAATTCGATTCGAATTCGAGTCGAAATTGTCAACTCGAAATTTCGAATATACACTGATGGAAAAGTATAGGCTGTTTACGGACATGTACACATGTCGATCTTAGCTATTTCTGTGCCATTTAATTCCAGAAAATTATATATATGCACCTTACAATTCTTCGAATGTTCGCATGATATTAACTATAACTATAGCCAACAATTAGCCACTATAGGACGACTAAATACGTCTGAATTCTAGCTTTGAACATGGTAGCCAAAAGCTCGGAGATCGCCGATGGACCGACGACGCGCGTAAATTATAATAGCTATGAGACTGAGCAACCGCTAGTGTTATCCGCTATCTATTATTCTCAGATTCCGCGTCATCTAATATCGCTGAGAATGTAGACAACACGTGTTCCCGGCGTCGAAAAGTGCATTTTGGCGGTGTTTTTCTTTACTGACTCTCATGCAGTTTCGGAACGTTCTTTGACACTTGACAAAATGTGGTCCGTTATTCATGTTTATTTTAAACATGACAAAGCTGCAGGCAGTGCAGGGACTTACATGTGTGACACCCTAAATCTAGTTGGATGAATATTGTATACAACTCGTTGGGTGCGAATTCGTTGTGTACTTATTATCCAACAGTTTAGTACGATGTACACAACTGATTGCATGAACTGTCTTCTGTGGTATTACTTTCATACCACATTGGATAAAACCGCCACGTGACCGGGTCATCCAATAGCAGCGCGTTTCCGGTGCGGGCGATCATGCGAGTTTTTGGCTCCAAATATTTCAAGTTCAAAACAAGATGAACGACTCCGTGAAAAAACTCCTGATCGACTGAAAAATGGGGCAAGATGTCGTGGATAGCTTTACCGGTATAGTATACCTTTGTTATAATTATTCTTTGTACGATACACTGATTATGTAGGCTTTATGTATTGAGTGTATATTTATTTATATTTGCCAAATTTTGAAGTTTACAAATTTACACAACTGCTGACGGCACTAATTTGACTAAAGTAGTACACTCATACACTCAACACATAAAGTCTACATAATCAGTGTATCGTACAAAGAATAATTATAACAAAGGTATACTATACCGGCAAAGCTATCCACGACGTCTTGCCCCATTTTACTTTCCAATCAACGTTGGGTAAACTTTCCAATCAACAAATGCCATCCAACTCTACCCAACACCCAACAGTTCAATAAACGTAGATAGGTGCTGTAGGCAATTAACGTTGATTGAGTGTTGTGTGAAATTTCATCCAACACGTTGTATAATTAACATACAACCGTTGGTAGTAAATATATATGCAACGTTGTGTAAATGTGTATCCAACAAAATTGTCATGCAACTTTTCACACGACGTAGATAGGTGCTGTGGGCATACAGCGGTTGATTGACTGTTGGATAACTTCTTATCCAACTAGATTTAGGGTGGATGAATGCAACATGGTGTATAAATCGCAAGCATCTGGGACAACCACCCATTTATGGAATCGTCTGTCCAAGAAGCATCCAGCACTACATAAACAGGCTACCATGCGACTTTAAGTTTATAACAACAGGTGTTTCCGAATGCCGATTTGCAATTTTGAATGTACATGCAAATTGTTTTAGTTCCGAATGAACCGTTTAGTGGTTATATATTAATCGTCGTGACGGCCGCATGTACGTTTTAATCTGTTCTTTTTGTCGACAATTGTCAATTGAAGTTAATAGTATCGCAAACGACGGTTCATCGCCACGTAAGTTATGATGGAACTTCATGCATGTAGTTCATAAAACGTATCACAAATCGTCTAATCGTTGAAAAAACATGTCTAAATGAGAATGCAACACACAGGTATGATTCGATTCGATATTCGGTTCGATATTCGATTCGATCAAAATCTCCAATTCGCAGGACCCTACATCGTGCATATAAAGGATGTGAAGACAATTGGTTGCCGATGATGCTATATTATATACAAATTGAGTTAAATTACTAATTTGATTAGAATGATATCAAGTGTGTATGCCATTGCAATTCAGTGGCAACAACCATAAAAGTAAATTACAAATACCGACGCAATTAAATTTAAGACACACGATCATTGGCTAATCTTTGATTAACAGTGTGTCAGTGTGAACATGCCCTTAGCGACTGATCTGTACAGTCTTCGGGAACATAACATCGGGTATAGTCTATTGCGTTGATAACGAGAAAGCTTGTTTTCCCAGTTAATTAATAAGGCATTTTAATAATCCATGTTTCCTCATTCACATTGTTCAGTGCAATTGTTTTTCAATTGAACCACACGATCGACTGTTTGGCCGGACAGGATTTATATGCACCAGGATCTTTCGAAAATGTTTTTAACTTTCCAGAAATAAGTACGCACCTCACTGTCTCTGCGAAAAAAAAAAAAAACGATTCCGCACGCATCTTTTAGACATGATCTCAACTCATTTCCCCGAGTTCCAAGTTACATAAAATAGGCTTCTAATGGGCAGTACTATTGCCCACCTTTGTTTTCCATGCAGTATATATATATATTTATAATAATAAAACACGAAGTTGTTGGCAGATGGAATGGTTTAGCCCGTCCATATAAAACAAATCTCAGCTGTCTGGACATCGACGCGATCATGTAGCTTGTAACGTCCTGATGTGCGTCACGACATCATCGCGTCTTGATCGGTTTCCAGAAAGAAATCATTCAATATTGTTCGATTATGAACGATTTATTACCAAAATAAAACCAGATAACAATGCAAACTAGAGGTGTGACTGTCCCAATGGGACTACGGATACCCCCCTGTTTTTAAAATACTAAGATGTTTCACATGTCAGTAAACATTTAGTTAAATTAATAAAATAACAGTTCCCATTGCAGGTGTACAACCCTAATCTTAAACTTATTGACCGAAAAATGTAGGAATAAAAGCTTGGACAAAATTATGTATGTTGCCAAAAAATGTCTAAGTCGAAAAAGGGGAATAACTCCAAGACTGGACGGACAAGCTGACTCCAGTATACCCCCCTAACTTCGTTGCGGGGGGTATAATTAAGTATATATGTGGATTTAAATTACAACTGATGCAACCATTTCATATTATTGCGTGTGCATTCTTGTCAGTAGCCAATGTACTTCCGGTATGACGTAACATATTCACGGAAAGACAGACAAATAAACAGACAAATATCTGCACCGAAAACATTACTTGCGTCCATTATGGACAGGCACAAGTAATAAACAAGAGGTACGCTGTCGCGTGGCATTTGCCCCCGACCGTAGCAATTCGGATTAAGCATGGACGGTATCACCATACCAAATATCAGCTAAATCTGCCCAGCAGTTGCTGAACAATAATGCAAAATGTTTGTACGGACAGACAAAATTGAATTTTCTAAGTAAAAAAAGGGCCATAACTCAGGTGAAAATGGGTGGACGAAACCCGCGCTATGCATGTAGCTGTTCCCCCATTCTGCTCTATCACCATACCAAATATCAGCTAAATCTGCCCAGCGGTTGCTGAACAATAATGCAAAATGTTTGTACGGACGGACAAAATTGAATTTTCTAAGTAAAAAAAGGGCCATAACTCTGGTGAAAATGGGTGGACAAAACCCGCGCTATGCATTTAGCTGTTCCCCCATGCTGCTCTATCACCATACCAAATAACAGCTAAATCTGCCAAGCGGTTGCTGAACAATAATGCAAAAATGTTTGTATGGACGGATGTACAGACAGATTTCTAAGTTGAAAAAAGGGCCATAACTCTGGCAAAAATCATCAGATCATACCCAAATTCGCACTTGACATATATTTTCATATAACTGATCCACAAAAATACGGGATTTGCAATCGTACCACCAAAGCTCACGCTATCATCTGGAAACCAAAAAAACAAGAGACAAATTTAATTTTCTAAGTAAAAAAAGGGCCATAACTCTGGTGAAAATGGGTAGACGAAACCCGCGCTATGCATGTAGCTGTTCCCCCATGCTGCTCTATCACCATACCAAATATCAGCTAAATCTGCCCAGCGGTTGCTGAACAATAATGCAAAATGTTTGTACGGACGGACAAAATTGAATTTTCTAAGTCAAAAAAGGGCCATAACTCTGGTGAAAATGGGTGGACGAAACCCGCGCTATGCATGTAGCTGTTCCCCCATGCTACTCTATCACCAAACCAAATATCAGCTAAATTTGCCCAGCGGTTACTGAACAATAATGCAAAATGTTTGTACGGACGGACGGATGTACGGACGGACGAACAAATGGGTAGATATGTGGCTCCGACCTATGTGGCTAGAAATGGTAATGTGTCTTTAGTTTTTATGTGGCTTCTCAAGTAGCCATAAAATTTTATGTGGCTATCAAGTAGTAGATAGTGATAAAACTCCAGATTATGGATTCATAACATGTTGGAATTATAGCAGAAGAAGCTGATTAAAACTCAAAAACTTGCACACAGCAACTGGGACAGTGGAATAGGAGAAACTGACAGATCCGTGATTGGGTGGCTGGCCACATAAATGTCAGTCAGTGTCCAACATCTCCTATTGGCAGGTCATGGATGTCTAAATCGATGGACTTTTTGTTTCCAAATTTTGAGTGACTACAAAATTAAATAAGCTGATTAGGCCAAATAGATCATTTTTGAACGTCCATCTGAAAGCTGTTACGTGGCTAGCCACGCAACGGAAGTTATGCACATAAATATCCATTTGACACAATCTTAGCCACATATGTAGTCATTAGTAAACACGGACGGACGGATGTACGGACGGACGGACGGACGGATACGTCGACTATATACCCACCGACTTCAAGTCGGGGGCATAACAAGACAGAATATACAAGCTTACTTGATGTAAAATCGCGAGTTGTATTTGCTGTTACCTATTTTTGTGGTATTTCGTGGAATTAGGTCTATTTGATTTTTTCTGGGGTCAAAATACCAATGAAAAGCACCCGACACAGGGGTTAAAGTCGACGCGCCGGTGCCCGTGAAACAAAACCCTCTTTTTTTTTGGGCTTATTGTTCGGAAATACCCAATTCAAAAGTGGCACCAAATAATATTGGTTCGAGAAAAATTGACAACAGAAAATATAAAGTAGCTAAAAAAATAATGCAATTGGCAACAGTGTTGGAAACTGGGAATTTTGGGTCAGTGCGACCATGCAAAGAGTAAAATCCAAGATGGCCACTGGTGGTCATGTTTTAATGAAATTAAAACAACTTGATAGCTCCTATATTGTGGTCACCCCGAAGATCCATTTGAAGTTTGATGACGATCGGATCAGGGATCTTGTCTGTAGGGTGTGACAAAGAATTTAGTTGTGCAAAGAGTAAAATCCAAGATGGCTACTAGTGGCCACGTTTTCATCGAAAATCGTTCAAATTTGGTAGCTCCCATCTAGAGGTGATCCTAAACACAGGTCCCCAGAATAAAAATTTACCCCACCCCCAGTAATACTTAATTCTCTAGAAGGTATCCAACTTCTATGGGGCTTTCATTTTTCAACATCCACAAACTTGTTCAAAACAGAAAAAAATTATATTTATTACATAAACCCCTCAAATATTGGTAGAAAGATATTTTATTATCCTTCAATTTGTTGTATCCTGTGTAAAAACTTTTACGGAGAACTCCAGTTATGACCATAGTTTGGTGTCGATTGGATCAGGGATGTGGTCTGTAGGGTGTGACCAAGGATTTAGTTATGCAAAGAGTAAAATCCAAGATGGATGCTAGTAGTCATGTTTTTCTTTGATAATTATTCAAATTTGATAGCTCCCATCTAATGGTGATAATAAACACAGGTCCCCAGAATTTTTTTTATCCCACCCCCTAATACTTATTCCTATAGAAGGTATCCAAGAAGGCTATCATTTTTTCAACATCCACAAACTGGTTCAAAATACATAAAAATAATATTTGTTTCATAAACGCCTCATATGTTGGTAGAAAGATAATTTATTTCCCTTCAATTTCATGTATCCTGTGTAAAAATTGGTTATGGAGAGCTCCGGTTATGACCATAGGTCTGACACTAACTGGCTGCTTTAACTCTTTCGCTGCCACCCCGCCACACGGACATACTCCCCAGTGCCAAGCATTCTGGGTGTAAATACAAGTATTTTATGTATATGTGGGTAATGCAATGACTATCGGGTAATTATCGGTGTATTTAGTTGAAACTTCACATGTGGGTATATATGACAATGACCTATCACCTGCCCCGACGTGGAGACCCTTCAAGGTCATAGGGGTCACGTGCCATTGGCGGCCATCTTGGATTTGCTTTAATTTATGTTTTTCGGTAATTTTTTTCAATTCATATATGATTAAATGTTTGTTTTTTGTTCTAGTGTTCTATCCCATTAATTAATGCTTCACCAGTTGATCATATTCCGGCTACTATTCCGTATTTTTCACCGACCTCATTCCGACAGAATTTTTGGACGCTAAACTGATCAGCAGAAAGGAGGCCGCCAAGTCAATTATGATGTTTATTTTCCACTCATATATCGCATCCCACCAAAAGTTAATTTGTCAATGGTATATTCTGGCTCGGACTGTACTCATAGAACTTCAGGAGTAGCATGACTTTGACTGACATTTCTTCTAAATTGTCAGCGCACACCAGCACTCTACATAAAATAAATGAACCCCCGTTGTAATGCAACAAAACAATAAAATTATGACCCGTAAACCAGGTGCACCCCCGAACTCGCATAAATGCGTATTTGGCAGCGACTGGGTAACTCGCATTTATGCGAGCTTGGCATCGAAAGAGTTAATTTCGAAAAATTGGATTTGGCAGTAATATGTACCGACTCACACCTCAAAGACACTCTCAAGCGGAATTGTTTATTGACCTACTCAAAGAAATCACGCCACTTAACAGCCATATACCGATTGTATTTATTGAAAATATCAGTTTCATGAACCCCGGTCCGGAAGCATTCTACCAAATTCTAAAAATGGCCATTTGGTCAAAATTTGTATGCAAGCTGAAATGGCGTAACACTAATTGGTCAAATATAAATTACATATATATATCAAAGAAGTAATGAATTTACGCTGTAAAAATTTATTACGTTATATTCTTGTCCATATGAATGTTTACAAATCGGCATTCGTGTTAATTCAATCTGTAGTGTGTTTATTTAATTTTTCTAACTATTTATTGTGTTGCGTATGAACTATAAATAGCACTCACGGTAGACTCGCACAATGACCGTTTTTTTTTAAATTGGTAGAATCACACCGACCATTCGAAAACGCGCATCTGTGTTGCCAACCGCGCTTCTACGACGATACAACCGCGCATCTCTAGATTTATGTTGCAATTTCTGGTCACGAAAAACAGAAAAATACGGTTATTAATTAATTTTGACAGAATGGAACGGTTGGTATAGTAGAAGTACATTCGCTCAAAACCTCGATATTTGCCGGGTTGAATTCGATACAATTGTGTATATTTCGTTAAAGCATTGAGGTAGAAATAGGCTGCAGAAACAGCCCGGGGTCCTAATTTTGGCACATATTTTTTCACAATGTATCGGCATTTAGCAACACGATTGAGTATTTTCTCGTCGATTTTTTCGGATTCCTTTAGTCAAATGTTCCTGCAATCACATTGCGTTGAAATTTGGGTTCATCCTGTAGCCAATGTCCATAAAATGAGTCGATTTCGGAAGTGGGTATATCGAAAAATATACGACAGTGCTTCTTTGTGACCAACAACCAACCATCTATGTTGCCGAATTCCTGTCTAATTATAACTAAAGTAAATATCGCGTGTATATGTGTCCGAATCGATGTCCAGATGAGACTATTTCGTTTCCTGAACTAGATGTAGTCAAATTCGTCTCGACTCGTGCTCAACTGACACATTCGACAAATTATGTTAGTCAAATCAGCTGGTAAACGAGTCCCATATGCAATTGAATGTTGTAGCATGCATGATATACTGGATAATCAGCTGGTTGTCCAGTACAGATGGGGTCGCATGCATGGTTGTAGGAACGTTTTGTAAAGGACTCTGCTATCATTGAACAGATTTTCTTAGTCAGATTTATTTGCGTGAAAGAATACGCGTTTAACACGTCATATCGGCGTTATATTGGAAAACAATAGGTAGGGCCTATGATTTATTTATACACATCACATATTATTCCTTAGTAACGCCCGTCAATCAACGGCTATACTGGTGATGGATACACACATCTGTTTTTAGTGCATCAAACATGTGCATCGTCTAAATTATCGAAGCATACTATACATAGCGAATATTGTCATTAATAACCTCACGCATGTGAGATATTCCTTGGTGACGCCCACCAGCGGTCACACGGATGCGATATATGTAAAAAAAAAATCTGCATCCAAACATGTGTATAATGTGGTATTCTAATTAGTCTATGCATGCATATTATTGGATTACCATAATAATCTCACGCATGTGAGATATTGCTTAGTGACGACCATCATCCATCACACGGGTGCGATCTATGTAACTTCGTTCTGCGTATCCATTTAATGTATAATTTGTTTCATAAATAGTCTACATTACGAGTTATACCTTCAGCACTCGAGAACACGAGTACTATGTCTACATTGTATATACAATTATACATCATTCGCATGTGATCATTATATCGTCATATGACTATATTTATACATTGAGTGCATGTGCTTGTTATTTGATCTTTTGATTTATGTACAATGTATTTGTAAACAGGAATGTTTCTACGTCCAAGTCAACATTCCCTGCTAATGGAACAAAATCTTCTGGTGCCATCGATATCTCACTGTTCAACTTCTTGTCTCTGGAAATAAAAGTGCATAGAATTAAAAAAAGGACCAGAATAATAATTATGCATGCAACTATATTAATCAACATGACCAATTTCCTCATACAGTGGTTAAAATACACAATAACACTGGCTACTAGTGCATATATATGTATATCGCGGCCGGATGGTATGAAGCACTTGTCATGTGTATTTTCCGACAAAACTATATTATATATTACATATAATGCATATTCGAGAGTAATTTCATATATATATGAATAGTGAATATATAAGAGAGTATTGTCCATTATGTTGCGCTGATTAAAATACAATGTTCTCGCACATGTTACATCCATATGGCCGCAATTGTCGCTATGTCCATATAACAAGCTTGTTTGTGAAAAGTTATTGACTTTGGGTTGACTGAAATGTTAACGGATATTTATGCTAGCACGCTTATGCACAGTGGGTAATAAAAAGTGTTTAATATATATGAATCATCTCGCCTTGAGATAAGACAAAATACGACGATATGTGGTTTAACGAAATATGAAAACCGTAATATATATATTAATTGTATCGAAAGATTATTTTTCTGCGAAATCTGTGGCAGATGTAAGTATAGCGTAGACCAAAAATTATTACCGAGATTAGCATAGCACTTACATGTACCGATTAAACCCAGAACAGCGAGCACTGGCTATGTCACAATCGAACGGATTGATGTCATGATACCGCTTGGTTCACGCTAGGTTTTGGTGGAAAAAGATTATGTGTTGATGACAAATGTTACCAGGCTGAGCAAATGAAATCGAAAATATATAAGAGAGTATTGTCCATTATGTTGCGTTGATTAAAATAAAACGTTCTCGCTTATGTTACATCCATATGGCCGCACTTGTCGCCATGTCGATATACCAAGCTTGTTTGTGGAGTGATTGACTTTGGGTTGACTGAAATTTTAACGGACAGCTATACTAGCACGCTTATACATTGTGGGTAATAAAACGTTCTTAATATATGAATCATCTCACCCTAAGATAAGACAAAATACGACGATATGTGGTTTAACGAAATGTGAATACCGTAATATATATTAATTGTATCGGAAGATTATTTTTTTGAGAAATCTGTGGCAGATGTAAGTATAGCGTAGACCAAAAATTATTACCGAGATTATCATAGCACTTACATGTACCGATTAAACCCAGAACAGCGAGCACTGGCTATGTCACAATCGAACGGATTGATGTCATGATACCGCTTGGTTCACGCTAGGTTTTGGTGGAAAAAGATTATGTGTTGATGACAAATGTTACCAGGCTGAGCAAATGAAATCGAAATATATAAGAGAGTATTGTCCATTATGTTGCGTTGATTAAAATAAAACGTTCTCGCTTATGTTACATCCATATGGCCGCACTTGTCGCCATGTCGATATACCAAGCTTGTTTGTGGAGTGATTGACTTTGGGTTGACTGAAATTTTAACGGACAGCTATACTAGCACGCTTATACATTGTGGGTAATAAAACGTTCTTAATATATGAATCATCTCACCATAAGATAAGAAATATTACGACTATATGTGGTTTAACGAAATGTGAATACCGTAATATATATTAATTGTATCGGAAGATTATTTTTTAGCGAATTCGGTGGCGGAAGTATGTATAGCGTAGACCAAATAGTATTACCGAGATTACGAGATTATCATAGCACTTACATGTAGACCGGTTAAATCCAGAACAGCGACCACTGCATGGCTACAGTTGCTTACAGTTAAGGAATTTCTTCTCGATAATAAATTCAATGTTTATTACGATATTGGCTCACAAAAGTTACAGAAAAGCATGCAATCTCAACCCCAAATATGCAACAGATTATTGAGGAACAGGTATTAACAAAGACAAGAACCAGCGACCCATCACCTTTGACTCGGATGAACTACAGTAACCCGACAGGTAATCGTCTGCCAATCTGTGAACACGGTATTTAATTATAGAATACCTGCAATCCATTCCATATCTTGGGCATTTGTAAACACTGATATATTCTTTATTGCCTCCTTTTGAGGAGAGAGATAGTTAGTACATGGTTATTTACAAATACATTGTACATAAATCAAAAGATCAAATCACAAGCACATGCACTCAATGTATAAATATAGTCATATGACGATATAATGATCACATGCGAATGATGTATAATTGTATATACAATGTAGACATAGTACTCGTGTTCTCGAGTGCTGAAGGTATAACTCGTAATGTAGACTATTTATGAAACAAATTATACATTAAATGGATACGCAGAACGAAGTTACATAGATCGCACCCGTGTGATCGATGATGGTCGTCACTAAGCAATATCTCACATGCGTGAGATTATTATGGTAATCCAATAATATGTATGCATAGACTAATTAGAATATCACATTATACACATGTTTGGATGCAGAATTTTTTTTACATATATCGCATCCGTGTGACCGCTGGTGGGCGTCACCAAGGAATATCTCACATGCGTGAGGTTATTAATGACAATATTCGCTATGTATAGTATTAGTATGCTTCGATAATTTAGACGATGCACATGTTTGATGCACTAAACATATGTGTGTATCCATCACCAGTATAGCCGTTGATTGACGGGCGTTACTAAGGAATAATATGTGATGTGTATAAATAAATCATAGGCCATACCTATTGTTTTCCAATATAACGCCGATATGACGTGTTAAACGCGTATTCTTTCACGCAAATAAATCTGACTAAGAAAATCTGTTCAATGATAGCAGAGTCCTTTACAAAACGTTCCTACAACCATGCATGTGACCCCATCTGCACTGGACAACCAGCTGATTATCCAGTATATCATGCTACAACATTCAATTGCATATGGGACTCGTTTACCAGCTGATTTGACTAACATAATTTGTCGAATGTGTCAGTTGAGCACGAGTCGAGACGAATTTGACTACATCTAGTTCAGGAAACGAAATAGTCTCCTCTGGACATCGATTCGGACACATATACACGCGATATTTACTTTAGTTATAATCAGACAGGAATTCGGCAACATAGATGGTTGGTTGTTGGTCACAAAGAAGCACTGTCGTATATTTTTCGATATACCCACTTCCGAAATCGACTCATTTTATGGACATTGGCTACAGGATGAACCCAAATTTCAACGCAAGGTGATTGCAGGAACATTTGACTAAAGGAATCCGAAAAAATCGACGAGAAAATACTCAATCGTGTTGCTAAATGCCGATACATTGTGAAAAAATATGTGCCAAAATTAGGACCCCGGGCTGTTTCTGCAGCCTATTTCTACCTCAATGCTTTAACGAAATATACACAATTGTATCGAATTCAACCCGGAAAATATCGAGGTTTTGAGCGAATGTAACTTCTACTATACCAACCGTTCCATTCTGTAAAAATTAATTGATAACCGTATTTTTCTGTTTTTCGTGACCAGAAATTGCAACATAAAACTAGAGATGCGCGGTTGTATCGTCGTAGAAGCGCGGTTGGCAACACAGATGCGCGTTTTCGAATGGTCGGTGTGAGAATGCTTCCGGGTTCATGAAACTGATATAAATTATTTAAATAAATACGAGAGGTACAGGGCCGTTATGTGGCGTGATTGCTTTGAGTCGGAACAAATTATTGTCAAATTTGACTCTTGGAGACGACTTCATGTCGAATGAAATGTTTTGATAATTTACAGGCATCTTTTTTAAAGCTGATTTATTTGTCTAATTTGATAACACATAGTAAACGACACATACCATTTTATATAGACAATGGGATTGGAGGACAAGTGCTGCCTCACTTATGAGTAACTTCTCATCTTTAGGAGCCATAAAATTTTAACAATTATTGATGAAAAACATTGCTGCTGTCAGCCATCTTTGATTTTACTCTAAGCATGACTAAATCCTTTGGCGCCTCCCTTTTTTCCTGAAATTCTTTAAAAAACATGGACGCAAGCAACCATCTTGGATTTTAAATTTGTATCCATGCAACCGACATTTATTGGAAAATTGTTTTGAAAATTTACAGGCATGTTTATGATCACCTTTAGATGGAGGCTATCAAATTTGAACTATTATCAATGAGAAACCATGGCGGCTGACAGCCATCTTGGATTTTACTCTTTGCATGACTAAATACTTTGGCACACCCTACAACCACATCCCTCAACCAATTGTCACCAAACTTCATATGATTCTTCAGAGTGACCACAAGATGGGAGCTATCCACTTTTTTTTTAGATATTCATAAAAAAAACATGGCCACCAGCAGCCATCTTGGATTTCACATGGGAATCCATCGGCACACCCTGCAGCCCACAGTTGTTTGAAATGAAAATAATTTCATCTACACAATACAAGTCCTTTACTGAAACTTTTTGACTTCTTTATCATATCATTCTATTCATTGCTCAGCAAAAACTGAACTCAGGACTCCCCAGGTTAAGCAACAGTGGCATTGACATGTACTTCATGTACTTGTTGATGATAGTTGTTTTACAGAATTTTATATTTTTTGCATGAACAAACATTGATGACCTTGAGGCAATGATTTAGAAAAATCTGCTTCTTGTGAGAATTTTCCCAACAGTGATTACTAATGTAGTTTACAGATATCCAAAACACCCATAACTCCAACTGAACAAATTTAGATCAAATTGACGATTATTTTTCACCATCCATGACCAGGCAACGCATGATATAGGATTTGCTAAGACCCGAGAAACATTACATAGATAGAGGGAATCCTACCTTCTTTCCTCTTTGCTTTGCGATGATACTCTTGAATATTAAGTTTGGTTCTTTTGATGTTGCCCATCCAGCTCTACAGCGGTAAGAACCTAAAAACATTGTTTAATATCAGAGATGTTAGCATCCAGATTTTAAATTGACTCACAGCCCATGATTTTAGGCTTATGAGTGGTAACAGCTGTACATTGATAAAGTAAATTTCGGCAAATACACTATGGCTATCGATGCATCTATCTCACACCTCTTACACATTTCAACATGGGTAGCCCATGTGTGATAGCTAAGTGAAATGTCAGTATCTCACACTGCTTAATGACGATTTATTTAAAATGCTTACTTCGATGGACATGAATATTACAAAATGATGTACATGGGTACAAATTATCCAAGATTGATGAAATTTGAGGGGTGCCACTCACCACAGGGGAGCAAAATTTAGCCACTATTGACATTTGTGTGAATAGGAGAATGCCACCCTTGGGCCAGATATTCGAGGAAAATAATAGAGTTTAGTGTTTGCAGCAACAATATGCCCCCCCCCCCCCCCCCCCCCCCCCCCCCCCCCCCCCCCCCCCCCCCGATTGAGATCGCTAGCAGTGACTCACCATTGTCGACTATGATTGGAACCATGTTCTCGACAAGATAACTTGAATATTCATGATATGCATCTGCAGGCAACTTTTCATCTCGGAAGGTATATATATTAGCAGCATTCCTTTCGGTGCTGCCCATACTGAAATATGGAGAGTTTAATTGGCTACAAAAATCTATATATATAAATGACCAAGTCAATTCTAAAGCTTATTTAGTGATTGATCATAATGATATATTGTGCACATTGTGTACAGTCAATATGAGTAAATAATAAACATACTTCACTTTTCTGGTGATTGAACTTGGGCTAATTTCAGTTAATACAATGTAGATCAATAAATGAAAGTGTCAATGATACTGTAGCTCAACTTGGAGAGGGGGTGTCATACATTACAGTCAATGGAGCAATAAGGAATGGGGAAAGTTGAAATGCTTAAGTAATAAACCAGAGGTCAACCAAAGAGCCATATGTTTGGGATCAATTGGATGAAAAATGTTATTTATATTAAATTTTATTGATTCTATCTAAAATTGTTCAAATTCAATAGCTCCAATCTGGAAGTGATCCTGTTCATGCCTGTAAATATTCAAAACAGTTCTCAAATAAATGTGGGCTGCAGGGTGTTCCATGTTTTTCAATTAAAGTTTGAAAATTTTTATCCCATCTAGAGGTCACCCTGAATATTCATATTAAGTTTGGTGACAATCAGAAGAGGAATGTGGCTAGTCAATGGATTTTGTCATGCAAAGAGAAAAATCCAAGATGGCTGCTGGTGGCCATATTTTTCATTGAAAATCTTTCAAATTCAATATTTCCAACTAGAGGTGATCCTAAACATGCCTGTATATTTAAAAAAAAATTCCAATAAATGTAGGCTGCAGAGTGTGCCGATGGATTCAAATGTAACGAGAGGCCGATCACGATCGGCAGATGTTTAACCCATACCTTGGCGATAGTGATTAGCTATTTTCATAAATCTGTACACCAATCTTTTCATGAGTATAAGACTTTCAACAATTCACAGCTTACTATTAGCTTAATAGTTCCCAAGTGGAATCAGACTTATTGGGCAACTTGCTCACATAAACACAATATGACCATGGATATGGCATTCAATTTCAACCTATTAGGTCACTCCAACACAGATACATGTATGTGTTATAAAGTGATAAAGCTAAATAAGCCCAACCATTGTCACACAGACGCACCACAGCTGTTAAAATAGTTATGAAATTAAGTACATAACATCATAATAACTATATTTATCTACTTCTTATCTACTGATTAACCTGGATGAGATTAAAAAAGTTATCGGGTGAGAAATATTTGACCAATAAGTAGTCTCAAGAATACCTGCACCACTATTATTATTCTGCAGCCCAAATGCAATTGAATGAATTTCAAAATAAGATATTTCATCTGATGATGAATATTCAATTGGTGGGGCTTATAGAAATCCTTACTGAACCTGGTTCAAGGTGAAAGAGATAATTTAATATCTGCCTATCGGATATCGTGTGTCTATGGAATGGGTTAATTTTAATCCCAAAATCCATGCAAGGGAAAAGTGGATCCCGATCAACCTGGACATAGAATAGGAGAATGATCAGATGAAAAACACCAGAAGACCTTATGATGTGCGGAGAGGGTTAATCATGTTCAATGACACCATATGATGGAACTATAGAATGGGTAGGTTAATTTATTTCTAAGTTACAGTGTGTGTAAACAACAATGTCTACAAACAACAATGTCTGTAAAACATCCCTACAAATAAACAATGTACTATTCCAATTTGTACTTTTGGAATAGGTTTCTTATTAAGTGTACATTAACTAATGAACCAGTTTCAACAAAGGGGTTAACTTAATATTGCACAGAACAAAATAGAGAGCCATCCAATAATTATATTTTTGACAGATTTGATAAACAAAGTCTGCTAGCCACCAAGGCTGACCATGTACTATCTATCTAACTCAATCTAGTGCACAGCTAAAAATAAATAAAACCAATAAGACAGACTCTGTGTCATGAGAACTTCTCTTCAAATCACACAGTGGCAAACAGCTATTAATTACATTTAATATCAGTTACTTGAATTATAAATGGCCATAACTCTGTTAAAATATATCAGATCAAACCCAAATTTGAACTTGATCTGTATTTTGTGGTGAGGACCATATGTAACAAATTTGGTGCTGATCAGATGAAAAATATTTAAGTCATCACAGCTTGGATGAATTCTATTTAAAAACAAGTGTGGAAAGGGTTAACAAAATACCAAAATCCATACAGATAAAGAACGTGCTAAGAAAGACCTAGGTAAGAAATATGAGGTAGATCATAAGAAAATTGTTTGACTTAGATGCATCAGATAGCATTTGTGTGCAGGGTTAATTATTTTCTAAACCCATCAACCAATCGATACCAAAAACTATACAGGTGAGGTGTGTGTCATCATAAACCTACATATCAAATATGAAGACAATCGGACAAAAAATACTTTGGTTACAGCATCGGATAGCTCATGCCTATGTGGTGGATGCAAAGTGTTAATAATTTCTAAATCGATCAACTGATCGATGTCAAAAACTATACAGGTGAGGAGTGTGTCATCATAAACATGCACATAAAATTTGAACACGATCTGATAAAAAATATTTGAGTAATCGAATCGGATAGCAAGTGTCTACGGACAGATGGACTGCTAGACAGACAGACGGACGGACGGACGAACGACGGATGGTTGATCCGGGCATTGGCATTATGTGTACCATACATGGTATGGGTACACATAAAAAAGCTGCTGATGGCCAGTTTTTTCAATAAAACTCGGGAAATATTTATAGCTCCCATCTAGAGGTCACCTTGAAGATCCATGTAAAGGTTGGGAATTGTCAGACAATAATTGTTGGCTGTAGGGTGTGTCGAAGGATTTAGCCATGTATAAAGTAAATCAAAGATGGCTGCCGGCACCCTGTTTTTGATAGAATATCATTCAAATTTAATAGCTCCCATTTAAACATGACTGAAAATTCTTAAAACAGTTCTCCAATAAATGTGGGCTTCAGTGTGTGCCGATGAAGGGATTCAAATTTGAAATCCAAGATAGCTACTGGCGGCCATGTTTTTAACAAATTTTGGATAAAATCAATGGCTCCTATCAAGAGGTCAGCTCCTTGTGAAGTTTGGTGACAATCAGATTGGAGCATGTAGGCTGTGCTAAAGGAAATTGTGGATGGATGCAGATGCACATGGATGGACAAACCCATGGCAATAGCAGCATCACAGCCAGCGAGCCAACTCGTCTTTACCTTATAAGTTATATGAACATGTACAATGCTAATTATGTCTGTATAGAGCAGTTCAGACATGACACAGTGTCAGTTACTTATCATAAAGTCCAATTTATTTTAAATTTAAGATAGAATTAAATCTAAAAATAAAACAATTTTTTTTTAAATTTTTTCTTCTGTAACTGTGCTGGAAGTAGTAATCTGCGAAACGGTTATATTGACCTATCTCATATATGCAGAGATGATTGCATATTACCAACAAATAGAGCTGTAACGATACACTGCGTCATGATACAATATGAATCAAGATACAAGATCAATGATATGATACATATCACACAGGGCCCTGTAAATCAATTCGATGCGATTCAAAATTGTTTGTCTGATTCAATTAAAAATTGGCTGTCCTGATCTAAAATATTCCTAATTTCACCAGGTGCTTTTCAATTTGTTTTTTTGTTATTTTTGTCGCTAAGAGACTTCACATTAATAACGAACAACCACACGTGGGCAATTCTACCATGTTGATGCCAAACAAGTGCAAAATATGAAAATTTTCAAACTAATAAGCTATTTTTTAGATGTATATTTTTGGAATATATATATTAGATATTTGATAACTTGAAATTTACCTAACCTAAACCACAGGCCTTCCAAACAGTGACTGAGATCTTAATAAATAGAAATCTAATACATCTATTATCTATAACTTAGTATAAGAAAAATATATATATTAAGGTAAGTGGACTAATAGCACTCTTCAGTCTAGCGAAATGATACTATTTATAGAACAGCGAAAGCACGTGGTGTTGTTTATAAACAGCGGTTCGGACATTCTTCGGTATTACAATACGTTGCCCTACCTTGCGCAATGTAAACATGTCATCCCATAAAACAGTGATGGTGGGTCTTATAATAAAAAGGGGCCACCGCAATTGTTGGTATGGCTTATGCAACAATGGCAGTAAGAAATGTGGAGAAAATCACATGGAAAATCGAAATGTAACTTTGACGCCCTTTCCTAAGCTAAAATTAAACAGATAAAATATGTGATTTATGGATTAATTTAGTTGTTGCCGAAACGAGAAATAACTGTGGATACCGTTAAAATTGGACATATATATGCAGCAAGTATTTTGTTCATGTCTGTAGCCCCACTAAGGAGTTCCCGGACCTAATTCCAGTCACATATTCCAGAGCAAATTGTGACATCTTTGTATAGACGCCAGACAAAATGAAAATGACTGTCAAATGATGTGTTATCAAATCGAAAAATATGACTGGATTCACAAAATTTGAACAGTGTTACTATAGTGTCAAGTGATATAGTACTATAGCTACAATGTATAGGTGCATGCAAAAACACGAGAACATGTAGGCCCTACAGCTAGGGAGCGTGATACCACAGAAATAGTTATGTCGCCAGACGTCCCTTGGTTATTTTAGCTATGTCAATTACGTGTAGAATAATTCAAGGACCAAAGATGCCGTCGATACACTACTGATTTGTGAGGAATAAACATGTGAACTGAGAACTGGTGTTGATGGCAAAGCTGCAAGGCAACATCGCCATAAATATAATGCTTTCGTTATATAATCATGGATCTAGTGAAAAAGTGATTTGACGATATGACAAATCACCACAAAATATGATATAATTGATTTGGAGTATCAAACACATGCATGCATGCACGGAGCCGCTTGCTGTTGACATTTCTTATTATAATATTGTCCTAATGCACAGGCTTGTGTTATAAATAGCCTTATATACTGTTTGACAATTTTGGCTTGAGAACACTGTGCTTTCAACTATCTGCAACTTTTTACAGTACTTTATCGTTCATATCTCATAGACATGTTCAAATCAGTTTGTATTTTACATGTACGTCATGTATAGGTGACAGTTAATTTACAGATTCAGGATAAGACATATGCATAACTGAATCATGATATTTACAAAATTAATGTTTCAGGGATGTGTATATCTTGTTACGTTGTTGTTAAAATGAAAATAGAATAAACTAATGTATATATATATACATGCACCCATTGAGTTTTACAACCTGTGCCATGTGTGACAGTTTCAAGAATGCCACCCTGACCCTTAGTACTTACAGATTGGAATGTTTACATTCAGACGTCCACAAAATGGTCGAAATAAGCTGATGACATGACATCAATTTTATTACTCTAAATGTTCAAATCTCAAAAGGGCGCCGACTAAGAAGTTTTATGCATGACATACATCCGTAGACAGTCCGAACCATTGTGTCCAGGTGCAGACATGACCACAGTAACAGGCGTTCTGTTGTAAGATAATATACCGGTACATAACATCTGGTAAATTATTCCAATCGTGGGTACAATTTATATAATGGTCATTGACTGTTTCACTGCATGCTGAAATTTAGCGGCGGGCACTCCACCCTGCATCAATTTTAAGTTTAAAACAGATGACCGTGCATTGTTTCTATTAGTCCAACAAATTAGAGTCACTATATCGGATTAAGATTTATTTTAATATTTGGACATGAGGAATTAAGATAACATAAATGTCCACATAATGAAATATAAAAATATATCTTAATACGAGTCGTCTAATTTGTTGGACTATGACCTGTCCTATGTTTATAATAGTCTAGACTATACTGTAGTAGTATACACTACAGACTAACAGAGAATTGGGAGTGACTAAAACGCAGAATGGGACGGTATTGGGACGGTGCGGGACGGTATTAGAAAACTGGCTGTTTATCAATAATACAGCGTGTAGCGACATCAAAATGGTTATATATAGTCGGTATTAACATGGCGTAGAGGGAGCAACAATTTAATAGTCTCATTCGCCAACACAAAGCTCATATTATCGGCTAAAAATAGACATGTCGGAAATAGGCGATTACGGTCAAACGCAGAACGAAAATGTAAACACCAAATCACCCCATACATTCATATTTCCCTGTCCCACGGTGATATTTTTGCATAAAATGTTAGATTAACATCTTTTCGACATCACTGTAGCATTTTATTGACCATAATCAAGATGAAAACAACTTTTTTCGTCGATGGGACGGAAGCGAAATTGCAAAACGAAAATGTAAACAAACACCAAATCACCCCATGCATTCACATTTCCCTGTCCCGCGGCGATATTTTTACATAAAATGTTAGATTAACATCTTCTCGACATCATTGTAGCATTTTAATGACCATAATCAAGATTAAAACATGTTTTTTTTCGCTGATGGGACGGAAGCGGTAAAGCGCAGAACAACCTTAGGAAATTGCAGAACGAAAATGTAAACAACAAAATCATTCACCGCATTCATATTTCCCTGTCCCACTGTGATATTTTTGCATAAAATGTTAGATTAACGTCTTTTCGACATCACTGTAGCATTATAATGACCATAATCAAGATTAAAACAACTTTTTTTGTCAATGGGACAGATCCTTTGGAAATTGCAGAACATGTTTGTTCGTCGATGGGACGGAAGCGGTAAAGCTCAGAATAACCATGGGAAATTGCAGAACGAAAATGTAAACAAACACCAAATCACCCCATGCATTCATATTTCCCGGTCCCACGGTGATATTTTTGGATAAAATGTTGGATTAACATCTTTTCAACATCACTGTAGCATTTTAATGACCATAATCGAGGTTAAAACTACTTTTTTTTGTCGATGAGACGGAACCTTTGGAAATTGCAGAATGGGATGGGACGCCGGGTATTAGATAGGATGGGACGGTATTAGAAAACTCAGAACAGCTAAGATGGACCCCTAAACTGTATGTTTATCAATAATACAGCATGTAGCAGCACCAAAATGGCTCTATATGGTCATCAGTGCAGCATTTTATTGGTGATCCCATTTTATTGACCATAATCAAGATTAAAACATATTTTTTCGCTGATGAGACGGAAGCGGTAAAGCGCAGAACAACCATAGGAAATTGCAGAACGAAAATGTAAACAAACACCAAAATCACCCCATACATTCATATTTCCCTGTCCCACGGTGATATTTTTGCATAAAATGTTAGATTAACATCTTTTCGACATCACTAGCATTTTAATGACCATAATTGAGGTTAAAACTACTTTTTTGTCGATGAGACAGAACCTTTGGAAATTGCAGAACGGGATGGGACGGTATTTGATAGGATGGGACGGTATTAGAAAACGCAGAACAGCTAAGATGGACCCCTAAACTGGCTGTTTATCAATAATACAGCATGTAGCAGCACCAAAATGGCTCTATATGGTCATCAGTGCAGCATTTTATTGGTGATCCCATTTTATTGACCATAATCAAGATTAAAACATGTTTGTTCGTCGTTGGGACGGAAGCGGTAAAGCTCAGAACAACCAGGGGAAATTGCAGAACGAAAATGTAAACAACAAAATCATTCACCGCTACATATTTCCCCGTCCCACTGTGATATTTTTGCATAAAATGTTAGATTAACGTCTTTTCAACATCACTGTAGCATTATAATGACCATAATCAAGATTAAAACAACTTTTTTTGTCGATGGGACAGAACCTTTGGAAATTGCAGAACGGGATGGGACGGTATTAGATAGGATGGGACGGTATTAGAAAATGCAGAACAGCTAAGATGTTAAAGATGGACCCCTAAACAGGCTGTTTATCAATAATGCAGCATGTAGCAGCACCAAAATGGCTCTATATGGTCATCAGTGCAGCATTTTATTGGTGAAACCATTTTATTGACCATAATCAAGATTAAAACATGTTTGTTCGTCGATGGGACAGAAGCGGTAAAGCTCAGAATAACCATGGGAAATTGCAGAACGAAAATGTAACAAACACCAAATCACCCCATGCATTCATATTTCCCCGTCCCACGGTGATATTTTTTGATAAAATGTTAGATTAACATCTTTTCAACATCACTGTAGCATTTTAATGACCATAATCGAGGTTAAAACTACTTTTTTTGTCGATAGGACGGAACCTTTGGAAATTGCAGAACGGGATGGGATGGTATTAGATAGGATGGGACGGTATTAGAAAACTCAGAACAGCTAAGATGGACCCCTAAACTGGCTGTTTATCAATAATACAGCATGTAGCAGCACCAAAATGGCTCTATATGGTCATCAGTGCAGCATTTTATTGGTGATCCCATTTTATTGACCATAATCAAGATTAAAACATATTTTTTCGCTGATGAGACGGAAGCGGTAAAGCGCAGAACAACCATAGGAAATTGCAGAACGAAAATGTAAACAAACACCAAAATCACCCCATACATTCATATTTCCCTGTCCCACGGTGATATTTTTGCATAAAATATTAGATTAACATCTTTTCGACATCACTAGCATTTTAATGACCATAATTGAGGTTAAAACTACTTTTTTGTCGATGAGACAGAACCTTTGGAAATTGCAGAACGGGATGGGACGGTATTTGATAGGATGGGACGGTATCAGAAAACGCAGAACAGCTAAGATGGACCCCTAAACTGGCTGTTTATCAATAATACAGCATGTAGCAGCACCAAAATGGCTCTATATGGTCATCAGTGCAGCATTTTATTGGTGATCCCATTTTATTGACCATAATCAAGATTAAAACATGTTTGTTCGTCGTTGGGACGGAAGCGGTAAAGCTCAGAACAACCAGGGGAAATTGCAGAACGAAAATGTAAACAACAAAATCATTCACCGCTACATATTTCCCCGTCCCACTGTGATATTTTTGCATAAAATGTTAGATTAACGTCTTTTCAACATCACTGTAGCATTATAATGACCATAATCAAGATTAAAACAACTTTTTTTGTCGATGGGACAGAACCTTTGGAAATTGCAGAACGGGATGGGACGGTATTAGATAGGATGGGACGGTATTAGAAAACGCAGAACAGCTAAGATGTTAAAGATGGACCCCTAAACAGGCTGTTTATCAATAATGCAGCATGTAGCAGCACCAAAATGGCTCTATATGGTCATCAGTGCAGCATTTTATTGGTGAAACCATTTTATTGACCATAATCAAGATTAAAACATGTTTGTTCGTCGATGGGACAGAAGCGGTAAAGCTCAGAATAACCATGGGAAATTGCAGAACGAAAATGTAACAAACACCAAATCACCCCATGCATTCATATTTCCCCGTCCCACGGTGATATTTTTTGATAAAATGTTAGATTAACATCTTTTCAACATCACTGTAGCATTTTAATGACCATAATCGAGGTTAAAACTACTTTTTTTGTCGATGGGACGGAACCTTTGGAAATTGCAGAACGGGATGGGATGGTATTAGATAGGATGGGACGGTATTAGAAAACGCAGAACAGCTAAGATGGACCCCTAAACTAGATGTGTTGTTTATACAAAACAAATAGACACGTTGACAACTGCAAATGCAGCAGAAATTCTAGATAATCCAGATTTGAATAAGGTATGTGATATCCCCCCAGTTAAACCGCTAGGTGGCCATCTTTACTTGTTTGCATATCAGGATAAGTCGAACAAGAATGACTGGAAATGTGATCAATATAGTTGGCGTAATCATGGCACAACGAAATTGCCTCGTTCAAATCCTGTTTTGACAAAAACTTATTACAAGTGTAAAGTAGACAATGATAATTGCAAAGGTTCTGCATTTTATAATACAGTCCTATCCCATCTAATACTGTCCCATACCGTTCTGCAATTTCCAAAGGTTCTTCTGAGTTTTACGACTGTTGTCCCATCGGCGAAATAAGTTGTTTTAGTCTTGATTGTGGTCATTAAAATTCAACAACGAAGCCGAAAAAATGTTAATCTAACATCGCTGTGGGATGGGTGAATATGAATGCGGTGAATGATGTTGTTGTTTACCATTTCGTTCTGCAATTTCCTAAGCTGTTCTGGGTTTTACAACTTCCGTCCCATCAGCGAAAACAAGTTGTTTTAATCTTGATTATGGTCAATAAAATGCTATCGTTCTGCGTTTTACCCATCGACAAAACAAGTTCTTTTAAACTAGATTAAAATGCTACACTGATGTCGTGAATATATCAATTTAACATATGTCAAGAATAGTCGTCATAGGACGGCGAAATATGAATGAATTTGTTGTTTTGTAATTATAATAAAGAGCGTTTCTTAGTTTATATTATACCGTATAACCCATGAGAGATGTGTTTGCCATTAACTACATGTTGCTGGTTCGAACAGCGTTCAAATACATGAATACTCTACACCATTTGGAAGTGCATAACACAAACAGCGAGTAATTCTCACTGAGACGATATCATCACCCTAAAGAGTCTGTGTCATCTGCCACCAGTTATGCAAACACAAGCTTAGTGCCAACGTAAACTCAAGCTCAGTGCCGACGTGAACAGAGTATGAACAACTGAACGCCGTGTCAAACATTTTTGATATTGGTTTCTCCTTGTACGTTCATTAATAGTGAATTCTTATAGTACTCGCATGTGATATTTGGATTTACCACACAATTTGTAATTAAAAACTGATTTTGTTATGTTCGTTCTGCGTTTTACCATAGCTCTTCTGTCCCATATCGATGACGCAAGCTGTCCCGTCGGCGCGACAAGTTGTTTTGTGCCACACAAATGTCGAGAAAATGTAACATTTTAACATGTCACAATGGGACGGGGAAATGTAAATGCATTGAATGATTTTGTTGTTTCCAAAGGTTGTTCTGCATTAACTTTTTTTGTCCCGTCCCATCTTTCTGTTCTGAGTTCTCTAACACCGTCTCAACCCATCTAATACCGTCCCATCCCATCTAATACCATCCCATCTAGTTCTGCAATTTCCACAGGTTGTTCTGCGTTTTGCCGCTGCTATCCAATCAGCGAAAAAAGTTGTTTTAATCTTTAATGGTCATGATGTCGAAAAGATGTTAGCTGTTCTGCGTTTTCTAATACTGTCCCATCCTATCTAATACCATCCCATCCCGTTCTGCAATTTCCAAAGGTTCTGTCCCATCGACAAAAAAAGTTGTTTTAATCTTGATTATGGTCATTATAATGCTACAGTTCAATTCAATTCAATTCTTTATTCTCATCACCTTATAATAATGGTATGGAGAAAACACATTTACAATATGTACATTATATACAGTGATGTCGAAAAGACGTTAATCTAACATTTTATGCAAAAATATCACAGTGGGACGTGGAAATATGAATGCGGTGAATGATTTTGTTGTTTACATTTTCGTTCTGCAATTTCCTATGGTTGTTCTGCGCTTTACCGCTTCCGTCCCATCAGCGAAAAAATATGTTTTAATCTTGATTATGATCAATAAAATGGGATCACCAATAAAATGCTGCACTGATGACCATATAGAGCTATTTTGGTGCTGCTACATGCTGTATTATTGATATAAAACAGCCAGTTTAGGGGTCCATCTTAGCTGTTCTGCGTTTTCTAATACCGTCCCATCCTATCTAATACCGTCCCATCCTGTTCTGCAATTTCCAACGGTTCCGTCCCATCGACAAAAAAAGTTGTTTTAACCTCGATTATGGTCATTAAAATGCTACAGTGATGTCGAAAAGATGTTAGTCTAACATTTTATGCAAAAATATCACAGTGGGACAGGGAAATGTGAATGTATGGGGTGATTTGGTGTTTGTTTACATTTTCGTTCTGCAATTTCATACGGTTGTTCTGCGCTTTACCGCTTCCGTCCCATCAGCGAGAAAAAAACATGTTTTAATCTTGATTATGGTCATTAAAATGCTACAATGATGTCGAGAAGATGTTAATCTAACATTTTATGTAAAAATATCGCCGCGGGACGGGGAAATGTGAATGCATGGGGTGATTTGGTGTTTGTTTACATTTTCGTTCTGCAATTTCGCTTCCGTCCCAGTTCACAGTATATTTTCATGTTGCAATGATATAATTGGTCATGTAAATACCAAGTTCCTTCTCATGCTGCGACCTGATGTAGATGCATCATATCACAACCCACATGAGTCGATCCAGGACATCTAAGTATTATATTAGAATTTATTTACTTATACATGTAATTACTATATATAGATGCAGAGGTTGAGACATGTTTCGATAGATTAGATTTGTTTCATTCTGAGTTATCCATTGGTTAATGTACGGATTTCAGTATGGGATGACACGTTAGATATATAATACATGCAGATGAAATATTCAGACTGTTCTTTCCCCTCACCATGTAGGGCTAATCAGAGTAGGAGGAATTATACATTAAGAGTATGAAACAATAAGGAGCTTGTCCTAATCTGAATAGCCCTGTGGTGACAGAACTCTGTTTTGTACTACTATTGGAGTACATGTCGGTAACCAGGGAGGAGTACTATTCAGTGGGGGAGGTTGGTTTATGTTGCTTGTTAATGAAATATTCTTTCAGATATTTTGAGTAATTGCTATCAATTTCTATTCTGAGTTTGCAGTCAGTTGGTAGTTCATTCCACAGGCATCTGGCTCTGGTTGATATGGCATTTTTTGCTTTTTTCGTTCTTTTAAATACACAGAATAGATTTGAATTAGCTTTGGACCGTGTATTGTAATTATGGATATCATGTAGGCTTGTAAATAGGGAAGTCAGTGATTTAGGGAGTTTCTTGTGGTGGAAATCATGTAAAATTTTAAGCAGTTGCATATTTCCAATGTCTTCAAGCAGCAATAAATTGTGTTTCTTGCATATTTCCTGGGTATTTTTATTATTTCCATATGACAGTGTTGCAATTGCTTTGTTTTGTATTTTTTCAAGTTTTTGAAGATTTTTCACTGTCGTTGCACTCCAAATAGCATTACAATAAGTGAGATATGGGATAATAAGTATCGAATAAAGTGATTTCATCGTATCCTTTGGTACAAACTCACTAACCTTACGCATGACTCCTAGGTTTCTAGATAATTTATTGATAATTGTATCCACATGTAAATCCCATGACAAAGTTTCTTCAATATTAATTCCTAGGAATTTAGTGTTTTTAACCCTTTGGACCAGTTTATCATTAATTTTTAGCTCCGGTAGAAAATTTAACGACTTACAAAGATCTGTATTTGTGAAAAGCATATAGTTTGTTTTATCAAGATTTAAAGATAATTTGTTAGCTAGAAACCATTTGTTCATTGCCTCCATTTCTTTGTTAACAACATCATAAGCATTAATAATGTCTTTATCTGAGTAAAATGCATTTGTATCATTCATGTATATAAGAAAGAGAAGAGGGCCAAGTATCGATCCCTGTGGCACGCCACAGGTTATATTTGTTTGGCATGAAAAGTTGCCTTCGTACAGTACAGATTGCTTTCTATTTGACAGGTAGCTGCGGAACCAGTTCAGTGCAACCCCCCCGACAGCCATAGTGTTCAAGTTTATTAATCATTATATTGTGGTTTATTGTGTCAAATGCCTTGGATAAATCTAAAAATACTCCAATGGTGTGTTCTTTTTTATCTAAAGCTTGAGTTATTTTTTCTAATAAATCAGTTAAAGCAAGAATAGTTGAGTGATTTTTTCTGAAGCCATATTGGCTACTATATAGAATATTGTATTTTGCAAGGTATTTATCCATTCTGTTGTACATCAGTTTTTCAAGAATTTTTGAGAAAATGGGTAGCACAGATACTGGCCTGTAGTTACTTAGAATTGTTGGGTCTTTAGATTTGTAGATTGGAATAACTTTAGCTACCTTCATGAGGTCTGGGAATATGCCATTAGATAGGGAGAGATTACAGATATGTGTAATGGGTTTAATAATAAATTCGGAACATGTCTTCAGAATAGAACATTTCAATTCATCAATACCTACCGCCTTTTTAGAATTGATATTTTTTAATAAATCAAGGATCTCAAATTCATCAGTTGGGTGTGTAAAAAAAGAAGAACTCTTGGGCTGATTAAGGTAGTCTGAAGGATTTTCACAAGATGTTATCTTGGCAGCAAGGTTTGGTCCAATATTCGTGAAAAACTCATTAAATTTGGCAGCAATTTCCTTCTTATCATTGATGTATTTATTTTCATATAAGAACTCTGTTGTGGTGCTGTTACTTGATTTTTTTTTTAGAATGTTTTTGATTAGTTTCCATGTAGCATTAATGTTACTTTCATACTGTTGGAACTTACTATGATAAAAATGCTGCTTAGAAGTTCGAATAATTGAGTTTACTTTATTTCTATACTTCTTGTATTGCTCATTATTATATTTTGTTCTGTCTTTTATGAATATTTTATAAAGTTTATTCCTTCTTCTGATGGAGTTCAGTATACCTGTTGTTATCCATGGATTTTTATTATTAGATATTTGGACTTTCTTTCTCTTTTTTGGGAAGTTAAGATTATAAGAGCTCATTATTTTACCATGAAATATGTTATAGGCTTCATTGCAGTCCTGGTTATAAAGTACTGTGCTCCAGTCAGCCACTGAGATATCGTTGATGAAATTTTTTGTTTTTCTTTGAATAGTCTCTTTGGTAAATAAAAATATCTTTGTTGGTTACTTTTTTGGCTCAATTATCCACAAGAAGGTAAATGGGCAAGTGATCAGTTATGTCTTCCACAAAAATACCTGCGTAAAATGATGAAGAGAGATGACAGTTGGAGAATATGTTGTCAATGAGGGTTGCACTGAATTCTGTAATTCTGGTGGGTTTAGTTATTGTTGGCAGAAACATAAATGACTTCAATAGGTTTAAGAAGTTCTTTCCACTGGTATTATCATTATTTATGTTTATGTTGAAATCACCCATCAGGAAGCATTCTTTTTTTTCTTTATGTATTTGAGTTAGTACTGTTTCAAGTTTTTCAAGAAATGTGTCGACATCAGAATTGGGGCATCGATATATACAACCTACTAGTTGGTTCTTGTTTTTATGATCAGGGATTTCAATAAATAAGCTTTCAAAGCTTTCTGTGAATATAGATAAGTCTGTTCGAACTTGAGCTTTAAGGTTATCATTAAGATATATTCCAACCCCACCCCCCTTTCTGTCATTCCTATGGTTTTCATATAAACTGTAACTCCCCATTTTTGTCAGATCAATTGGAGACTCATCTGTCAGCCATGTTTCAGTAACACCTATTATATCAAATCTATGTCTACAAGCATGAAGGAAAGTAGATAATTTATCTATATTTTTCATTAAAGAGCGTATGTTGAAATGAATTATTGAAGATGATATATTTTTATTCAACTGTTTCAGTTTATCATTGAATTCTTCAAGAAGAATATAATTGGAGGAGTTTTCAGCATTTATTGGGTCTAAGTTATAGTCATCGTCATCCAGTTGGGATTCCTTACGAAAGTCATCATTCAGGGTGAATGGGTTCATTAGTAAGGGATCTTTTGAGGTGACATTTGAATGAACATAATCGTGTTTCATATCAAATAAAGCCAACCGAAACAGTGCCTCTTCTTCTATATGATTAAATGGTAGTATAGATGCAATACAATGGTGACAAAACCATGTTTTTTCATCATCAACAAGCTTTATGAAGTCTGCTTTTGAAAGTTTAGAACAACTTAGATGGATCCATTGATTACACAGGTCACAGCACAAGGAATCTTGGTTATTTCGCACTGATTTTTTGCAAGTGGAGCATGGGTATTTCAAGGGCATAGTAATGGACAGGGTGAGTGGGGTGAGTGGGGTGGGGTGAGGTGGGGGATATAAGGTCTGTGGAGTTGTTTTTCTTTCGGATATGCCAAATGGGGGATGTCACAAATATATGTATTAAGTTGGGGGCGAGAGAGAAATGCTTTGTTTTTTTTCAAGGGTTTGTTAAGTATTGAAAAAATAAATGCTTATCGGTACATAATCAGTCAATATTGAGGTGGGTATTTGTCGCTAAACATAGTTATGTTTTCCCATTTTACTTAGGCGTACAGGTATATATGAAAGGGAAGATAGAATGCATATGAAGTAATGAAGGTGAAGATAGACGAAGATAGACATGCATATGAAGTAATGAAGGGGAAGATAGACATACATATGTTACAAGTATTACTTACATGCACAGATCAGACAAATATTAAGGGTATACATATATAGCATGCAACATATAATGAAATATATGAGATGTATACATAACATCAGACAATACTAGCTGTACAAGACATTACGTAATGTTATGATCTTTTGTTAAGTTGATGTAGAAATCTGAGACTGAGTTATCTTCAATTCCTAATGGTTGAATTCTTTTTATAAGGCTTAATGTTGTGTCATTAAGTTATCTCCAATATAATTCGCTTTCTGGAGAGAGAGAGAAAAAAAAAAGGAGCTAATTTGACTCATTTGTAGTTATTCTAACTTATTCAGTAATTATTATCAATATCGGTGTATAATTATTCGTCATTTATTGTACTGGTAATTTTTTAAGTTACTAAGCAGTCGTGCATTTTCTATGAATAGATCAGAATATAGATAGTGATATTATATGATATAAAGGATATATATACAGAGAACATTAAGCAAAAACAATAGACAAAAATGGTAGAACATAAAAAAATAAAATGAACATAAATAAACAGACATCAACTGAACAAGACATTTTTGTTGTGTTTTAATATCTATAATTAATTTGATGTAAATTCTCAGAATGAGTTATTATAAATCCATAAGCTTTCAGGAAATCTTTATTGTGAAATAATAGTTCTCATATGGCTGTGTCCTTTATAATTTGTTTTGAAATCAAATAATAATTCATAATATGAGTTAGTTTATTCCTTCTTCTGATGGAGTTCAGTATACCTGTTGTTATCCATGGATTTTTATTATTAGATATTTGGACTTTCTTTCTCTTTTTTGGGAAGTTAAGATTATAAGAGCTCATTATTTTACCATGAAATATGTTATAGGCTTCATTGCAGTCCTGGTTATAAAGTACTGTGCTCCAGTCAGCCACTGAGATATCGTTGATGAAATTTTTTGTTTTTCTTTGAATAGTCTCTTTGGTAAATAAAAATATCTTTGTTGGTTACTTTTTTGGCTCCATTATCCACAAGAAGGTAAATGGGCAAGTGATCAGTTATGTCTTCCACAAAAATACCTGCGTAAAATGATGAAGAGAGATGACAGTTGGAGAATATGTTGTCAATGAGGGTTGCACTGAATTCTGTAATTCTGGTGGGTTTAGTTATTGTTGGCAGAAACATAAATGACTTCAATAGGTTTAAGAAGTTCTTTCCACTGGTATTATCATTATTTATGTTTATGTTGAAATCACCCATCAGGAAGCATTCTTTTTTTTCTTTATGTATTTGACTTAGTACTGTTTCAAGTTTTTCAAGAAATGTGTCGACATCAGAATTGGGGCATCGATATATACAACCTACTAGTTGGTTCTTGTTTTTATGATCAGGGATTTCAATAAATAAGCTTTCAAAGCTTTCTGTGAATATAGATAAGTCTGTTCGAACTTGAGCTTTAAGGTTATCATTAAGATATATTCCAACCCCACCCCCCTTTCTGTCATTCCTATGGTTTTCATATAAACTGTAACTCCCCATTTTTGTCAGATCAATTGGAGACTCATCTGTCAGCCATGTTTCAGTAACACCTATTATATCAAATCTATGTCTACAAGCATGAAGGAAAGTAGATAATTTATCTATATTTTTCATTAAAGAGCGTATGTTGAAATGAATTATTGAAGATGATATATTTTTATTCAACTGTTTCAGTTTATCATTGAATTCTTCAAGAAGAATATAACTGGAGGAGTTTTCAGCATTTATTGGGTCTAAGTTATAGTCATCGTCATCCAGTTGGGATTCCTTACGAAAGTCATCATTCAGGGTGAATGGGTTCATTAGTAAGGGATCTTTTGAGGTGACATTTGAATGAACATAATCGTGTTTCATATCAAATAAAGCCAACCGAAACAGTGCCTCTTCTTCTATATGATTAAATGGTAGTATAGATGCAATACAATGGTGACAAAACCATGTTTTTTCATCATCAACAAGCTTTATGAAGTCTGCTTTTGAAAGTTTAGAACAACTTAGATGGATCCATTGATTACACAGGTCACAGCACAAGGAATCTTGGTTATTTCGCACTGATTTTTTGCAAGTGGAGCATGGGTATTTCAAGGGCATAGTAATGGACAGGGTGAGTGGGGTGAGTGGGGTGGGGTGAGGTGGGGGATATAAGGTCTGTGGAGTTGTTTTTCTTTCGGATATGCCAAATGGGGGATGTCACAAATATATGTATTAAGTTGGGGGCGAGAGAGAAATGCTTTGTTTTTTTTCAAGGGTTTGTTAAGTATTGAAAAAATAAATGCTTATCGGTACGTAATCAGTCAATATTGAGGTGGGTATTTGTCGCTAAACATAGTTATGTTTTCCCATTTTACTTAGGCGTACAGGTATATATGAAAGGGAAGATAGAATGCATATGAAGTAATGAAGGTGAAGATAGACGAAGATAGACATGCATATGAAGTAATGAAGGGGAAGATAGACATACATATGTTACAAGTATTACTTACATGCACAGATCAGACAAATATTAAGGGTATACATATATAGCATGCAACATATAATGAAATATATGAGATGTATACATAACATCAGACAATATTAGCTGTACAAGACATTACGTAATGTTATGATCTTTTGTTAAGTTGATGTAGAAATCTGAGACTGAGTTATCTTCAATTCCTAATGGTTGAATTCTTTTTATAAGGCTTAATGTTGTGTCATTAAGTTATCTCCAATATAATTCGCTTTCTGGAGAGAGAGAAAAAAAAAAAAGGAGCTAATTTGACTCATTTGTAGTTATTCTAACTTATTCAGTAATTATTATCAATATCGGTGTATAATTATTCGTCATTTATTGTACTGGTAATTTTTTAAGTTACTAAGCAGTCGTGCATTTTCTATGAATAGATCAGAATATAGATAGTGATATTATATGATATAAAGGATATATATACAGAGAACATTAAACAAAAACAATAGACAAAAATGGTAGAACATAAAAAAATAAAATGAACATAAATAAACAGACATCAACTGAACAAGACATTTTTGTTGTGTGCACAACTGGATGAGCTCCTTCCTACAAAATCGTAAAATGAAGGTAGTAATCGACGGGAAACAATCAGAGGAGGTACATGTAGAATCTGGAGTACCCCAAGGAACAGTGCTGGGCCCGTTGCTATTCCTATGTCATATCAACGACCTACCAAATGACATCGCCTCTAAAATCCGCCTCTTTGCAGACGACTGCCTATTATACCAAGAAATATCATCGTTTAAGGATCACCTCAAAATGCAGAAAGATTTAAACACACTGAACGATTGGGCCAACACCTGGGGGATGAAGTTTAACACCAAGAAATGCCATATCCTATCAATCAAGAAAAAATCCAACTACTACTACACACTAAACAACGAGGTACTCGCAGAGGTCAACGAACATCCGTACCTCGGAGTGACACTCACAAATAACATGGATTGGAGTTCCCAGATCAACAACATCTCGAGGAAAGCATCATACACCCTTAGCTTCCTCCAACGAAACCTTAAGCACTGCTCAGAAGACCTACGCAAGCTAAGCTACATATCGCTAGTAAGATCAAGTATGGAATATGCAGATATAATATGGGACCCATACGAAAAACGAAACATCGATAAACTTGAGAAAATCCAAAGAAGAGCAGCTCGTTTTATCAAAAAAGACTATAGAAGCAGATTTGAGGGTGCGGTCACAAACATGCTAATTGACCTAAAATTCCAACCACTCGAGACCAGGAGGAAAACCAACAGGTTGACATTCTTGCACAAAGTAGTGGACGGGGCCTTCCCAGCCATTCCCCCATCCAAATTCCCTCAGCATCTCATACGAAACCACGAAAGATGCTTCGAACTCCCGCAAACAATAAACACGGAAGAATACAAACATTCAGTGTTTATTAGAGCAAAGATCGATTGGAACCAGCTGGACGGGAAATTCTTAGATAGCCTGGACTCTACAACATCATTCCAGTAGTACATGTATCTACAGGAAAACATCTAGCGCCTCCACACCCGTCGTTAAACGCCAGAACTGGTTCCTACGACGTAACACTACAGATACAGATACAGATGAATGATTTGGTCATTTTGTTATCATTATGAGTTGAGTTGCTTTGCACTTTCAAGAAATTTACACATATACCGTATATACTATTTACACATATATATATACTATCATTCATGGAGTCTATAGTCTATACTATTTATGAGGAATTGTATACCGTACTTATGTGAATCAGTAGCTTCAGATAGTCACAGCATGTACATTTTTGTATGTACAAGATACACAACACAAACAAACTGAACAGGATGTAGAACAAAAGGCAAACATAGATTTTTTAAGCAGAAGTAATCATTGAGATTTCATGCAGAGAAGATGAAAAAGACACAGTTGGAAGATGATTGAACTTGAAGTTCACTGTTCCATCGAGAATCACAGATATGTAGAAGGATGTGTTTAAGTGAACCATCAATACTAAATTGGCTCCGCCCATATATGATGACGTCTATCGTGAAAAGTGCTATTACTTCAAAAATATATAATATCAGTATTATCACTCACTTAGTTAATCATTAAATTGATTATGTATATAAGTTATCACTGTTGTTTAGAAATTAGAAGGCCTGTGCGGCGTGTTTTTTCACAGAACTTCAGGCAGCCTTGTAAGTTGTAGTCGCAGGTGTAGATCAGATAGAGATATTGTCAGATCGGACAAATATCATCATAAGTAAATGGTTTTAATAAATTGCTTTAGACGTTGGGAAAATTATAATATGCATACACTTTTCATTTATTTCAATCGTCGCGGTTCCAACAATTTTGAAGATATACCGGAAGTCGAGTGTGTTCGGATCGGTCCTACTAAACAACGAACACAAACGAACATAAACGAACATAAACGAACACAGGTCTAAAAAGCGGAATAGAAGGGTGAAATTTGGTTTGTGGGTGCGTGTGGGTCCAATATATGTGTATGTGGTGTTATTTCCAACTTTGATGACTTATTTTTCGAGTTATAAGCATTATTTGAATGCAAAGCTACTAAACAACGAACACAAACGAACATGAGATTAGCCGTATGGCAAAGGTGTTAATAAAGGTGTTAATTAACTACCGCCTTCTCTATGGCTTATACTCTGTCTCTTTGTCACTGAGTTGTTTTGACTTAGTTAGTTTGTCTTATTATTACTTCGTTTAACTTCCCTGGCATCACACTGCTCTTTCAGTAGAACTTCAGGTACTAGAATCAAAGTTTGTTTTACGGTATACAATCGAATATTTATATATTATTTTACAACTCAGCCCCGGCGGAACGATGGGCAGAGTTTGTTCTCCTTGAAATCAGTGCATGGATGAAAATGGCTCCAGCAAAATGTTGCATTATTTAAATCATTAAAATCAAGTAATGCACTTATTTGATATGAATCCAAGAAGTCTATATGTTATTTTATCACATGATTAGCACTATTTTCCTATGTAATATTCGAGCGTAATAGACACGTGTAATATCGTTGCGTGCAATGACGTCACGCTGCTCTTTGGGACAAAGTTCTCTGTCTGTTAATTATTGTTGTTTTCGATAAAAATTTAAGCGATTATATGATCATGTGATAAAAAGTATCTCAAACTCGTTCTATTTTATACGTAATTTATCAACCTCGTCCACTAAATTCTATTTGAGCCTCGGTAAACCACGGCTCAAATCGAATTTAGTGAACTCGGTTGATAAATTCCGTATAAAATAGAAACTCATGTGAGATCTTCTATTTATATTTGCATACTATATGCTAACTTTCTGTCGTTTATTGGTGAAGGTCTTGGTTTTTGATGCCTTCACTCTTTCCTTTTTTTGGTCCAGGTTTTTTTGCGAGAGCGGTAGCTAGTTTTGGGTATAGTTAATTGTCGTCAGTTGAAGTTTGGAATTTGGAATTGTCACTCACAAAATTAAGAAGTCTTCGCATTAGTCTGTTTATGCGATATTTCTTATTTGTATACGGACAAAGTCTGTCTACATTTAACTTTTTGTGTCGGTTGTTGACCGTTGGAAATATTTTCACAGCATATACCCACTGCCAAGGACTCCCGCACCTTTAATGCTTTCATAATTGTTATTTGTCCAACATTTCGGAATTGTTGAATTTTTTTTTCTAGCATTGAAAACTTTCGTCTTTAGTCTTTCCATAAATGTAAGGTATCGTCTGTTGTCACATATATTTGTCAATTATGTCTGTCTGTATTTCGTCATAAATGATTTTGTTTTCTATTGTTACCAAGCCGCTCTCGCTATTGAATACTTTTCCATCTTATTGACAGTTTGATCACTGTCTGTTTTACTTAAATTACGATGCGTGTATCAGGAAAGCAAGCAGAAATAGCATTTACCAGAGTGATCTCCGAGACTGAGAAAAAATATATAGCCATCTCAGAGACTGACAACAATGACTCACTCACATTCACTCAAATGTTTTGTTAGCTATGCATTAAAACGCCGACCTATGATGTTTCCCCGTGTTTTTATTGCCATCAGTGATAAAATTGACAATCATCTTGCAGTAAAAACAAGGAGACAGAGTAAGCCGTAGTTAATTAACACCTGCATGCATGGTAGCCTCTGCACTGCCGCTAATCTTATGTTCGTTTGTGTTCATTGTTTAGTAGTTTTGTATTCAAATAATGCTAATAACTCAAAAAATAAATCATCAAAGTTGGAAATAACACCACATACACATAGAATGGACACACGCGCACACACAAACCAAATTTCACCCTTCTACTCCGCTTTTTGGACCTGTGTTCGTTTATGTTCGTCTGTGTTCGTTTGTGTTCGTTGTTTAGTAGGACCCGTTCGGATGGTCACTAAAAAGTGTACTCCGGCTCCGGCTCCGGCTCCGGCACGACTCGGGGAAAATGTGTACTCGGAAGATATATGTTGCATTATCTTTTCCACTTTGTGGAAAAAAATAATTCTTTTGCTAAATTATATATGCTACTTAGTCCAACAAATTAGACGATTCGGATTAAGACCTATTTTTAATATTTGGACATTTATGTGGTCTTAATCCCTCAATCGTAAATGTCCAAATATTAAAATATGTATTAATCCGAATAGTCTAATTTGTTGGACTAATATGCTACTATGCCAATTTATTACATAATTATGTGATAAAAAATTTACCGAAAAAATTACTAACATACTTTTTAATTGCATTTTTACTTCGAAAATACACTATTAACCCTTTGAACACCAGCGGCCGGAAAACCGGCCGCTGCGTGAACCTCCATATACCCTAGCAGCCATTATAACGACCGCCACGTGTTTATAGTTTATAGCTATGCGATTCAATAACAAATCGACGTCTAAACTCTAGTGATATATATCAAATATAAAAAGCCTGTTCAAATTATATTTATATGGTGAAGGGCCTCGATCGCATATCAAGTTGATTTCTTCGCGCATGCGCAGAGCAGCGATATTCGAAATAAATGGTTTATAGCGTACTTATGCACGACATACCCACTAATATATGTTTAAATGGTCCCATAGACATCGGCGGTGGTCAGGGTGTGTATATGGAATGTCTACCCGCTATAGTATCGGGTAGGAATATATGCGCATGCGCAGAACATAGGTTGTAAATGACAAAAACATGCGTTTTAAGCGAAATGTTGTGTTATATATAGGACATATAGCTGCATCATAATTGCAGTTTCTTGCTAATGCCGGGTAGTTGTCTGGTAACCGTTACTAAGGAGAGATTGGGTGGCAAAGTGTCCTTATATTTTAATGATCATAGCATGGTCCATGCATAACATACATACGTATGCACAGTTTCAAACAGGTGCCACCATTGAACATATACAGCATTATGCGACTAGATATTGTATAAATTAAGGGAACACTACCACTTAATGGTTAGTGCAGTGGTGTCATCCGTTCATTTGTGGTACTTGATTAGCAACCGTTGCTACCTTAAATAATTAATTTCATTCGATCTCTCTTAAATTCTTGTCGGATATATCTCAAATTTCACATTAGGGTATTATCGTCATCAAAAACGCAATCACTGGCATTGAGTTATGACATACCATGCTATAATTGCCTTTTCCAGTCAATTCGGGGTAGTTGCCTAGCAACCGTTACCAAGACGCTGCCGCGTGGCAAAGTCTTCCGATTTTATAATGATCAGTGATCAATGGGGGGGGGGGGGGGCTGTAAAGTTTCATACCTGTGTCACATAACCAACATCATCCAACAAGACACTATAAAATTTAAAGGAAAATCCCACGAGGAGCCCAGGGTCAGGGTGTCGGTCATGGTAGGGCGTCAGGGTTCAAAGGGTTAAAAAGTGTACTCCAAGAAAAAGTGTAGGGGAGACCCGGGCAAAGCGGATCGCCCGGGCAAAGACGATCACCTAAAGTTATTATTTCAATACTATCAAATTATTACTTATCTATCCGTATTTTAGAATAATGTCGTTTCGTGTTGGGTTAGTTTTTATACTTTTCCACAGAGAACAAGGTATACTAACAGTTTGTAGCCCAGTAGAACATTTTCGTCGACATTTTAAGATTTTACCAAATTTATAATTATTGTGCGTTTGCGCATATCTATTGCGCAGGTCGATGATCACATACCCATCTACCCGAATACACGTTGTCGGTGTCTTAGGCAATACATGTGTGGAATAAGACAATATGTCAATTTGCTAAATACGATACATGGACACCCGCGCAATGCCCCGGACTGTAAAAAGATGACTAACTTCCTGTACACATGCGTAGATTAAGTGAATTTGGACAATTTTAATAAGATGGATCTCAGGTAACCGGGACCAAAGCAACAAAATAAAATCGAAAAATTAATTTTCGTAAACAGTTGTCAACATTATTTATTTGTGAAGTTGGGTATCCATTGTACATTTAACAGAAGTGGTTAACATATCGATGATATATTCCTATAAAATATGACTCCATGAAGATGGTACCCGCATTTTCAGTGTGCGACAGATACGTTACCACAGCATCATTCTAGATAACATCGGTTTTTCTATCTAAGAGGATTTCTGCTATGCACAATAAGATGTAATGCTCATATCAGTCCACAAGTTGCATATATTGACTGAAAAATCATATCTGGTTTGGAATACTTTTTATTTATGGACCATATATACACGAATTCTACGCGAATCGTGACTTATTTTCAACCATTTCAGGAAAACATAACACACAGTTCGTGTGTCCTACATTATTATGAGCGTCGTGGACAAATGTTTCAATGTGCATGTGATTCCACACACTGGGGTTTACAAGGAACCAAAATTATCTGAAATAGCTTTATTTTTTCCCAAGATATGCGTTGGTACATCGGCCAAGTTTTAGGTAACGTATCTGTCGCTATATAACAGAAAATTATATTTTCTCAGTTTCAAAACTGGCATTGTACTACATGAATATGCCACAGTATGTTTGCTTCCTTTGGTACATATTTGTAACAAAATAGCTTGTATTGGATGCAAAAGCAAACAGATAGATCAATATATTATATACATGCATGCACTCTATATTTAAATCTTCACTGATATATTTAATATTGAATAGTTTGTAAAAAGTCTGATTATCGACTTAATAGTAGTTATAGGCCTGTATTGAACAACATAATAAATATTTCTAAATACCGGTATTTAAAAAGGTCCGTCCGCGGGACACCCACCTAATGGAGTAGATTAGTAAAAGAATTGTTCACTTCGTGACTAAAGCATGAAATTTTGACATACCAATTGATATTAGATATGGAGCCACGCTGAAATTTCACTTTAACCCCTCTTTTAAATTTAAAGAGCGTTTCGTGGTTATATAATTTAATAAATGTCACAATTAATCTTACCATGGAATCTGCGCTTGAAATTAGGCATATACAGTAAGAATGACTCAGCGCGATATAATGGCACATTTTTAGGGCGAAATTGGAACTCCCCGTTCAAGATGACTGTCAAAATGGCAGCCGTAAGTGGAACATTTGACGTTTTTTCACTGATATCTTTCAGACCAGTTTCTTCTGAATTGAACTGGTTCGGAAATGTGACTTTATTTTGTATTGTTCATGTTAATTGGTCACTGGAGCAATGAAATATGACATTCGTTGGATCCCAGCGGCCAGCCCCTTCCGATCCCTCAATAATTTGATTTTACAGAACGCGGTATGAAATTTCACCAAAAATCGCCATTGGGATTCTAGTCATATTTCAACAAGAAATAAGCAGAACTGTGCAAAATAAGTGAGGCTTACCATTACTTATGAAAATTTCAACTCAATGGAACCAAAATTGTCACTTTGGCTAACAATGGCTGTCAAATGACGGCTAAAATATGGAAAATGGTAAATATTGTCCCGTCGTGCCACGCAATCGCTTGAATGTTGTGGATGATGAATAAAATAGGCTGTTCTGTCATATATACATTGAATACTAACATTTATGATGCATCTTGGATAAGTATTACTATTACATTACCAAAATTATTGAAATTTTCTCTCGAAATCGGGAAAACAAAAACTTTTCAGGTTTGCACCATTTTTTCAAGTAAAATGGAACTATCTTTTGTGTTTATTGTTTTGATCCGTCTTAAATGCGTAACACTGAAGTGTTTTTAGAAAAATATACTCAAGCTGGCTTTCAAAATGTCCACGAAATTTGGTAGAAAATTGATATTTTCAAATGAGCAGAACTCTGAAACTGAACTGGCATAATTATGTGGCTACTCAGGCCCAATAACATGTGCAATCATTATATGTAAGTGGATGTCAGACCAGGTAACACGTCTATCAGGATAGGTGTCTCAATACCTATTACTCTAGAATGACAGAGAAATAGCCAACTTAAAACACTGGCGGGTGGACCAGATGACTTTTTAGAAAGTCAAACAAAGAGATGAGTAAAAAACTGCTTAATAACATCAAATTCTGAGTCCTTGGCATCAAGATTGATTTACTAATGTCAGGAAAACAGATTCCTCCATTGTGCATATAAAAGGCCACCAAGATGAAGAACTCTCTGAAATTACATCCCAATCGATTAACATATGCTTATTATTATGGAAAGTGATAGCCACCAAAGGTCCAACTGCACTACTCTCCCCTGACCATACAATCATATTATATATACATAAACACCACACAAATGACCATGCAGCCACTCGCTTTATACACACACACCTCACCCACGACCATACAAGGACACTTGGGTTTACCCGTAAACCACACACATGACTATACAGCCATGAGTCAACCATTCAGGTACACCAGCTATACTCCTACACTTCACTCATGACTATACAGTCGTTCAATCGTGATCATACAATCACTTGTATACATATTCACCTCATCATTGGCTATACAATAACTCCCTGTATATATATTTGCCACATTTATGGCCATATATCCACTCAAGATATACATATACACTGCAACCATAACCATAGAGTAACTCCCGGTATGCATATACACATCGCCAATGGTCATACAGCCCTTGTATATATACAAATGCCCCGCACACATGGCCATTCACACACTCCAGGCTTGAATATACTCCCCACTCAAGACAATTCAGCACTCGTAGCATACCCATACACAACATTTGTGGTCATACAATCACTCCTTGTTTACCAACTTCACCTCACCATTGGCCATACGATCACTCCCAGGAGTCCCTGTGTACATATTGACCACACCCATATAGCCAATAAATATATACAATGTACACACACCCCACCAATGCCTATCATAGAATCACTCCAGGTATACATCGACACCTCACCATTGACCCTGCATACCTTCTAGATATAGCAATACCGCGCATAGTACCTCACCATTGGCCATACAGTCACTCCTGTATACATTTTCTTTGCACCCATGACCATATACCCACTCAAGATATACATATACACCCCACTCATGACCATAAGGTCAATCCATGTATACATATACACCTCACCAATGAATATACCAATATCACGCACGACCATTCGTACACTCCAGATTTACATATATACATCGCCCATGACAATTCAGCCACTCGATGTATACTCAATCACCCCATTCATGATCATACAGCTATTCTCTGTATACATATACACCCACCAATGATAATACAGCCACGGCAGAGATGATTATACATCACATATACAACCATGACCACAAGGACACTCCATGTATACTCCAGGTATGCATATACACTTCAACAATCATTACCGTATTGTCATTCCATGTACACCTATACACATTGCACATAAGCATATATAAAATCACTGCCTATTTATTCATACACCTACAGTCCCACACGTGATCATACAGCCATCATATGTATAAATATACACCCTTCATTGACAATAGTCACTCATGTATATCCATGTATATCCCACACATGACCATACAGTCACTCTATATATACATAAACAACACACAGATGAATATACTGCTACTATCAGTATACACATAAACCACTTCAATAACCATACAAATAGTCCTTGTATAGCTATTCACCTCACACGTGACCATACAGTCACCCCTTGTATACCTATATAGTAGCAAAATTCCATATTACAGTGCATCATTTAAAATGAATTTGTCATGCCCCAGAAGGTACAGGAACAACGAGAATGAAACATGTAGTAGTCAGTAGATTAAGAAACATGGTTAATCACTAAGTGTTACAATTTTTTTGCTAACTCTTTGGAACAGAGAATACTGCTCTGGATATATGTAAAAAATACTTCTTTTTTTATCAAATGTGGTTGCCATTTTGGAAGCCATCTTGAGTAATTTTGTATAAAAACGCATTAGTGTGACGCATTTATTAAGACATATCAAGAACAATAAACATCTTTTATACCAAAGATAGTTCCATTTACTTGAATAAATGTCCAAACCAGAATAGTAATTTTTTGCCGATATTGATTTGTGTCAAACTTGTGATAAAAAATCCAATAATTCTCGTAATGTCAGTGGTTACATTAGTAACACTTAACCAATGTGCATCAGAAATGTTAACATAAGACAGCATGGCCAATTGTATTCGCCAATCACAACTTGTAAGCGATTACATGGCATGATGGGGAAATATTTACCATTGTCCAGGTTTTGGCTGCCATTTTGGCAGCCATTTTCAGACAAAGTGACAATTTTTGTTCCATTGAGTTCAAATATTCATAAGTAATTGTATGCCTCGCTTAGTTCGCACAGTTCTGTCAATTTCTTGTTAAAATATGACCAGAATCCTAACGGTGATTTTTCGTGAAATTTCATACCGAGTTCTCTATAATCGAATTATTGGGGGATTGGAAGGGACTAGGATCACACGAATGGTATATTTCATTGCTCTAATGATAACTTAACACGCACAATACCAAATAAAGTCACATTTCCGAACCAGTTCCATAAAGCAAAACCTGATCTAGAAGATATTTAGTGAAAAAACGTCAAATTTACTCTTTCAGCTGCCATTTTGATGGCCATCTTGGACGGGGAGTTCCAATTTTACCCTTAAAATGTGGCATTATATCTGTCAGAGTCATACTTACTGAATATGCCTAATTTTAAATCGCATATTTCATGGTAAGATTAATTGTGACATTTAATAAATTATATAATCACGAAACGCTCTTTAAATAAGGAAAACCCATTAAAAGGGGGGTTAAAGTGAAATTTCAGCGTGGCGCCATATCTAATATAAATAAGTATGTGAATATATACATGTGTTCAAAGTTTCATGCTTTAGTCACAATTTGAACAATTGCCTTGAAAATTTGACTTAATCTACTCCACTAACTCTATTGGGCCTACGAACAAGTGTCTGCAAATTATTGTCCGACCCCCCCCCCCCCCCCTCAGGGCCTACGCAATTTTTAAAGACCACGTAGGCCTAATTGTATATTTCTGTGGCATTATATACCCTAAGGACCTATAATAATAACAATAGAACATTTAACTGTGTCAATTAAAACAATCCTAACAGTCATATTGATGTTTTCTTCGGCTTACGAACACGATTGCATAATCGGTAACGTATCTGTCGCGGTAACGTATCTGTCGAATCGAAACGTTTTTAGCAGCTGTGGCTATTGGTGAATACTAAAAGTTTCCAAACTATATTGTTAAATGATCCCAGCCGAACCTGTTATATGATAGAAAATACCAATCGGCAAGGTTTAAGACGTTTATTGAGATATGGCACTAAATGTTGGTAACGTATCTGTCGAAAAGTAACGTACCACTCCGTGTGCCGAGGCTATGTATCGCTAGCATTTCTTGCACAAATTGTCGAGCAAGTTTTCGATATTACATACTCAAAGACATCCATGGGACGGATGTATGGACACAACTTGCAAACCTGATACACATTTTACTTATTGACAAGGCGCAACTTTTGACTTGGTAACGTATCTGTCGCGACGATTTGCGACAACAACATATCGTGGTGTAAAATATACCGTTCCTGCTAAATTTATGCCACCAACTACGTTCTAACATTGTCACGACTACAGATACGTCGACAAACCCAATACAAGTCCAATGTAGCCATTTTTATGAGTTGTAGGATTAAATAAATTATTCCAACCGAGCTTGCGACAGGCTCTTTTGATTGGATATGGGGTATATATCGCTACAGGGTGTCAAAATTATCATGGCGTTGTATCCACATTGTTTAAAATAAATCACAACTGGTTCGTTTCAACCGGAGAGGAACATTTTTGAACACGAAAATGGTAGTTTTTATGTTGAAAGTGGTGTGCGACAGGTAAAACCCGTATTGGTCCCTGTTATCTGAGAATGGCTCTTTGTCGGTACGATCCGTTCCGTATCGGCCGAACTTAAAGTCCGCATTTTACATCCGCCCGGAATGCTGCCTCCTTCCGGTAACTGGAAAAGCAAGTCACTCTTGAATAATACGCATCGCGCTCGGTTGTGTGTCGTCAATTCCTATCTGTTTCCATCCGTCACCGTGTTTCTTCACCAGCCTTCATTTATTCGTCTATCATCTTGTTCCTTGTGCGTTCTGTCTGCGTCCTGTTCCGTCGGCGTTACCTATTTTCGTGGGTCGCGCACGTGTTTCCCTGTTTGTCATTCGGTGGCAATCAAATAATTATCATATGGTTCGTACGGGATCTCGCGGTCGGGCCCGCGACCGTTCGTCTCGTAGCAGTCGACATGATGCATCTGCCAGCTCGTCTCGTGCTGGTCCTGCTTCCAGTGACCGTGTTAGGCCTTCTTCTCGGGTTTCGGCCAGTGTGTCATCTGTGGCTGATTCACGGGTGCGCGACCGTGGACAGCATTCGCGTGGTAGGCCTGCTCGTGGCTCTGGACGGGGACGCCGCGCCTCCCGTGGCCGGGTTTCCCATTCTCGTGGCCGCGATCCTGTTCGTCAGCCTCGTCGTCAGCCCAGTCGTCAGTCTCGTCGCCAGGCTAGTCGCCGACAGGATGGTTCTCCGCGCCCCAAGTTTCCGCGCTATGAATCCAGGTCACCATCAGCGTCTCCTTTGTCGACCCGTCGACGCAGCAGTTCAGACGACAGCTCCACTTCTCTCCGCCGCCGCGAGGATTCCCGTGTGGCTTCATTGATACACCGACCGAACGCTCCGGCAAGAGACAGAACTGATCCGGGTAATCCCTTATTTAGTTTTCCATCCTCGCCGGTCTCCCCTTGGGACGCCCCCTTGCCGATTCCTACGGCGGCAGACGGCTTTGGCTCTCACGTTTCCCGATCTATTCGCGACAAAATTTTCCGGGGCGATTTTATCAATTTGGATCAGCTGCAGGAACCCTCCACCTCTATTCATACAGTTGACCCCCATCAGTTGGTTGTCTCTGCTTCCGGGCGAATCCGCGTTGGGCCAAGCGGACATGCTGCTCCAATAACGTCTGTTGACTCGTGGACGTATGCTTTTCTCACTTTCGTTTCGGTGTACCTCGACGTTCACCCTGAATCGTCGGCCCAGCCCCTTTTGCGTTACCTGCGCACAATTCGTTGGGCGGCTGTTAAATGTGGGGGATCTGCCTGGCTGGTGTACGATACCCAATTTCGGTTGAAGTGGGATGGGAATACAGCTACTCCTTGGGAGACCATCGACCCTAACATTTGGCTGCTGGTCATGACGCCCCAGGTTCGGCAACCTCCGCAGCCGACTCCGCCTCTGGTTCGTACCTCCGGGCGTGCGGACAATTTTCCCACGCGTCCGGGCCGTCCCAGTCCCGTCTGTTTTGAATTAAACGCCGGCCGCTGCTCCTGGCCAAACTGTCGTTTTCGACACATAGATTGCAACATCTGCTCAGAGCCTCATGCCGCAACCGCTGCCCATGGACAAGACTTTCGCCGCTCAGCCCGCGGCGGTCGCCAGCAGCGTCTACCAGCTCGCCCCTTCCGCCGTTAATCTTGACTATTTGTGTTGGTGGCTTGGGAAGTACCCTCGCCACCAAGTCGCGCGGGAACTCCGGTTCGGTTTTACTCATGGTTTTCCACTCCATTATACTGGCCCGCGTATGCCAACTGACGCTCCGAACCTCAAGTCTGCTCGTGACCGTCCCGAGGTCGTCCGGGAAAAGATTCTTAAGGAAGTTGGCCTTGGTCGCATTGCTGGTCCTTTCTGCGCACGTCCAATTCCAACGCTCCGCGTGTCGCCACTTGGTCTGGTGCCTAAACATGAACCTGACTCATTCCGTCTCATCCATCACCTCTCCTATCCGACAGGCCAGTCGCTCAATGATCATATTCCGCGCGAATTCACTACTGTCACATATACCAGTTTTGACTCTGCTGTTGCCACCATCCAGTCCCTTGGGGCCGGGACATTGCTCGCGCGCGGGGATTTAGAGGCTGCATATCGTAATCTTCGCATCTACCCGGGCGATTTCGATCAACTTGGTTTTAAGCTGGACGACATGTATTATTTCGACAAATGCTTACCTTTCGGCTGCAGCGTGTCGTGCGCTACTTTTGAAAAATTCTCGACATTTTTGGAATGGGTTGTTAAGCAGCGGTCCGGCAACCCACACATCTTGCACTACTGCGATGACTTCCTGTTCTGTGGTCCACCAGCCACGTCCCAGGCCTCAGACAGTCTTGACATGTTTCATCGCGTTTGCTATGATCTTGGCGTACCTATTGCTCATGACAAAACGGTCTCGCCCACCTCGAAGCTCTGCTACCTTGGTCTCGAACTCGATACGTTGGCTAACGCGGTGCGTCTCCCTGCTGAGAAGCTCACAGCTATTCAGTCCAAAATCTCTATGGCTTTGCGCTGCCGTAAAATCTCGGTCCGTGAACTACAGTCGCTCATTGGCTCATTACAATTTGCGTGCAAGGCGGTTCGTCCGGGCCGCCCATTTTGTCGTCGCCTGATTGATGCCCTGCAGGGATTTTCTAAGCCGCATCACAAAATCCGGATTAATTCTGGCATGCGTGCCGATCTGGCCACGTGGTTACAGTTCTTCACGTCATTCAATGGGATCTACCTTTTCCCTTCTGCGACCTGGCTCAATGATACCGACATCAATTTCCACACGGACGCTTGTGGTGGTCAGTCCGACTTTGGCGCTTATTTCAACGGCCTTTGAGCTTTTGGCAAGTGGCCCCTTCCTTGGCATGCTTTGAGCCTGACCCGCAATATGGGTGTCCTCGAGATGTTCCCCGTCTTAGTGGCCATCAGCGTCTGGGGGCGTCGCCTCCGGAATCATCGCCTCCATTTACACTGTGATAACATTACCGTGGTCCGCGCCATCAACGACCAAACTTCCAAATGCAAGCCGCTCATGGCCCTGTTGCGCCAGCTGGTCCTGCTGCTCCTGTCTCACAACATCTCCTTGCGTGCTTCCTGGATCGCGTCTCGTGATAATGCTCTCGCTGACAGCCTCTCTCGTTTCCAGATGAAACGTTTCCGTCGACTGGCGCCGTCCGAACGCCAACACCATTTCCCAGGTGCGTGTGGACCTGCGTCGACATGTAACGCTGCTTTTGACTTCCTCCCGGCCGCCAAAAACCCACCGCACGTATCGCACCGCCATACGGGCTTATCTCAATTTCGCACACCAGCATCGCTTGGCCGTTTCCTGGCCGCTCCCGGAACACGCTATCGTCGGGTTTATCGCGGGGCTTCATCGCTCCCAGCATTCTGCTTCAACCATTTCCACCTACCTGGCTGCCATCGGTCGGCAGCATCGACTCCGGGGTATGCGCGATCCCACCTCGACTTACCTCATTCGCCAACTATTGACCGGGGTCCGTCGCTTGACGCCTTCATCCTCTCGTCCTGCTCCAGTGACAATACCTTTGCTGCGCAACTTGACCGCGTGCTTCCTCGCATCTGCTCGTCGCCCCATGAGGTCGCTTTGTTTACGTCTGCCTTTTTTGGACTGTTCCGCGTGGGGGAACTGGCCGCTGTGTCCAAGGCCGACTTTGGACATGCTATATTTCTTCGCGATGTCTCGTTGAGCGGCTCCGCCATTGACGTTTGGCTCCGGCGTTCTAAAACGAACCAATGTGGTCCTCCCGATCATACTCGCATTCCGTGCCTGCCGACTGATCCACATATATGCCCGCTGCGCGCAGCCACCACATTTCTTGCCTTTCGCGGCTCCCGGTCGGGACTGTTCCTTTCTCACCAGGCTCGGACCCCGCTCACAGTCGCCCAGTTTCGGGCCGTGCTCCGTCAGGCTTTGCGTACATCCGGCTCTCGACAATATATCACGCCACATTCATTTCGTTCGGGTGGTGCTACCTATCTGGCGGATCTGGGCACCCCTTACCATGTCATCCAACACCGGGGTCGTTGGCGGTCTGATGTTTGTCGTCGATACATCCACTCAACATCTGCTTAGTCTCGTTTCAGTAGCCATTATCTGGGTCTTGGGTTCGTCCCACGTCTACTGGGCTCACCAGCGTGCTGTGCGGCGTCCTGTTGGCCAACATCTCCAGCTGTCCAGCCGCGGCGCTTCTGTTCGATGGATCGGCACTCGTGGGATGCACTGGGACGATTTCCACGCCACGTTCGACCGGGAACTCGCCGCTTGTCCGCAGTCTCGGCATCCTACCCACATCATCATCCAGCTTGGCTCAAACGACATCACAGCCGGTGGGTACCGTGCCAATGTAAAGCGGGAACTTTCATATGTGCAAGAAACATTGCCTGCCTGCACCATTATTTGGTCACAAGTATTCCCGCGCCGCTATTGGCACAACGCCCATCGCCAGAGTATTGGTGCTCGCCAGCGCCGGGACTTTAACCAACGCATGTTGGGCTTCGTTTTACATCACGGGGGTCGTGGCATCAAGCACCCAGACATTTGCGATTCTGATAAGGGCATGTTTCGTTCAGATGGGATCCATCTCTCCCCCGTCGGCAACGATATCTATCTGAATAGTCTCCAGGGCGCCCTGGAGACCTTCCTGGCATCTGACACTATGGTTTTCCCGGTGGTTTAACTGTTTCATTGATGTAATTGGGCATGGAGCTCCTGGTTTGGGGGAGTGCTGCGCACTCTATGGCGGTCCTGTAGATAGTGGTAGTGTCGCCATAGCGTTATAACCTGTCTGGTAACTTTGATGGGTGGCTTATCAATAGTAGCTTAGTATGTTTATGACTGCGCAGTCATCTTATGCTTATTCGAGAGTGCTCTCGAACTGTAGCCTGAGTGTAATATTCCAGGCCGGTGCTTAGCCATAGGGAGTTGGGCTGTCCAGTGGTCTCTACTGCCATTCCTGCGTCGCACTCGTTGAGCTTCTCCCTGTTGGCCGTATGTGCTTATTGCTTAGGGCGCCTCATAGCAATTCTTGGACGCCGGCTCCGAATCGTACCTTAGCTCGTCGGGCCATGCTCATGCCTGCGCTGTACAGCAGCATTTCTTCAGCGTTCTCTGCTTCGGCTTTTCGTCAGAGCGAAGGCTCTGCTTAATTGGTTTTCCATGCGTATGGGCTATCTGCAGGACAAGCTTATAATGTTACATTAAATCTGAGATCATTCCCCACTCATGTGTTGTCGTTTAAATATTCCATGTGATAAGAGTGTTTTCTCTGTAGAGCATAAACAATCAATGCAGTAGTGGCAGGGCTGTCACTGGCGGGGGTAGTGTCTCTTGGATCTGAGTGATCACATAAATATGTATAATTGTCATAAATAAAACTGAAAAGTATATGATTAGTTGAGTAGTATTTCATTTTCAGAAGGATTCGTTTGCTGATCCGCTTTGCCCGATGTGGTGATCCGATTTGACCGACGGCCGGGCAAAGCGGATCAAAATTAAAAATCACCATAGCAACCAAACCAATAGATGTATCTGAATGCATCATACGCCAAATGTGATGCCATCATGATTAGAAACTGACTGTGCTAATATGTGCTAATAGCGAGTTTGCGATTTCAAACGGGTACGGGTACCGGTACGGGTACTGGTAGCTACCCGTACCGGTACACGTTTTGAAATCGCAAACTGTTTTACGGGTAGAATTAAGCATATCGACGGGTAGTGTATGGTGAGCCAATTGCAGCACAATATATATGATGTAGAGAAATTTGTATCCGCTTCGCTTTCTTGGCCGACGTTATACTTGTTGTTATGGTTATATGATGGACATCTGCGTGGATAATGGATTGCATTAACCAGGGACGAGGCGAAAGTGGAAGGGGTTGGCGTCTTTCTTTGACTCATTTTGGTAACATTTTCAATAATTAGCTTTCATAAGTAATTTCCCAGACCGTTCGAGTGTCGTCTAGAACAGATGGAATTTTCTGACTGAGAAAATATGTTATGATAGCACAAATATACAATTACGCTAATTTAATAATGCAACCATTATTCGGTGTAAAATGTGTTGGTTTAGACCCAGGGTCCAAGAATGTCCTACATGCATGCACTTTTAGTCAGATATAAGACCGAAATTGCCCCTTATATTAGTTGGGGAATATTTAGTCATATAACTGGTAATTGGTTGGAATCTTTCGAAGGGTCGGGCAAGGGAATATTCATCCCAAGAACTTGGATATTTGTCTGGGTCTAAACCCGGATGTAGGTAGAACAAGAGCTACACTGGGCGTGCAAAATACCCCCTCTCTTGGGTCGGCGGAAACTGGTAAAAAAGGGGCATAACTCTGGTAAAAATTGGCGGACGGAACTCAAATTTGAACTTGACCTGTGTTTGGTGGGAGAAAGTAATATACCAAATTATCATTGAATCCGATAAGCTCTAGTAAAGTTATCATCCGGAAAACAAATTTCAGGGATTTTCTAAGTCAAATTACGTCAAATAAGGGGCATAACTCCGGTGAAAATTGGTGGACGGAACCCAAATTCGAACTTGAGCTGTCTTTTCTCCTAATAAACCCACATACCAAATTTGATTGAAATCGGTTCACTCTAACTAACTCTGCCAGAACCCAAGTTCGAACTTGACCTGTGTTTTGGTGGGAGAAAGTAATATACCAAATTTGGATTCATTCCGATAAACTATACTAAAGATATCATCCGGACAACAAATTTCAAGGATTTTCTAAGTCAAAAAACGTCAAATAAGGGGCATAACTCCGGTGAAAATTGGCGGGCGGAACCCAAATTCGAACTTGAACTTACTTTTCGGCTAATAAACCCACATACCAAATTTTAATGAATTTGGTTCACTCTAACTAAAGTTATCATCCGGAAACCAGGTTAACGGACGGACGCCCGGACGGACAGACCAATACTATAATGCGGCCGTTTTTTTTCAAACGGGCGTATAAAAATCAAACTTGTTAAATATAAAGGGTGTTTAATGGTACACTATTCATTATATGGTTCGAATAAAGAGCGTTTGCTTCACGTCTATGCGAAACAAAGAAAACAGCTAAAAGTCGATCTGATGACGGTAAGATTGTGCCGACTATGAGGTGTGTATATCAGTATTTGGTGTCACTATCGGCCACTACAATATACAACAGTCTTGGGGTTCAAATGCGCCATGTCCGTTCAAAAGTCAAATATCTATATTAAAATGAGAAATCAGTCACCACCACATAAGGTACAATAACTGAACGGTTGTATTCAATCGTGTAACACATTCACGGTGTACTTATGCACAAAGGGTCGATAGGGGACGTGGCGAGAGGGTGGGGTGTATCACCCCAACTTTTGTCAACAGTTGGATATTGCATATACCTAACACACCAAAACATACGTTCAAATTATTCTGTCATTCAGTTTGATTTTCCAAAAATGTATTAGTGCGGATTTTGTTTTATAGTTTTAGACCAACATTTGCAAATATTCCTACTTTTGGTAGAAAAACATTCGGGCTATATGGTCAACAGCAGGTTGGAAATATCCAACAAATGTAAAGCTTGAGGAAAGTCAATAATTTATCAATTTTCATGTTCAGATTTCAAAACGTTCTCTCACCAGACCGAACCATGGTCGACCCGGTATGCCCTGGTCTAACCACATTCAGTGGCTCGTCAATACTGATCATTGATTTGTGAAAAACAAACCAGGGCGTGAATTTGCCTGGTGTTAGACCACTAGATGTTATGATTTTGCAATTTCCAGGTTCATATCTACAAAACTGTTCTCGTACTGCATGGTCGGCAAGGTGGACCCCCCCCCCATCACAGGACTTCTGCAACAAGACTACTGATCCATTTAGAACAGTCCACAATAATGTGAAGGGTCAGTTGGGGGGAATCAGAGCCCAACGGCGTGCACAATTTGAATTACGCACAAACCTCTGTTTGGTGTGGTTTAAGGGGGTGTATAGTTGGGAATTTGAAGGTGGACACACCTTCTCAACGCGAAGACCCCCTATAATTACGCCCCTGTGTCGAGACTGCGAATAGCACCGCCAACTCACTCTCTTATCATAACATGTCGAGAATCCCGGGGTTAGCCCCCCCCCCCCAAATCACATTCCCAAAAAATAACATGTCATTACTTGAGTGAAGACAGTTGTCAGTAAACAAATCGGCGTTCCATAGTTATCTTAGTGTTAGAAGCCGCCTCGATACTTTGAACATAAAACATGGCTTAAATGACAAATGTATCAATGAGATTTGGCAATTAAATCGTGCAATAAATAGATTAATGCATAGCTGACTGTTATTTCGTATAACTAATGTACTTTTGAGTGAGAAAACTTTAGCGAAAGACTACCAGTCAACGGGATACATCTACCCGTTCCAAATCCCTATCGCTTTATGTGCTGCATTCAAAGTACGCAAATGACCGTGACGATTTTCACCGATATACCTGGATCTACCGGTACCCGTACCCGTCCGACGGGTATCGCAAACTCGCTAAAATGTCTGATTGCCGGTTGCATTTTGTACAAGAAAACCTTATAGTACAGCGGCCAAACGCCAAAAGTGGTCGGGTATCCCTACCCACGGTAGAACAAGTTAAAACCCACTTTTTTTGAAGGAGAAATATATACTGTAGACGAAAATGATAGTGAAAAATAACGGAATTGGTGGTGGCTATTCTCAAATCGACGATGAACGATATCCACCAGTGACTTTTCCCAGAAATTAACGATTTTGGTAAAGTGCATGAGCCCTGCGGCTATGTCCTAAGTTATTAGCCCACATTGTATATAGGCGTTAAAATGACTACAGTATACCATATCTGTACCTGATATGCAAGAAGTGTTGGTTAATTTGGATTTTCGTGCCATTTGGAGCCGAAACATTTATTTTTTGTTGAAAAAACGCTCTTTTTCAAAAACATTATATTTTTCGAACATTATCATTCAAACGGATATTGCAATAATATTGAAATATTTAGTCCATATGGTGTAGTAGTTAGACTGGTACCCTGTCCCAACTCCAGCTACTCGCCCGTAGGGACAGGGATAGGCTAAACAGAAAGTGGAATTTTGAATTGTGTTTCCGGTTTGTGAGACATTGTTTTAAAATAGAAAAGCACATTTCAACATCGGTACGTTTTTCTTAATTTAATAATACAAGACGCAATTATATAACTTTGACAACTACTCAATCAAATTGAATAGAGTGTTTTTCACAGGAATCGACTAACCCCGATCAACGGCAATAAGTTAAATAGTGCGAAATCATGTTTTTGTAGCTTGGATATTTGGAAACTCTGATGTCAACAAACACCCCCCGTAACAGGTTACATCAATTTTGTGTCGAAGTTTGCTGGCTCATGTCGCATTTTATTAACTAATTTCGTCGGGGATATATTTACGCTCATGTTGATACCAAAATTAACACAATGGGTCGATGTGATTTGCCTGGGTGGACCTTTTATCATAAATTGCCAAACTTGGCTATACGGTCCCATGATCTGACAAGTTGGTCAGTCTGTACTACATACATTTAAGGGGTTTATTTACATTAATGATAAAACAGGTATCTCCTTCACACATATATGTCAATATAAGTTGATGACGATAGTTTTATTTGTTCCAAATAAGTTTCGTGAGGTACTAGTAATCACACCCCCCCCCCCCTCCCCCCCCCCCCTCGTGCACGGTTACATCAACATTGAAGAAGTTTGCTGCCTCATGTCTAATTTTTTTATTCCGATGTTTCGGCTATATTATTGTGGTCATTTTAGTACCAAAATCATCTATATGAGGCAGATATATTTTGTTTGCGTGAGGTGTTTTGTGTCAAACGGGAACATCTGAGTTGTCTGGGGAGCAACGGAGCCTGAGGGTTAATATTACTAGTGCATATTATTTGTTGTTGTCTGTATGTCAGTATGGCTATTCATGTTTGACCATACCAGTATATATTTTTTTTATAATAATTTTGAGTCTCAGCAAAATGTGTACTATATTGCATGTAAATAATTAAAAATAGTAGTAGATGAAAAAAATCATGTTGCTATTATAGCTTAGTTATAGCATAAGTACTAGTAATATGTTTAATATTTTGCAGAAATGGACCGTACACCAAGTTAAATATCAACGAGTGTCAGTACAAAGAGAAGAAATGTAAAAAGAAATCGGGATATCAGCACCCCGACCAAACACCACTCCGTGAGAAAAAAAGACAAAGTTTTTCTGTAAGTTTTCTGAAATGCATATCATATTTTAGTGGTTATTATTTTAAATACAATTTTATAATATATTTGGAATAAATGGCTAACAGCTCTGAAATCATACCTTTATCCTCATGACATTATGATCTATGAGTCTTGGTAAGGTGGTTATAACTCTTCTCAGCTCATCACCTAAAAATTAATAATAGTTTGTATGACATATTGAAAAAAGCATGTCTTGTACAGTACAGGCCTACTTGTACAGTAATGCCCTAAATAATCGACTCCTTAACCACAGCAGAATTATGGGTAATTTTTCAGGATTTAGTCGGAAATATGGCTTGCTGCCATTCATCAGATAGCTCTCAGTGAGAGTTTTCCACTGAATAGCAACAAGCCATATTTCCGACTAAATCCTGAAACATTTCCCATAATTCTGCTGTGGCTAAAGAGTCAATTACTACAGTAATGCTCTAAGTAATCGACTTCTTAACCACAGCAGAATTATGGGTAACTTTTCAGGATTTAGTCGAAAATATGGCTTGTTGTAATTCATCGGAAAGCTCACGGGGAGAACTTTCCGATGAATGGCAACGAGCCATATTTCCAACTAAATCCTGAAAAGTTACCCATAATTCTGCTGTGGTTAAGAAGTCGATTACTTAGAGCATTACTGTACAGTTTGAGGTACCCCATACCTACCTTAATAAATACCCAGACCAAGCCCGGATTTAGTGTGTCTGACATTTGCAGAATCATGTCCCCAGAGAGTGAATTTATTGACACTGTCAGACACAGCAGGCTAGCATCACCAAATTCACCATTTGGGAACCTCATTCTGCTTAGGCCTCAACTGCTATGGGAGACCTAGGATCAGATTGAAATTCCCCAGTTGAAGTTGATAATGTTCACTCATTAGTCACCTCGATTATGCAAATTATTGTCTGCAAATTAGGGGGAAAAGAGTAACTGAACAGAAAAGTAACTAAAATCAATGTTAATTTGAGGCCATAGATACTGGTACATGTACTTCCAGAAGATGAGGCCTAAACAGAATGAGGTTCCCAGAGGGTTAATTTGGTGATGCAGGGTAGCATCACTAAATTCACCCTCTGGGGACCTCATTCTGCAAATGTCTGACACACTATATCCAGGCTTGACCCTGATCCTAATATTTTTATTTGTCTACCAAATTTATAAATGACACCTGGACTATTTACCTCAAAATCTGCATAAGAATATTCTATTTCATTCTACATTACTCTCAGTAAATCAAGTACCAGTGCTACATTGTAAAAGTCAAAACTAATTGATGAGGATTAGAGTGCAAATCTTTAATCCTTTCATGACGGGAGCCGTACTGGTGCAGCATTAAAGACCCTGTTCCAAAGCATTCTCTTATATATGCGAGTCTCCCATAGGGCGCCTCGCATATATAAGAGAATGCATTGTCTTACAAGATCAAGGTAAATATTGTTTGGTCAAAGCATTCTCTTTTATAAGGGATCCTCACATTTATAAGAGAGTGCATTGGCACAGGGTGTTCACAAAATTTGAGGAAGCTCCAGTCATGGAAAGGTTAATACAGAAAAGATTTTTAATCAATAGAAAATAAGCAATTAATTTTCTGAAATAGGGACCCATTTTTTTTATTTGAGGCAATAGTTTCTATCAGAACAACATGGTATGCAGTTAACTAGGTTTATTTAATTTTAGGCTTGAAATTTAGAGGATATTACTTGGTTGGTTTGATATCAGGTCCGAAATCAGCCTGAGACTGAATGTCAAACACGTGCAGGGTCACTGTGTCACCAATAAAACATGTGCGGGGGTCACTGTCACAAACAAATAAATAAATTAATGTCAAATCTACCAAGTAATATCATATTTATTAATTAGATCGCCTCTTTGTAGCTGACAACTATTTCAAATGAGTGACATCACGCAAACAAAATATATCTGCCTCATATAGATGATTTTGGTACTAAAATGACCACAATAATATAGCCGAAACATCGAAATAAAAAAATCAGACATGAGGCAGCAAACTTCTTCAATGTTGATGTAACCGTGCACGAGGGGGGGGGGGGGGGGGGGGGGGGGGTGTGTGTGATTACTAGTACCTCACGAAACTTATTTGGAACAAATAAAACTATCGTCATCAACTTATATTGACATATATGTGTGAAGGAGATACCTGTTTTATCATTAATGTAAATAAACCCCTTAAATGTATGTAGTACAGACTGACCAACTTGTCAGATCATGGGACCGTATAGCCAAGTTTGGCAATTTATGATAAAAGGTCCACCCAGGCAAATCACATCGACCCATTGTGTTAATTTTGGTATCAACATGAGCGTAAATATATCCCCGACGAAATTAGTTAATAAAATGCGACATGAGCCAGCAAACTTCGACACAAAATTGATGTAACCTGTTACGGGGGGTGTTTGTTGACATCAGAGTTTCCAAATATCCAAGCTACAAAAACATGATTTCGCACTATTTAACTTATTGCCGTTGATCGGGGTTAGTCGATTCCTGTGAAAAACACTCTATTCAATTTGATTGAGTAGTTGTCAAAGTTATATAATTGCGTCTTGTATTATTAAATTAAGAAAAACGTACCGATGTTGAAATGTGCTTTTCTATTTTAAAACAATGTCTCACAAACCGGAAACACAATTCAAAATTCCACTTTCTGTTTAGCCTATCCCTGTCCCTACGGGCGAGTAGCTGGAGTTGGGGACAGGGGTACCAGTCTAGTAGTAGTTATCTGTCAAGCATATGAAGAAAGAAGTTAACAAAAAATTTGAACGGTTTGCGAGATATTGGATTTTAGCTACCCCTCCCCCAAACACGTTTTTGGTCGAAAAAAAATACATATTTTTGATAATGACATTACAAACATTTTCGAATTGATCTGAATGGGGACCCAATATGAATCTTGTACTGAAAGTGTTGTCCAGATATGCCGTTTAATCGATTACAGATGTGTTCAGGCTTTCAGACCCCCAGTTACAACAACACCAATTATTTTATTGATAACAGTTAATTTTGCATGCATTAAAGGGATACTGTACCCAAAATGTTGTTGTTGGTTTCTATAGTCTCCGAGTCGGAGAATAAGGTAACAATTTTTCCATTATTTGAAAGTATGTTGAGTACGAAGTAGTGTTACGGATGGCAAATTTACCGGAATGCAAAAATACAAATTGTGGTTGTCGAGTAATTTTTGTACAGTTTTCAACCAAATGAATCAAATAAAAGTTATATTATATGCATACTAGTCCCATATACTCATTTAAGTTATTATATCGTCACTAGTCAGTAAGTGGCTTGAGTTTTCTCCCCGTATCATCATAATGTTTAAACGATCGTGTGTGCGATCGGTTTAACAATCCAGTATCCCTCAATTACTTTATTTGATTACGTCTTGTAAACGGAAATTCGTAATTTAGTTGACGCCATTTTATGGCTCCAGTCATAAATTCAATTTATATCAAATTATTAACTTTTAAATTATTAAATTTTAAGATAGCCTATTAACCTGAGCGTTTACAGAATACATCTTCGACTCAAATTACATATGTTTCTATATATTATCGATATTAGATCGTTGTTATCACCGGAAATTTAATGAAAATGGCGTACAGTACCCCTTTAACATCGATGTTAAGTACTAAAACCTTTGTTATAAACAATACGTGACCAATATGACCAACTATATAATTAATATGGCTCAGTAGTTATCTGGACATCACAAGTAGAAAGAATTTGACAGAAATTGTCAACGGTTTTCAAGATATTGGAATTAGGTACCGCTCCCCCGGACGCGATTTGGTAGAAAAACTACATATTTATGATAACAAGACAGACCTTTCTAAATTATTCTAATGAGCATGTAATCATGTAATCATGTTCTCCGGAGGTGAAATCATTTCTGTTCCAGCGATTCATTTCACCTCTTAAATTGCTCACATCTTTGGGAAAATTATACAAAACAGACTATGAAAAAGATCATTGTATGTTACAACAACAGCTACAGAATGCTGATGAGATATGAAAAAGGATGCAGTGCGAGTGAAATGTACACCAAAGACCGGGTACTCTCCTTGGCTATGCTTAGACGGAAAAACATTTATAGCTTCAAGGAAAGACTATGTAAATCAACGAATGTTATTTGGGTGCAATCTGCAATTCAGATATTATGTGTCAATCTCCCTTGAATAAGGAGTGGACGGATTTACTATACTTGTAAATGATAATTCCAAACACACATATGGACATTCATGTCTGAAATAAAATAATAATAATAATTATTCGTGTGATGAAAACCTGATCCGTAGACACCGCGAGCCTGGTTTTAGATGACCTCAGGTTTCCAATTAAACCCCAAGTTACAACAACAACAACAACAACAATAACAACAACAACAACACAATATTTTATTTATG
>CP136069.1:114505868-114549079 GCA_032622095.1 Siphonodentalium dalli
GGTCGAAATCCTTACCGTTCTCGAAAATGGTCCATACCCCATTTTCACCCCCTCGGGGTGGCACCCTCCGGGGGTGATGGGTGGGAGTGGGGGTGTTTCTAGGTGGTATTTGGGGCGGGCCACCCACCCATGCCGTCAAATCGGTCGAAATCCTTACCGTTCTCGAAAATGGTCCACACCCCATTTTCACCCCCTCGGGGTGGCACCCTCCGGGGTGGGGGTGGGGGTGTTTCTAGGTGGTATTTGGGGCGGGCCACCCACCCATGCCGTCAAATCGGTCGAAATCCTTACCGTTCTCGAAAATGGTCCATACCCCATTTTCACCCCCTCGGGGTGGCACCCTCCGGGGGTGATGGGTGGGGGTGGGGGTGTTTCTAGGTAGTATTTGGGGCGGGCCACCCATCCATGCCGTCAAATCGGTCGAAATCCTTACCGTTCTCGAAAATGGTCCATACCCCATTTTCACCCCCTCGGGGTGGCACCCTCCGGGGGTGATGGGTGAGGGTGGGGGTGTTTCTAGGTGGTATTTTGGTCGGGCCACCCACCCATGCCGTCAAATCGGTCGAAATCCTTACCGTTCTCGAAAATGGTCCATACCCTATTTCCCCCCCTCGGGGGTGGCACCCTCCGGGGGTGGGGGGTGGGGGTGTTTCTATGTGGTATTTGGGGCGGGCCACCCACCCATGCCGTCAAATCGGTCGAAATCCTTACCGTTCTCGAAAATGGTCCATACCCCATTTTCACCCCCTAGGGGTGGCACCCTCCGGGGGTGATGGGTGGGGGGGGTGGGGTGTTTCTAGGTGGTATTTGGGGCGGGCCACCCACCCATGCCGTCAAATCGGTCGAAATCCTTACCGTTCTCGAAAATGGTCCATACCCCATTTTCACCCCCTCGGGGTGGCACCCTCCGGGGGTGATGGGTGGGGGGGTGGGGTGTTTCTAGGTAGTATTTGGGGCGGGCCACCCACCCATGCCGTCAAATCGGTCGAAATCCTTACCGTTCTCGAAAATGGTCCATACCCCATTTTCACCCTTTCGGGGTGGCACCCTCCGGGGGTGATGGGTGGGGGTGGGGGTGTTTCTAGGTGGTATTTGGGGCGGGCCACCCACCCATGCCGTCAAATCGGTCGAAATCCTTACCGTTCTCGAAAATGGTCCATACCCAATTTTCACCCCCTCGGGGTGGCACCCTCCGGGGGTGATGGGTGGGGGTGGGGGGGTTTCTAGGTGGTATTTGGGGCGGGCCACCCACCCATGCCGTCAAATCGGTCGAAATTCTTACCGTTCTCGAAAATGGTCCATACCCCATTTTCACCCCCTCGGGGTGGCACCCTCCGGGGGTGATGGGTGGGGGTGGTGGTGTTTCTAGGTGGTATTTGGGGCGGGCCACCCACCCATGCCGTCAAATCGGTCGAAATCCTTACCGTTCTCGAAAATGGTCCATACCCCATTTTCACCCCCTCGGGGTGGCACCCTCCGGGGGTGATGGGTGGGGTGGGGGTGTTTCTAGGTGTATTTGGGGCGGGCCACCCACCCATGCCGTCAAATCGGTCGAAATCCTTACCGTTCTCGAAAATGGTCCACACCCCATTTTCACCCCCTCGGGGTGGCACCCTCCGGGGTGGGGGTGTTTCTAGGTGGTATTTGGGGCGGGCCACCCACCCATGCCGTCAAATCGGTCGAAATCCTTACCGTTCTCGAAAATGGTCCATACCCCATTTTCACCCCCTCGGGGTGGCACCCTCCGGGGGTGATGGGTGGGGGTGGGGGTGTTTCTAGGTAGTATTTGGGGCGGGCCACCCATCCATGCCGTCAAATCGGTCGAAATCCTTACCGTTCTCGAAAATGGTCCATACCCCATTTTCACCCCCTCGGGGTGGCACCCTCCGGGGGTGATGGGTGGGGGGTGGGGGTGTTTCTAGGTGGTATTTGGGGCGGGCCACCCACCCATGCCGTCAAATCGGTCGAAATCCTTACCGTTCTCGAAAATGGTTTATACCCCATTTTCACCCCCTCGGGGTGGCACCCTCCGGGGGTGATGGGTGGGGGTGGGGGTGTTTCTAGGTGGTATTTGGGGCGGGCCACCCACCCATGCCGTCAAATCGGTCGAAATCCTTACCGTTCTCGAAAATGGTCCATACCCCATTTTCACCCCCTCGGGGTGGCACCCTCCGGGGGTGATGGGTGGGGGGGTGTGGGTGTTTCTAGGTGGTATTTGGGGCGGGCCACCCACCCATGCCGTCAAATCGGTCGAAATCCTTACCGTTCTCGAAAATGGTCCATACCCCATTTTCACCCCCTCGGGGTGGCACCCTCCGGGGGTGATGGGTGGGGGTGTTTCTAGGTAGTATTTGGGGCGGGCCACCCACCCATGCCGTCAAATCGGTCGAAATCCTTACCGTTCTCGAAAATGGTCCATACCCCATTTTCACCCCCTCGGGGTGGCACCCTCCGGAGGTGATGGGTGGGGGGTGGGGGTGTTTCTATGTGGTATTTGGGGCGGGCCACCCACCCATGCCGTCAAATCGGTCGAAATCCTTACCGTTCTCGAAAATGGTCCATACCCCATTTTCTATCCCTCGGGGTGGCACCCTCCGGGGGTGATGGGTGGGGGTGGGGGTGTTTCTAGGTAGTATTTGGGGCGGGCCACACACCCATGCCGTCAAATCGGTCGAAATCCTTACCGTTCTCGAAAATGGTCCATACCCCATTTTCACCCCCTCGGGGTGGCACCCTCCGGGGGTGATGGGTGGGGGTGTTTCTAGGTGGTATTTGGGGCGGGCCACCCACCCATGCCGTCAAATCGGTCGAAATCCTTACCGTTCTCGAAAATGGTCCATGCCCCATTTTCACCCCCTCGGGGTGGCACCCTCCGGGGGTGATGGGTGGGAGTGGGTGTGTTTCTAGGTGGTATTTGGGGCGGGCCACCCACCCATGCCGTCAAATCGGTCGAAATCCTTACCGTTCTCGAAAATGGTCCATACCCCATTTTCACCACCTCGGGGTGGCACCCTCCGGGGGTGATGGGTGGGGGTGGGGGTGTTTCTAGGTGGTATTTGGGGCGGGCCACCCACCCATGCCGTCAAATCGGTCGAAATCCTTACCGTTCTCGAAAATGGTCCATACCCCATTTTCACCCCTTCGGGGTGGCACCCTCCGGGGGTGATGGGTGGGGGGTGGGGTGTTTCTAGGTGGTATTTGGGGCGGGCCACCCACCCATGCCGTCAAATCGGTCGAAATCCTTACCGTTCTCGAAAATGGTCCATGCCCCATTTTCACCCCCTCGGGGTGGCACCCTCCGGGGGTGATGGGTGGGAGTGGGTGTGTTTCTAGGTGGTATTTGGGGCGGGCCACCCATTCATGCCGTCAAATCGGTCGAAATCCTTACCGTTCTCGAAAATGGTCCATACCCAATTTTCACCCCTTCGGGGTGGCACCCTCCGGGGGTGATGGGTGGGGGGTGGGTGTGTTTCTAGGTGGTATTTGGGGCGGGCCACCCACCCATGCCGTCAAATCGGTCGAAATTCTTACCGTTCTCGAAAATGGTCCATACCCCATTTTCACCCCCTCGGGGTGGCACCCTCCGGGGGTGATGGTGGGGGTGGTGGTGTTTCTAGGTGGTATTTGGGGCGGGCCACCCACCCATGCCGTCAAATCGGTCGAAATCCTTACCGTTCTCGAAAATGGTCCATACCCCATTTTCACCCCCTCGGGGTGGCACCCTCCGGGGGTGATGGGTGGGGGTGGGGGTGTTTCTAGGTGGTATTTGGGGCGGGCCACCCACCCATGCCGTCAAATCGGTCGAAATCCTTACCGTTCTCGAAAATGGTCCACACCCCATTTTCACCCCCTCGGGGTGGCACCCTCCGGGGTGGGGGTGTTTCTAGGTGGTATTTGGGGCGGGCCACCCACCCATGCCGTCAAATCGGTCGAAATCCTTACCGTTCTCGAAAATGGTCCATACCCCATTTTCACCCCTTCGGGGTGGCACCCTCCGGGGGTGATGGGTGGGGGTGGGGGTGTTTCTAGGTGGTATTTGGGGCGGGCCACCCACCCATGCCGTCAAATCGGTCGAAATCCTTACCGTTCTCGAAAATGGTCCATACCCCATTTTCACCCCCTCGGGGTGGCACCCTCCGGGGGTGATGGGTGGGGGGTGTGGGTGTTTCTAGGTGGTATTTGGGGCGGGCCACCCACCCATGCCGTCAAATCGGTCGAAATCCTTACCGTTCTCGAAAATGGTCCATACCCCATTTTCACCCCCTCGGGGTGGCACCCTCCGGGGGTGATGGGTGGGGGTGGGGGTGTTTCTAGGTGGTATTTGGGGCGGGCCACCCACCCATGCCGTCAAATCGGTCGAAATCCTTACCGTTCTCGAAAATGGTCCATACCCCATTTTCACCCCCTCGGGGTGGCACCCTCCGGGGGTGATGGGTGGGGGGGTGTGGGTGTTTCTAGGTGGTATTTGGGGCGGGCCACCCACCCATGCCGTCAAATCGGTCGAAATCCTTACCGTTCTCGAAAATGGTCCATACCCCATTTTCACCCCCTCGGGGTGGCACCCTCCGGGGGTGATGGGTGGGGGGGTGTGGGTGTTTCTAGGTGGTATTTGGGGCGGGCCACCCACCCATGCCGTCAAATCGGTCGAAATCCTTACCGTTCTCGAAAATGGTCCATACCCCATTTTCACCCCCTCGGGGTGGCACCCTCCGGGGGTGATGGGTGGGGGTGTTTCTAGGTAGTATTTGGGGCGGGCCACCCACCCATGCCGTCAAATCGGTCGAAATCCTTACCGTTCTCGAAAATGGTCCATACCCCATTTTCACCCCCTCGGGGTGGCACCCTCCGGAGGTGATGGGTGGGGGGTGGGGGTGTTTCTATGTGGTATTTGGGGCGGGCCACCCACCCATGCCGTCAAATCGGTCGAAATCCTTACCGTTCTCGAAAATGGTCCATACCCCATTTTCTATCCCTCGGGGTGGCACCCTCCGGGGGTGATGGGTGGGGGTGGGGGTGTTTCTAGGTAGTATTTGGGGCGGGCCACACACCCATGCCGTCAAATCGGTCGAAATCCTTACCGTTCTCGAAAATGGTCCATACCCCATTTTCACCCCCTCGGGGTGGCACCCTCCGGGGGTGATGGGTGGGGGTGTTTCTAGGTGGTATTTGGGGCGGGCCACCCACCCATGCCGTCAAATCGGTCGAAATCCTTACCGTTCTCGAAAATGGTCCATGCCCCATTTTCACCCCCTCGGGGTGGCACCCTCCGGGGGTGATGGGTGGGAGTGGGTGTGTTTCTAGGTGGTATTTGGGGCGGGCCACCCACCCATGCCGTCAAATCGGTCGAAATCCTTACCGTTCTCGAAAATGGTCCATACCCCATTTTCACCACCTCGGGGTGGCACCCTCCGGGGGTGATGGGTGGGGGTGGGGGTGTTTCTAGGTGGTATTTGGGGCGGGCCACCCACCCATGCCGTCAAATCGGTCGAAATCCTTACCGTTCTCGAAAATGGTCCATACCCCATTTTCACCCCTTCGGGGTGGCACCCTCCGGGGGTGATGGGTGGGGGGTGGGGTGTTTCTAGGTGGTATTTGGGGCGGGCCACCCACCCATGCCGTCAAATCGGTCGAAATCCTTACCGTTCTCGAAAATGGTCCATGCCCCATTTTCACCCCCTCGGGGTGGCACCCTCCGGGGGTGATGGGTGGGACTGGGTGTGTTTCTAGGTGGTATTTGGGGCGGGCCACCCACCCATGCCGTCAAATCGGTCGAAATCCTTACCGTTCTCGAAAATGGTCCATACCCAATTTTCACCCCTTCGGGGTGGCACCCTCCGGGGGTGATGGGTGGGGGGTGGGTGTGTTTCTAGGTGGTATTTGGGGCGGGCCACCCACCCATGCCGTCAAATCGGTCGAAATTCTTACCGTTCTCGAAAATGGTCCATACCCCATTTTCACCCCCTCGGGGTGGCACCCTCCGGGGGTGATGGTGGGGGTGGTGGTGTTTCTAGGTGGTATTTGGGGCGGGCCACCCACCCATGCCGTCAAATCGGTCGAAATCCTTACCGTTCTCGAAAATGGTCCATACCCCATTTTCACCCCCTCGGGGTGGCACCCTCCGGGGGTGATGGGTGGGGGTGGGGGTGTTTCTAGGTGGTATTTGGGGCGGGCCACCCACCCATGCCGTCAAATCGGTCGAAATCCTTACCGTTCTCGAAAATGGTCCACACCCCATTTTCACCCCCTCGGGGTGGCACCCTCCGGGGTGGGGGTGTTTCTAGGTGGTATTTGGGGCGGGCCACCCACCCATGCCGTCAAATCGGTCGAAATCCTTACCGTTCTCGAAAATGGTCCATACCCCATTTTCACCCCCTCGGGGTGGCACCCTCCGGGGGTGATGGGTGGGGGTGGGGGTGTTTCTAGGTGGTATTTGGGGCGGGCCACCCACCCATGCCGTCAAATCGGTCGAAATCCTTACCGTTCTCGAAAATGGTCCATACCCCATTTTCACCCCCTCGGGGTGGCACCCTCCGGGGGTGATGGGTGGGGGGTGTGGGTGTTTCTAGGTGGTATTTGGGGCGGGCCACCCACCCATGCCGTCAAATCGGTCGAAATCCTTACCGTTCTCGAAAATGGTCCATACCCCATTTTCACCCCCTCGGGGTGGCACCCTCCGGGGGTGATGGGTGGGGGTGGGGGTGTTTCTAGGTGGTATTTGGGGCGGGCCACCCACCCATGCCGTCAAATCGGTCGAAATCCTTACCGTTCTCGAAAATGGTCCATACCCCATTTTCACCCCCTCGGGGTGGCACCCTCCGGGGGTGATGGGTGGGGGGGTGTGGGTGTTTCTAGGTGGTATTTGGGGCGGGCCACCCACCCATGCCGTCAAATCGGTCGAAATCCTTACCGTTCTCGAAAATGGTCCATACCCCATTTTCACCCCCTCGGGGTGGCACCCTCCGGGGGTGATGGGTGGGGGTGGGGGTGTTTCTAGGTAGTATTTGGGGCGGGCCACCCACCCATGCCGTCAAATCGGTCGAAATCCTTACCGTTCTCGAAAATGGTCCATACCCCATTTTCACCCCCTCGGGGTGGCACCCTCCGGGGGTGATGGGTGGGGGGTGGGGGTGTTTCTAGGTGGTATTTGGGGCGGGCCACCCACCCATGCCGTCAAATCGGTCGAAATCCTTACCGTTCTCGAAAATGGTCCATACCCCATTTTCTATCCCTCGGGGTGGCACCCTCCGGGGGTGATGGGTGGGGGTGGGGGTGTTTCTAGGTAGTATTTGGGGCGGGCCACACACCCATGCCGTCAAATCGGTCGAAATCCTTACCGTTCTCGAAAATGGTCCATACCCCATTTTCACCCCCTCGGGGTGGCACCCTCCGGGGGTGATGGGTGGGGGTGTTTCTAGGTGGTATTTGGGGCGGGCCACCCACCCATGCCGTCAAATCGGTCGAAATCCTTACCGTTCTCGAAAATGGTCCATGCCCCATTTTCACCCCCTCGGGGTGGCACCCTCCGGGGGTGATGGGTGGGGGTGGGTGTGTTTCTAGGTGGTATTTGGGGCGGGCCACCCACCCATGCCGTCAAATCGGTCGAAATCCTTACCGTTCTCGAAAATGGTCCATACCCCATTTTCACCCCCTCGGGGTGGCACCCTCCGGGGGTGATGGGTGGGGGTGGGGGTGTTTCTAGGTGGTATTTGGGGCGGGCCACCCACCCATGCCGTCAAATCGGTCGAAATCCTTACCGTTCTCGAAAATGGTCCATACCCCATTTTCACCCCCTCGGGGTGGCACCCTCCGGGGGTGATGGCTGGGGGTGGGGGTGTTTCTAGGTAGTATTTGGGGCGGGCCACCCACCCATGCCGTCAAATCGGTCGAAATCCTTACCGTTCTCGAAAATGGTCCATACCCCATTTTCACCCCCTCGGGGTGGCACCCTCCGGGGGTGATGGGTGGGGGTGGGGGTGTTTCTAGGTGGTATTTGGGGCGGGCCACCCACCCATGCCGTCAAATCGGTCGAAATCCTTACCGTTCTCGAAAATGGTCCATACCCCATTTTCACCCCCTCGGGGTGGCACCCTCCGGGGGTGATGGGTGGGGGTGGGGGTGTTTCTAGGTAGTATTTGGGGCGGGCCACCCACCCATGCCGTCAAATCGGTCGAAATCCTTACCGTTCTCGAAAATGGTCCATACCCCATTTTCACCCCCTCGGGGTGGCACCCTCCGGGGGTGATGGGTGGGGGTGGGGGTGTTTCTAGGTGGTATTTGGGGCGGGCCACCCACCCATGCCGTCAAATCGGTCGAAATCCTTACCGTTCTCGAAAATGGTCCATACCCCATTTTCACCCCCTCGGGTGGCACCCTCCGGGGGTGATGGGTGGGGGGTGGGGGTGTTTCTAGGTAGTATTTGGGGCGGGCCGCCCACCCATGCCGTCAAATCGGTCGAAATCCTTACCGTTCTCGAAAATGGTCCATACCCCATTTTCACCCCCTCGGTGTGGCACCCTCCGGGGGTGATGGGTGGGGGTGGGGTGTTTCTAGGTAGTATTTGGGGCGGGCCACCCACCCATGCCGTCAAATCGGTCGAAATCCTTACCGTTCTCGAAAATGGTCCATACCCCATTTTCACCCCCTCGGGGTGGCACCCTCCGGGGGTGATGGGTGGGGGGTGGGGGTGGGGGTGTTTCTAGGTGGTATTTGGGGCGGGGCACCCACCCATGCCGTCAAATCGGTCGAAATCCCTACCGTTCTCGAAAATGGTCCATACCCCATTTTCACCCCCTCGGGGTGGCACCCTCCGGGGGTGATGGGTGGGGGTGGGGGTGTTTCTAGGTGGTATTTGGGGCGGGCCACCCACCCATGCCGTCAAATCGGTCGAAATCCTTACCGTTCTCGAAAATGGTCCATACCCCATTTTCACCCCTCGGGGTGGCACCCTCCGGGGGTGATGGGTGGGGGTGGGGGTGTTTCTAGGTGGTATTTGGGGCGGGCCACCCACCCATGCCGTCAAATCGGTCGAAATCCTTACCGTTCTCGAAAATGGTCCATACCCCATTTTCACCCCCTCGGGGTGGCACCCCCCGGGGGTGATGGGTGGGGGGTCGGGGTATTTCTAGGCGGTATTTGGGGCGGGCCACCCAACCATGCCGTCAAATCGGTCGAAAGGGACATTTTTGAAAATAAGGAATAAGGAATAGGGAATAAGTTCCAATTGTCATGTCTGTTGTTATCAAAATCAATGACTAACAGTGATCACCAAAGTCACTTACTGGTACATTGGTTATGCCAAACAACAGGTCTGATACAACTTGAATTCCATTGTACCGGTACATGTACCATATATATTCAACTATTATGAAGTGGTGACAATATCTCATGTACGGTACCTACTACATGTAGTACAGTATATATATCGGTGCTGGCATTTTTGATTATTTAACTGATTTACTTGTACTAGTAGTTAGAATTTTGAAATCATCTTGGTGAGAAGTTATTAAAATGTCATTCAAATGGCATACATGCACATATGTACTTCTGCCATTATGAAATAAACAGGTCTCCTGCAATAAGCTGTAGAATTCTTTTTATATTGGAATCTGATGCCTTCTCATTTTCTCTTTTAAAATTATAGTGTTATATACATGTACACTTTAATGTGGTTGTGCATTACGAAGTGAGATGATTCCATGAAGTTTTAGTAAAAACAGAGAAAACCTGGAGTTTACGTATATACCGTACCAGTATACATTGTGTATGGTAGTACAATTAAGCTATAATACATGTAGTTGAATATCACTATGATAGTTGAATTCAAGAAGAGCCAGACTTGATAATGACTTACTCATATTAGCATCTACATGTACTAGTAACGGTACTCTCATGTGCAATAATAGTGTCAATAATATGATAGTGTCAACACTGTTATTATATTTGGAGAACACTTCCCATGATCAGATCACTAAGAGACATAGAGTGAAATTGCTGTGGTTACTATTATTAATTTTAGCTAAAAAATCCCACCATCACTATTATTAGTTTGTCTCTATTATTAGGCAACTTAGAGGATGTTGTCTGAATGAACTATCAACAAATTAAAAAGGTAATAAACAGGCCAGACACCTACAGTATGGTCGGTTCAAGTACTGCTAGTGTTGTACCAGTACTGTTTATATTCAGTACTAGGAAAATTTAATGAAAGTTATGCAACGAATGATTGTGTAGGCCTACTGATGTTAAAAGGAGTATAAATCTAAAATGACCTTGCCACTTTAACAAACACATCGCTATTGATATAATACTCAATAATGAGTTTGTTAAAGTGGTGCGCTCGTTTTAAATTAATATGGAGAATATAGCAATTCATGTGGGTCCAATATGTGTACATATACATGTATACCGGTACACGCAGAGCTGATTGATTTACAATTATGGCTTTCATTATATCGTAGACAAGGTGCGGGATGTTTCTTTCATTTTCAGATGCTGTTAAAATTATTCATCAGGTTCACTGATTGTAGCTGGGACTAATACATGTATAACATATATTAGTCCCAGATTGTAGTGGGGTTGAGATATGGTTGCTGTTAGATATTAAAGGTACTCAATCCGAATTAACGGTCGCAAATTACTATTTCCTTGACTTCGGGGGTAAAAAATATTTGATTCGAGTCGAGGAACCCACCCACCACAGCTCAGAGTGATCAGATATCGATGTTATAAATCTATTATTTTAATTATAGTGGCCCAATAGACAGTCAACGAGAAGAATTTCATTGACCAAATTGCGGGCAAAGATGGATATTAAACTCTAAAATCAAGTGGCTTTTTGTGTCAGATATTTGACAAACCGGTAAAATTTCGTTGAACAAAATGGTGATAAATAACAGGTTTTGTGCAATTTTATACTATAGTTGATGGTGTTTTTCATTATTTTTGGGCAATTATTAGATTCTGAAACTGAAGCGTCATTTCAAAAAATGTTGTTGTTGGAATGTGATTATATGGGGACCCTCTGATCGGATTAAGTACCGGTACCTGTAAGAGATTTTATGGTATCTGGAACATTTCATATTTAGTTTCATGTAGCATGGCATTCGGAAATATTATATGTCGCCTTGAGGCAAAAATTTATATTACCATATTTATGGTAGTGATCGCCTACATGTATTGACCAAAATGGACAGGATTACATTTTTCTCTTGTCATGTCTATTTCATTCCTAACTTAGAAGTATGTCGATCTGGTAAATAATTGACTGGAGAGAATGCTTACACGTATAGCATTTATGTCTTGGCCACTAACTGAGAGCTGTGATAATAATAGTAAGTTATCGTTGGAGACCCCCCCACAATGGAGATCTCTAGTCGCATCCATGTAGCCAATGTGTTCTTATACCTTATAATCGGGGAGGTGGCTACATGTAGATGGTCCCCATTGGTGGGTGGTTGGGAAACTTGGGTTTGTCCACCTTGACATTTCCAAATGTACGTACCTTGAACCAGACCAAAGTCAATGTTCTCGAAATACTACTTTGCACCCCCCCCCCCCTCCCAGTTGAACTTTCCAAATGGTACCTCAAACATTTCCAAATGAAATGTCCAACCTGACACCCTCTAAACCTAAATTGTTCAACCGATAGCCATTCCGACCAAACTTTGGACCAAAAGTAGAAGAATATACTGCTGTTGGTCTAAAAACAACACATTCCCCCCCACTAAATACTGGTTGGAAAATCAAACAATCAATAATATATATTGTTTGTATCTCAGGATGTCTGCTGTTCACATTTTAGCTACATGTAGCTGGGACTAATATTATATATTATATGAGTCCCAGTCTCTATATAGTAAGCTATTATATGTTTTGGGTTGGGAGGTAGGCCCACCACCCGGGGGTGATACGTGGTGGCTCGGAGTGTTTTTAGGTGGTATTTAGGGCGGGCCACCCACACATTCCGTCAAATCGGTCGAAATCCTTACCATTCTCGAAAATGGTCCATACCCAATTTTCACCACTCGGGGTGGTGCCACTGGGGGGGGGGGGGTGATGGGTGGAGGTCGGAGTGTTTCTATGTGGTATTCGGGGCGGGCCACACACCCATGCCGTCAAGTCAGCCGAAAGCGACATTTTTGAAAATAAGGAATATATAGGGAAGGGAATAAGTTTGCGGTTTTAGTAAACGCCTGATAAAAGTCGTTCTATTGGGAAATTTTACACCAAATTTTCAGAGAATATAGAGTAAACACAGTACTATCGGAATATCGCAAAGGAGTTCTGTGCATTTGGGATTGATTAACCCTCAGACTGCCGAAGCTGCCGTCAATAAATTCGTTTTTTCGCGTTCGACGAAAATGAAACTTGTCTGTTTAAAGGTCCAATTTTCGTGTCGAATGGTGATATAATCTCCAGTTGTCAAGTTCATGGATAAATTACATCACACTTAATCGGCTTATGTCCGCGGCCATAAACCTGTGTTTTTATAACAATTTATTTGAGACAAACTGTTGAGCGCATACGTTGCGCAGTCGGCGCTTATCAGTTGAAGTTAATAATCGCGAAGCCTGTGTAACAAATGTTCAAATACAACAGAAAAAAATACGTAAAATAAATAGCGTGACCAATGAGCATTCACAAAACAATATACATCAGTTTTGAAAACGAGTAAAAACGATTGTAAATGAAAACGCTCTTTATCGTGTAGCGGCGCTTTTGCGCAAGAAGGTTTTTAATGGACGCAATCATTGGATATTGTTCTAGGCAAAAAAACAAAACAATACAAAATGTGTTCAAACTTCCTCTTTTGAAAGTTGAAGTAAAACATCACGGGTGTTGTTTCAGCCAAATTCACCATTCGACACGAAATGGGACCTTTAAACAGACAAGTTTCATTTTCGTCGAACACGAAAAAGCGAATTTATTGACGACAGCTTCGGCAGTCTGAGGGTTAATCAATCCCAAATGCACAGAACTCCTTTACGATATTCCGATAGTACTGTGTTTACTCTATATTCTCTGAAAATTTGGTGTAAAAATTCCCAATAGAAATACTTTTATCAGGCGTTTACTAAAACCGCAAAGTATTGAGAAATTATAGTGCAATTTTCTAAATTTTCGCATTATTTCATCGCATAAAATCATTTAAAATACGACAAGCAACTGGAAATGTTTTTGAACATTCTAGAAGGGGTACATGTCCCTGATATATGTTTAAAATTTATCGCGTAAACTATGACAGATACCAAAGTTATAATTAGTTTTATAGACCCACCCTAAATGCCCCATATAGTAAATGCATGCGACCGTAAAGCACGTGGCTTTATTTGGATACTTTCTGGCCCACAATGCATCAGTCAAAATGGTTATCTGTAAAATGGTCTATAGGTAAAATAAAGTCCATCCTGATTACGATACGCGGCAAACTAACTTCATTTATATTATTCGATTAATACAAGCCGTTACTCTTTTCTTCATTACTATCAATAAAACACGAATTATGCATGCACGTAAGAAACAGGTCTGTTGTGACAAACGCATGGCCAAATAGCCTGTCTTAGAAAAGCCGACGAAATTACTAACAGATGTACATCGTTTAGGAATTTCGTCTGCTTTCCAAAGAGACATACACAGCGTACTCCGGTATCAGGCTATAGGAGGCCATGCAGTTAGCTCGTACTGTGAGAAGCACACTCGATTAATTATCGTCATCCGGGCACTCTGAACCAACGGGGCCCGCTTCTTCGTTATGTCGCAATAATCAAAGTGCCCCTTTAAGGAATTTTAGGCCTAAAATAGTGTATTTTCGAAGTAAAAATGCTATTAAAAAGTATGTTAGTAATTTTTTCGGTAAATTTTTTATCACATAATTATGTAATAAATTGGCATAGTAGCATATTAGTCCAACAAATTAGACTATTCGGATTAATACATATTTTAATATTTGGACATTTACGATTGAGGGATTAAGACCACATAAATGTCCAAATATTAAAAATAGGTCTTAATCCGAATCGTCTAATTTGTTGGACTAAGTAGCATATATAATTTAGCAAAAGAATTATTTTTTTCCACAAAGTGGAAAAGATAATGCAACATATATCTTCCGAGTACACATTTTCCCCGAGTCGTGCCGGAGCCGGAGCCGGAGCCGGAGTACACTTTTTAGTGACCATCCGAACACACTCGACTTCCGGTATATCCAATCGGCAAACCTCGGTGATTTCCGTACGCAAATATTATTTTCCCAAGAACGATAATCCGAGAAGTTGCGATTGCCGGTATATCTTCAAAATTGTTGGAACCGCGACGATTGAAATAAATGAAAAGTGTATGCATATTATAATTTTCCCAACGTCTAAAGCAATTTATTAAAACCATTTACTTATGATGATATTTGTCCGATCTGACAATATCTCTATCTGATCTACACCTGCGACTACAACTTACAAGGCTGCCTGAAGTTCTGTGAAAAAACACGCCGCACAGACCTTCTAATTTCTAAACAACAGTGATAACTTATATACATAATCAATTTAATGATTAACTAAGTGAGTGATAATACTGATATTATATATTTTTGAAGTAATAGCACTTTTCACGATAGACGTCATCATATATGGGCGGAGCCAATTTAGTATTGATGGTTCACGTAAACACATCCTTCTACATATCTGTGATTCTCGATGGAACAGTGAACTTCAAGTTCAATCATCTTCCAACTGTGTCTTTTTCATCTTCTCTGCATGTATCTTGTACATACAAAAATGTACATGCTGTGACTATCTGAAGCTACTGATTCACATAAGTATACAAGTCCTCATAAATAGTATAGACTATAGACTCCATGAATGATAGTATATATGTGTAAATAGTATATACGGTATATGTGTAAATTTCTTGAAAGTGCAAAGCAACTCAACTCATAATGATAACAAAATGACCAAATCATTCATCTGTATCTGTATCTGTAGTGTTACGTCGTAGGAACCAGTTCTGGCGTTTAACGACGGGTGTGGAGGCGCTAGATGTTTTCCTGTAGATACTCCTGGAATGATGTTGTACTTGTAGAGTCCAGGCTATCTAAGAATTTCCCGTCCAGCTGGTTCCAATCGATCTTTGCTCTAATAAACACTGAATGTTTGTATTCTTCCGTGTTTATTGTTTGCGGGAGTTCGAAGCATCTTTCGTGGTTTCGTATGAGATGCTGAGGGAATTTGGATGTTTCGTATCCCTCCAGGTGTTTGTTTTTCTTACGAACTCGTTTTAGAGAGTAGTTTGCATACTTTTGTGGGGGAATGGCTGGGAAGGCCCCGTCCACTACTTTGTGCAAGAATGTCAACCTGTTGGTTTTCCTCCTGGTCTCGAGTGGTTGGAATTTTAGGTCAATTAGCATGTTTGTGACCGCACCCTCAAATCTGCTTCTATAGTCTTTTTTGATAAAACGAGCTGCTCTTCTTTGGATTTTCTCAAGTTTATCGATGTTTCGTTTTTCGTATGGGTCCCATATTATATCTGCATATTCCATACTTGATCTTACTAGCGATATGTAGCTTAGCTTGCGTAGGTCTTCTGAGCAGTGCTTAAGGTTTCGTTGGAGGAAGCTAAGGGTGTATGATGCTTTCCTCGAGATGTTGTTGATCTGGGAACTCCAATCCATGTTATTTGTGAGTGTCACTCCGAGGTACGGATGTTCGTTGACCTCTGCGAGTACCTCGTTGTTTAGTGTGTAGTAGTAGTTGGATTTTTTCTTGATTGATAGGATATGGCATTTCTTGGTGTTAAACTTCATCCCCCAGGTGTTGGCCCAATCGTTCAGTGTGATTAAATCTTTCTGCATTTTGAGGTGATCCTTAAACGATGATATTTCTTGGTATAATAGGCAGTCGTCTGCAAAGAGGCGGATTTTAGAGGCGATGTCATTTGGTAGGTCGTTGATATGACATAGGAATAGCAACGGGCCCAGCACTGTTCCTTGGGGTACTCCAGATTCTACATGTACCTCCTCTGATTGTTTCCCGTCGATTACTACCTTCATTTTCCGATTTTGTAGGAAGGAGCTCATCCAGTTGTGCAGCTGGCCTCTGATGCCATAATGTTGCAGTTTGTGAAGCAATTTACGGTGAGGCACCGTATCAAATGCCTTAGAAAAGTCCAGGATGGCAACTAACTCATATTATGAATTATTATTTGATTTCAAAACAAATTATAAAGGACACAGCCATATGAGAACTATTATTTCACAATAAAGATTTCCTGAAAGCTTATGGATTTATAATAACTCATTCTGAGAATTTACATCAAATTAATTATAGATATTACAACACAACAAAAATGTCTTGTTCAGTTGATGTCTGTTTATTTATGTTCATTTTATTTTTTTATGTTCTACCATTTTTGTCTATTGTTTTTGTTTCTTGTTCTCTGTATATATATCCTTTATATCATATAATATCACTATCTATATTCTGATCTATTCATAGAAAATGCACGACTGCTTAGTAACTTAAAAAATTACCAGTACAATAAATGACGAATAATTATACACCGATATTGATAATAATTACTGAATAAGTTAGAATAACTACAAATGAGTCAAATTAGCTCCTTTTTTTTTTCTCTCTCTCTCCAGAAAGCGAATTATATTGGAGATAACTTAATGACACAACATTAAGCCTTATAAAAAGAATTCAACCATTAGGAATTGAAGATAACTCAGTCTCAGATTTCTACATCAACTTAACAAAAGATCATAACATTACGTAATGTCTTGTACAGCTAATATTGTCTGATGTTATGTATACATCTCATATATTTCATTATATGTTGCATGCTATATATGTATACCCTTAATATTTGTCTGATCTGTGCATGTAAGTAATACTTGTAACATATGTATGTCTATCTTCCCCTTCATTACTTCATATGCATGTCTATCTTCGTCTATCTTCACCTTCATTACTTCATATGCATTCTATCTTCCCTTTCATATATACCTGTAGGCCTAAGTAAAATGGGAAAACATAACTATGTTTAGCGACAAATACCCGCCTCAATATTGACTGATTACGTACCGATAAGCATTTATTTTTTCAATACTTAACAAACCCTTGAAAAAAAACAAAGCATTTCTCTCTCGCCCCCAACTTAATACATATATTTGTGACATCCCCCATTTGGCATATCCGAAAGAAAAACAACTCCACAGACCTTATATCCCCCACCTCACCCCACCCCACTCACCCCACTCACCCTGTCCATTACTATGCCCTTGAAATACCCATGCTCCACTTGCAAAAAATCAGTGCGAAATAACCAAGATTCCTTGTGCTTTGACCTGTGTAATCAATGGATCCATCTAAGTTGTTCTAAACTTTCAAAAGCAGACTTCATAAAGCTTGTTGATGATGAAAAAACATGGTTTTGTCACCATTGTATTGCATCTATACTACCATTTAATCATATAGAAGAAGAGGCACTGTTTCGGTTGGCTTTATTTGATATGAAACACGATTATGTTCATTCAAATGTCACCTCAAAAGATCCCTTACTAATGAACCCATTCACCCTGAATGATGACTTTCGTAAGGAATCCCAACTGGATGACGATGACTATAACTTAGACCCAATAAATGCTGAAAACTCCTCCAATTATATTCTTCTTGAAGAATTCAATGATAAACTGAAACAGTTGAATAAAAATATATCATCTTCAATAATTCATTTCAACATACGCTCTTTAATGAAAAATATAGATAAATTATCTACTTTCCTTCATGCTTGTAGACATAGATTTGATATAATAGGTGTTACTGAAACATGGCTGACAGATGAGTCTCCAATTGATCTGACAAAAATGGGGAGTTACAGTTTATATGAAAACCATAGGAATGACAGAAAGGGGGGTGGGGTTGGAATATATGTTAATGATAACCTTAAAGCTCAAGTTCGAACAGACTTATCTATATTCACAGAAAGCTTTGAAAGCTTATTTATTGAAATCCCTGATCATAAAAACAAGAACCAACTAGTAGGTTGTATATATCGATGCCCCAATTCTGATGTCGACACATTTCTTGAAAAACTTGAAACAGTACTAACTCAAATACATAAAGAAAAAAAAGAATGCTTCCTAATGGGTGATTTCAACATAAACATAAATAATGATAATACCAGTGGAAAGAACTTCTTAAACCTATTGAAGTCATTTATGTTTCTGCCAACAATAACTAAACCCACCAGAATTAACGAATTCAGTGCAACCCTCATTGACAACATATTCTCCAACTGTCATCTCTCTTCATCATTTTACGCAGGTATTTTTGTGGAAGACATAACTGATCACTTGCCCATTTACCTTCTTGTGGATAATGGAGCCAAAAAAGTAACCAACAAAGATATTTTTATTTACCAAAGAGACTATTCAAAGAAAAACAAAAAATTTCATCAACGATATCTCAGTGGCTGACTGGAGCACAGTACTTTATAACCAGGACTGCAATGAAGCCTATAACATATTTCATGGTAAAGTAATGAGCTCTTATAATCTTAACTTCCCAAAAAAGAGAAAGAAAGTCCAAATATCTAATAATAAAAATCCATGGATAACAACAGGTATACTGAACTCCATCAGAAGAAGGAATAAACTTTATAAAATATTCATAAAAGACAGAACAAAATATAATAATGAGCAATACAAGAAGTATAGAAATAAAGTAAACTCAATTATTCGAACTTCTAAGCAGCATTTTTATCATAGTAAGTTCCAACAGTATGAAAGTAACATTAATGCTACATGGAAACTAATCAAAAACATTCTAAAAAAAAAATCAAGTAACAGCACCACAACAGAGTTCTTATATGAAAATAAATACATCAATGATAAGAAGGAAATTGCTGCCAAATTTAATGAGTTTTTCACGAATATTGGACCAAACCTTGCTGCCAAGATAACATCTTGTGAAAATCCTTCAGACTACCTTAATCAGCCCAAGAGTTCTTCTTTTTTTACACACCCAACTGATGAATTTGAGATCCTTGATTTATTAAAAAATATCAATTCTAAAAAGGCGGCAGGTATTGATGAATTGAAATGTTCTATTCTGAAGACATGTTCCGAATTTATTATTAAACCCGTTACACATATCTGTAATCTCTCCCTATCTAATGGCATATTCCCAGACCTCATGAAGGTAGCTAAAGTTATTCCAATCTACAAATCTAAAGACCCAACAATTCTAAGTAACTACAGGCCAGTATCTGTGCTACCCATTTTCTCAAAAATTCTTGAAAAACTGATGTACAACAGAATGGATAAATACCTTGCAAAATACAATATTCTATATAGTAGCCAATATGGCTTCAGAAAAAATCACTCAACTATTCTTGCTTTAACTGATTTATTAGAAAAAATAACTCAAGCTTTAGATAAAAAAGAACACACCATTGGAGTATTTTTAGATTTATCCAAGGCATTTGACACAATAAACCACAATATAATTAAGAAATAAATACACGGTGTAGAGGTGTGTATGGTCAAGTTGTACCACAAAAAACTGATTGTAGGACGACGCGTAGCGGAGTCCTACAATCAGTTTTTTGTGGTACAACTTGACCATACACACCGATACAGCGTGTATTTATTTCTTTTGTAATACGACTGAAAGTTTATGGTCACAATTCGACTGAATAGTCAACGAAATACTGCGCTTTTTCGGTCTCAGGTGAGAAAACATTTCGTGGTGTAATTCGTATTGGGCGTACTCGATTACTTTGCATGGAGTACTCTGGTGGTGTCTTGTCTTGTTATGAAATTCCCCCGTTGACTTTTCGAGGCACCTCTTCTAGAAATAATCGTTGTGATTGGCTAAAAAACGATGTGTTTTCAGCGGCGCCCGTGCGTTTCATTTAAATTGTACAGGAAATACGATGCGGTCATTTCTGTTTTGAACGTTGTTGGGACAACATGAATATGATCATCGACTATGGACCATTTTCCTTACACAAAACGATCTAAATGATCTAGTTTACTAAACTAATCTTATTCCCCTTCTGTACTGGTGAACAAACGCTTTCATTTTCAACTTGATTCCGAAATATCGAATATGATCGAGATTCGAATCGACGAATGCACAGCCCGGCCCCATGGGCATGGATTTATTTTGTCATTTAATATACTTATTAAGTAACTTTCTTTGGTCGTAACATATATCAATATACCATAACATCATTTGGACCATATTCATTGGCAACCAAACTGGTTTCAAGCGACAAATCGCTAGAAAATTCGCAATATTGTCAAGATGTAGCAAAATTCAATCAAAGGGTTACGGGTGCGGGTGTACTCCGTTGATGCCCCGTTTGCGCGGAGTTGGAAAAGTCGCGTGCGGCGATCTGAATAAACCGATTTTTTAGATTTTTTTTCGTGGTACAATTGGAAAAAGTAGAATTGTACCACAAAACTGGAACGAGATAGCCATGGTAACTCGGGCCACTGGCCAATCAGGACGTGGCTTTTAAGCATAGTTAGGCAGGGTCGTATTACAATGATTAATAAACTTGAACACTATGGCTGTCGGGGGGTTGCACTGAACTGGTTCCGCAGCTACCTGTCAAATAGAAAGCAATCTGTACTGTACGAAGGCAACTTTTCATGCCAAACAAATATAACCTGTGGCGTGCCACAGGGATCAATACTTGGCCCTCTTCTCTTTCTTATATACATGAATGATCTTCCAAATGTGTGCAAAAAATTAAAGGTAATACTATTTGCTGATGATACAAATGCATTTTACTCAGATAAAGACATTATTAATGCTTATGATGTTGTTAACAAAGAAATGGAGGCAATGAACAAATGGTTTCTAGCTAACAAATTATCTTTAAATCTTGATAAAACAAACTATATGCTTTTCACAAATACAGATCTTTGTAAGTCGTTAAATTTTCTACCGGAGCTAAAAATTAATGATAAACTGGTCCAAAGGGTTAAAAACACTAAATTCCTAGGAATTAATATTGAAGAAACTTTGTCATGGGATTTACATGTGGATACAATTATCAATAAATTATCTAGAAACCTAGGAGTCATGCGTAAGGTTAGTGAGTTTGTACCAAAGGATACAATGAAATCACTTTATTCGATACTTATTATCCCATATCTCACCTATTGTAATGCTATTTGGAGTGCAACGACAGTGAAAAATCTTCAAAAACTTGAAAAAATACAAAACAAAGCAATTGCAACACTGTCATATGGAAATAATAAAAATACCCAGGAAATATGCAAGAAACACAATTTATTGCTGCTTGAAGACATTGGAAATATGCAACTGCTTAAAATTTTACATGATTTCCACCACAAGAAACTCCCTAAATCACTGACTTCCCTATTTACAAGCCTACATGATATCCATAATTACAATACACGGTCCAAAGCTAATTCAAATCTATTCTGTGTATTTAAAAGAACGAAAAAAGCAAAAAATGCCATATCAACCAGAGCCAGATGCCTGTGGAATGAACTACCAACTGACTGCAAACTCAGAATAGAAATTGATAGCAATTACTCAAAATATCTGAAAGAATATTTCATTAACAAGCAACATAAACCAACCTCCCCCACTGAATAGTACTCCTCCCTGGTTACCGACATGTACCGGTACTCCAATAGTAGTACAAAACAGAGTTCTGTCACCACAGGGCTATTCAGATTAGGACAAGCTCCTTATTGTTTCATACTCTTAATGTATAATTCCTCCTACTCTGATTAGCCCTACATGGTGAGGGGAAAGAACAGTCTGAATATTTCATCTGCATGTATTATATATCTAACGTGTCATCCCATACTGAAATCCGTACATTAACCAATGGATAACTCAGAATGAAACAAATCTAATCTATCGAAACATGTCTCAACCTCTGCATCTATATATAGTAATTACATGTATAAGTAAATAAATTCTAATATAATACTTAGATGTCCTGGATCGACTCATGTGGGTTGTGATATGATGCATCTACATCAGGTCGCAGCATGAGAAGGAACTTGGTATTTACATGACCAATTATATCATTGCAACATGAAAATATACTGTGAACTGGGACGGAAGCGAAATTGCAGAACGAAAATGTAAACAAACACCAAATCACCCCATGCATTCACATTTCCCCGTCCCGCGGCGATATTTTTACATAAAATGTTAGATTAACATCTTCTCGACATCATTGTAGCATTTTAATGACCATAATCAAGATTAAAACATGTTTTTTTCTCGCTGATGGGACGGAAGCGGTAAAGCGCAGAACAACCGTATGAAATTGCAGAACGAAAATGTAAACAAACACCAAATCACCCCATACATTCACATTTCCCCGTCCCACTGTGATATTTTTGCATAAAATGTTAGATTAACATCTTTTCGACATCACTGTAGCATTTTAATGACCATAATCGAGGTTAAAACAACTTTTTTTGTCGATGGGACTGAACCGTTGGAAATTGCAGAACAGGATGGGACGGTATTAGATAATAAATAATGTATAGCATTTTTAAAGCGCCTTATCCCATGAGGCCCAAAGCGCTCAATGATACAACAGATGACCGAGCTCCAGCACATTTAAACACATATACGCATGTACACACAAACAATAACTACAATGAAATAAATCAAACAATTCATATACAAATCAGGATGAAGGCTGTGTGTATTGTATAAAACAATGCAGGAAATGTGTGCTCAGCTTTGGTCGTCGTCGTTGCCATAGTGAAGTTTAAACAGATACGTTTTGAGTTCTGTTTTGAAAGATTCCAAAGTAGCAAAATTCCTAAGTGTAAGCGGGAGTGAATTCCAAAGGTTTGGGCCGTAGCATTCAAAAGATCGACGACCATAATTAACAAGGTCACGTTTGGGGACAGCAAGTAATATTTTATCAGCTGACCTTAAGCCTGGTTTACCAGGTACATAGCATGAAAGAAGAGATTCGATATATACAGGGAGGGGCGAGAGACAGTCAAATTTCTTACAACATAAGACAGCAATTTTATAGTCAATGCGGGCTTGAATTGGTAGCCAGTGCAGTTCTTTGAACATTGGTGTCAGGTCAGAAAATTTAGGCTTCTTAAGAATCACACGAGCAGCAATGTTCATCATACGTTGAAGTTTATCAATTTCTGTCTTTGGTAAGCCAGCCAGAAGTGGGTTACAGTAGTCAATCTTGGAAAGAACAAATGACGAAACAAGAGTTTTAGCAGCATCGGTGGTTATGAATGGCCTGATGTGAGAAATTCTCCTTATATCCAGAAATAGACTTCTGCATAAATTGTTTATGTACACTTCCATTGACAGAGTACTGTCCAGGTGAATGCCCAGATATCTGGCACACGACGATGGCTTTATGTCGGAATCACCTATACGAATGCAGTCCAAAGGGGTGTTCTTAATTCTGTGATCTGTTCCAAATAACATTATCTCGGTTTTGTCATCATTTAAACACAGTTTGTCATCATTTAAACACAGATAGGATGGGACGGTATTAGAAAACGCAGAACAGCTAAGATGGACCCCTAAACTGGCTGTTTTATATCAATAATACAGCATGTAGCAGCACCAAAATAGCTCTATATGGTCATCAGTGCAGCATTTTATTGGTGATCCCATTTTATTGATCATAATCAAGATTAAAACATATTTTTTCGCTGATGGGACGGAAGCGGTAAAGCGCAGAACAACCATAGGAAATTGCAGAACGAAAATGTAAACAACAAAATCATTCACCGCATTCATATTTCCACGTCCCACTGTGATATTTTTGCATAAAATGTTAGATTAACGTCTTTTCGACATCACTGTATATAATGTACATATTGTAAATGTGTTTTCTCCATACCATTATTATAAGGTGATGAGAATAAAGAATTGAATTGAATTGAACTGTAACATTATAATGACCATAATCAAGATTAAAACAACTTTTTTTGTCGATGGGACAGAACCTTTGGAAATTGCAGAACGGGATGGGACGGTATTAGATAGGATGGGACAGTATTAGAAAACGCAGAACAGCTAACATCTTTTCGACATCATGACCATTAAAGATTAAAACATTTTTTTTCGCTGATTGGATAGCAGCGGCAAAACGCAGAACAACCTGTGGAAATTGCAGAACTAGATGGGATGGTATTAGATGGGATGGGACGGTATTAGATGGGTTGAGACGGTGTTAGAGAACTCAGAACAGAAAGATGGGACGGGACAAAAAAAGTTAACGCAGAACAACCTTTGGAAACAACAAAATCATTCAATGCATTTACATTTCCCCGTCCCATTGTGACATGTTAAAATGTTACATTTTCTCGACATTTGTGTGGCACAAAACAACTCGTCGCGCCGACGGGACAGCTTGCGTCATCGATATGGGACAGAAGACCTATGGTAAAACGCAGAACGAACATAACAAAATCAGTTTTTAATTACAAATTGTGTGGTAAATCCAAATATCACATGCGAGTACTATAAGAATTCACTATTAATGAACGTACAAGGAGAAACCAATATCAAAAATGTTTGACACGGCGTTCAGTTGTTCATACTCTGTTCACGTCGGCACTGAGCTTGAGTTTACGTTGGCACTAAGCTTGTGTTTGCATAACTGGTGGCAGATGACACAGACTCTTTAGGGTGATGATATCGTCTCAGTGAGAATTACTCGCTGTTTGTGTTATGCACTTCCGAATGGTGTAGAGTATTCATGTATTTGAACGCTGTTCGAACCAGCAACATGTAGTTAATGGCAAACACATCTCTCATGGGTTATACGGTATAATATAAACTAAGAAACGCTCTTTATTATAATTACAAAACAACAAATTCATTCATATTTCGCCGTCCTATGACGACTATTCTTGACATATGTTAAATTGATATATTCACGACATCAGTGTAGCATTTTAATCTAGTTTAAAAGAACTTGTTTCGTCGATGGGTAAAACGCAGAACGATAGCATTTTATTGACCATAATCAAGATTAAAACAACTTGTTTTCGCTGATGGGACGGAAGTTGTAAAACCCAGAACAGCTTAGGAAATTGCAGAACGAAATGGTAAACAACAACATCATTCACCGCATTCATATTCACCCATCCCACAGCGATGTTAGATTAACATTTTTTCGGCTTCGTTGTTGAATTTTAATTACCACAATCAAGACTAAAACAATTTATTTCGCCGATGGGACAACAGTCGTAAAACGCAGAAGAACCTTTGGAAATTGCAGAACGGTATGGGACAGTATTAGATGGGATAGGACTGTATTATAAAACGCAGAACCTTTGCAATTATCATTGTCTACTTTACACTTGTAATAAGTTTTTGTCAAAACAGGATTTGAACGAGGCAATTTCGTTGTGCCATGATTACGCCAACTATATTGATCACATTTCCAGTCATTCTTGTTCGACTTATCCTGATATGCAAACAAGTAAAGATGGCCACCTAGCGGTTTAACTGGGGGGATATCACATACCTTATTCAAATCTGGATTATCTAGAATTTCTGCTGCATTTGCAGTTGTCAACGTGTCTATTTGTTTTGTATAAACAACACATCTAGTTTAGGGGTCCATCTTAGCTGTTCTGCGTTTTCTAATACCGTCCCATCCTATCTAATACCGTCCCATCCCGTTCTGCAATTTCCAAAGGTTCTGTCCCATCGACAAAAAAAGTTGTTTTAATCTTGATTATGGTCATTATAATGCTACAGTGATGTTGAAAAGACGTTAATCTAACATTTTATGCAAAAATATCACCGTGGGACGGGGAAATATGTAGCGGTGAATGATTTTGTTGTTTACATTTTCGTTCTGCAATTTCCCCTGGTTGTTCTGAGCTTTACCGCTTCCGTCCCAACGACGAACAAACATGTTTTAATCTTGATTATGGTCAATAAAATGGGATCACCAATAAAATGCTGCACTGATGACCATATAGAGCCATTTTGGTGCTGCTACATGCTGTATTATTGATAAACAGCCAGTTTAGGGGTCCATCTTAGCTGTTCTGCGTTTTCTAATACCGTCCCATCCTATCAAATACCGTCCCATCCCGTTCTGCAATTTCCAAAGGTTCTGTCTCATCGACAAAAAAGTAGTTTTAACCTCAATTATGGTCATTAAAATGCTAGTGATGTCGAAAAGATGTTAATCTAACATTTTATGCAAAAATATCACCGTGGGACAGGGAAATATGAATGTATGGGGTGATTTTGGTGTTTGTTTACATTTTCGTTCTGCAATTTCCTATGGTTGTTCTGCGCTTTACCGCTTCCGTCTCATCAGCGAAAAAATATGTTTTAATCTTGATTATGGTCAATAAAATGGGATCACCAATAAAATGCTGCACTGATGACCATATAGAGCCATTTTGGTGCTGCTACATGCTGTATTATTTATAAACAGCCAGTTTAGGGGTCCATCTTAGCTGTTCTGAGTTTTCTAATACCGTCCCATCCTATCTAATACCATCCCATCCCGTTCTGCAATTTCCAAAGGTTCCGTCCCATCGACAAAAAAAGTAGTTTTAACCTCGATTATGGTCATTAAAATGCTACAGTGATGTTGAAAAGATGTTAATCTAACATTTTATCAAAAAATATCACCGTGGGACGGGGAAATATGAATGCATGGGGTGATTAGGTGTTTGTTACATTTTCGTTCTGCAATTTCCCATGGTTATTCTGAGCTTTACCGCTTCTGTCCCATCGACGAACAAACATGTTTTAATCTTGATTATGGTCAATAAAATGGTTTCACCAATAAAATGCTGCACTGATGACCATATAGAGCCATTTTGGTGCTGCTACATGCTGCATTATTGATAAACAGCCTGTTTAGGGGTCCATCTTTAACATCTTAGCTGTTCTGCGTTTTCTAATACCGTCCCATCCTATCTAATACCGTCCCATCCCGTTCTGCAATTTCCAAAGGTTCTGTCCCATCGACAAAAAAAGTTGTTTTAATCTTGATTATGGTCATTATAATGCTACAGTGATGTTGAAAAGACGTTAATCTAACATTTTATGCAAAAATATCACAGTGGGACGGGGAAATATGTAGCGGTGAATGATTTTGTTGTTTACATTTTCGTTCTGCAATTTCCCCTGGTTGTTCTGAGCTTTACCGCTTCTGTCCCAACGACGAACAAACATGTTTTAATCTTGATTATGGTCAATAAAATGGGATCACCAATAAAATGCTGCACTGATGACCATATAGAGCCATTTTGGTGCTGCTACATGCTGTATTATTGATAAACAGCCAGTTTAGGGGTCCATCTTAGCTGTTCTGCGTTTTCTAATACCGTCCCATCCTATCAAATACCGTCCCATCCCGTTCTGCAATTTCCAAAGGTTCTGTCTCATCGACAAAAAAGTAGTTTTAACCTCAATTATGGTCATTAAAATGCTAGTGATGTCGAAAAGATGTTAATCTAACATTTTATGCAAAAATATCACCGTGGGACAGGGAAATATGAATGTATGGGGTGATTTTGGTGTTTGTTTACATTTTCGTTCTGCAATTTCCTATGGTTGTTCTGCGCTTTACCGCTTCCGTCTCATCGACGAACAAACATGTTCTGCAATTTCCAAAGGATCTGTCCCATTGACAAAAAAAGTTGTTTTAATCTTGATTATGGTCATTATAATGCTACAGTGATGTCGAAAAGACGTTAATCTAACATTTTATGCAAAAATATCACAGTGGGACGGGGAAATATGAATGCGGTGAATGATTTTGTTGTTTACATTTTCGTTCTGCAATTTCCTAAGGTTGTTCTGCGCTTTACCGCTTCCGTCCCATCAGCGAAAAAAAACATGTTTTATTCTTGATTATGGTCATTAAAATGCTACAATGATGTCGAGAAGATGTTAATCTAACATTTTATGTAAAAATATCGCCGCGGGACAGGGAAATGTGAATGCATGGGGTGATTTGGTGTTTGTTTACATTTTCGTTCTGCAATTTCGCTTCCGTCCCATCGACGAAAAAAGTTGTTTTCATCTTGATTATGGTCAATAAAATGCTACAGTGATGTCGAAAAGATGTTAATCTAACATTTTATGCAAAAATATCACCGTGGGACAGGGAAATATGAATGTATGGGGTGATTTGGTGTTTACATTTTCGTTCTGCGTTTGACCGTAATCGCCTATTTCCGACATGTCTATTTTTAGCCGATAATATGAGCTTTGTGTTGGCGAATGAGACTATTAAATTGTTGCTCCCTCTACGCCATGTTAATACCGACTATATATAACTATTTTGATGTCGCTACACGCTGTATTATTGATAAACAGCCAGTTTTCTAATACCGTCCCGCACCGTCCCAATACCGTCCCATTCTGCGTTTTAGTCACTCCCAATTCTCTGTTAGTCTGTAGTGTATACTACTACAGTATAGTCTAGACTATTATAAACATAGGACAGGTCATAGTCCAACAAATTAGACGACTCGTATTAAGATATATTTTTATATTTCATTATGTGGACATTTATGTTATCTTAATTCCTCATGTCCAAATATTAAAATAAATCTTAATCCGATATAGTGACTCTAATTTGTTGGACTAATAGAAACAATGCACGGTCATCTGTTTTAAACTTAAAATTGATGCAGGGTGGAGTGCCCGGCGCTAAATTTCAGCATGCAGTGAAACAGTCAATGACCATTATATAAATTGTACCCACGATTGGAATAATTTACCAGATGTTATGTACCGGTATATTATCTTACAACAGAACGCCTGTTACTGTGGTCATGTCTGCACCTGGACACAATGGTTCGGACTGTCTACGGATGTATGTCATGCATAAAACTTCTTAGTCGGCGCCCTATTGAGATTTGAACATTTAGAGTAATAAAATTGATGTCATGTCATCAGCTTATTTCGACCATTTTGTGGACGTCTGAATGTAAACATTCCAATCTGTAAGTACTAAGGGTCAGGGTGGCATTCTTGAAACTGTCACACATGGCACAGGTTGTAAAACTCAATGGGTGCATGTATATATAACTATATATACATTAGTTTATTCTATTTTCATTTTAACAACAACGTAACAAGATATACACATCCCTGAAACATTAATTTTGTAAATATCATGATTCAGTTATGCATATGTCTTATCCTGAATCTGTAAATTAACTGTCACCTATACATGACGTACATGTAAAATACAAACTGATTTGAACATGTCTATGAGATATGAACGATAAAGTACTGTAAAAAGTTGCAGATAGTTGAAAGCACAGTGTTCTCAAGCCAAAATTGTCAAACATTATATAAGGCTATTTATAACACAAGCCTGTGCATTAGGACAATATTATAATAAGAAATGTCAACAGCAAGCGGCTCCGTGCATGCATGCATGTGTTTGATACTCCAAATCAATTATATCATATTTTGTGGTGATTTGTCATATCGTCAAATCACTTTTTCACTAGATCCATGATTATATAACGAAAGCATTATATTTATGGCGATGTTGCCTTGCAGCTTTGCCATCAACGCCAGTTCTCAGTTCACATGTTTATTCCTCACAAATCAGTAGTGTATCGACGGCATCTTTGGTCCTTGAATTATTCTACACGTAATTGACATAGCTAAAATAACCAAGGGACGTTTGGCGACATAACTATTTCTGTGGTATCACGCTCCCTAGCTGTAGGGCCTACATGTTCTCGTGTTTTTGCATGCACCTATACATTGTAGCTATAGTACTATATCACTTGACACTATAGTAACACTGTTCAAATTTTGTGAATCCAGTCATATTTTTCGATTTGATAACACATCATTTGACAGTCATTTTCATTTTGTCTGGCGTCTATACAAAGATGTCACAATTTGCTCTGGAATATGTGACTGGAATTAGGTCCGGGAACTCCTTAGTGGGGCTACAGACATGAACAAAATACTTGCTGCATATATATGTCCAATTTTAACGGTATCCACAGTTATTTCTCGTTTCGGCAACAACTAATTAATCCATAAATCACATATTTTATCTGTTTAATTTTAGCTTAGGAAAGGGCGTCAAAGTTACATTTCGATTTTCCATGTGATTTTCTCCACATTTCTTACTGCCATTGTTGCATAAGCCATACCAACAATTGCGGTGGCCCCTTTTTATAACAAGTGCACCGCTGGGCGGAGGTAACGCCCCCGACTGTACAATCAGAGAGGATTTTTCTTATTTTTGTGCAAATGCTTATTAAATGGCACTTTGTAAAGTTATGTTATTCATGAGTAAACAATCCAAAATCAAGTTATGATCTGGAAACCAAAAAAAGTAGCAGAAAACCTGAATTTTCTAAGTCCAAAAAGGGGCGTAACTCTGGAAAAAAGGGCGGACGAAACCACAGGTATGGGGAAATCTTGTCCCCCCTGGCTGGTCTATTGGCATACCAAATATCAACTGAATTGAATTAGCGAAACCGCAGTTATGAGTTGAAACGTTCATATGCCACAGAAATCTGAATTTTCTAAGTCCAAATAGGGGCGTAACTCTGGAAGAAATGGGCGGACGAAACCGCAGTTATGGGGAAATCTTGTCCCCCCGGCTGGTCTATTAGCATACCAAAGATCAACTGAATTGAGTTAGCGAAACCAAAGTTATGAGTTGAAACGTTCGTACGGACAATTTTCTAAGTCCAAAAAGGGGCGTAACTCTGGAAAAATGGGCGGACGAAACCGCAGTTATGGGGAAATCTTGTCCCCCCTGGCTGGTCTATTAGCATACCAAAGATCAACTGAATTGAGTTAGCGAAACCAAAGTTATAAGTTGAAACGTTCGTACGGGTCAACAATTTTCTAAGTCCAAAAAGGGGCGTAACTCTGGAAAAAATGGGCGGACGAAACCACAGTTATGGGGAAATCTTGTCCCCCCGGCTGGTCTATTAGCATACCAAAGATCAACTGAATTGAGTTAGCGAAACCAAAGTTATGAGTTGAAACGTTCGTACGGACGGAAGGACGGACGGACGGAGGGCTCCACTATATACCCCCAAATCTCCATCGGAGATCGGGGGCATAATAAGACCCACCATCACTGTTTTATGGGATGACATGTTTACATTGCGCAAGGTAGGGCAACGTATTGTAATACCGAAGAATGTCCGAACCGCTGTTTATAAACAACACCACGTGCTTTCGCTGTTCTATAAATAGTATCATTTCGCTAGACTGAAGAGTGCTATTAGTCCACTTACCTTAATATATATATTTTTCTTATACTAAGTTATAGATAATAGATGTATTAGATTTCTATTTATTAAGATCTCAGTCACTGTTTGGAAGGCCTGTGGTTTAGGTTAGGTAAATTTCAAGTTATCAAATATCTAATATATATATTCCAAAAATATACATCTAAAAAATAGCTTATTAGTTTGAAAATTTTCATATTTTGCACTTGTTTGGCATCAACATGGTAGAATTGCCCACGTGTGGTTGTTCGTTATTAATGTGAAGTCTCTTAGCGACAAAAATAACAAAAAAACAAATTGAAAAGCACCTGGTGAAATTAGGAATATTTTAGATCAGGACAGCCAATTTTTAATTGAATCAGACAAACAATTTTGAATCGCATCGAATTGATTTACAGGGCCCTGTGTGATATGTATCATATCATTGATCTTGTATCTTGATTCATATTGTATCATGACGCAGTGTATCGTTACAGCTCTATTTGTTGGTAATATGCAATCATCTCTGCATATATGAGATAGGTCAATATAACCGTTTCGCAGATTACTACTTCCAGCACAGTTACAGAGGAAAAAATTTAAAAAAAAATTGTTTTATTTTTAGATTTAATTCTATCTTAAATTTAAAATAAATTGGACTTTATGATAAGTAACTGACACTGTGTCATGTCTGAACTGCTCTATACAGACATAATTAGCATTGTACATGTTCATATAACTTATAAGGTAAAGACGAGTTGGCTCGCTGGCTGTGATGCTGCTATTGCCATGGGTTTTGTCCATCCATGTGCATCTGCATCCATCCACAATTTCCTTTAGCACAGCCTACATGCTCCAATCTGATTGTCACCAAACTTCACAAGGAGCTGACCTCTTGATAGGAGCCATTGATTTTATCCAAAATTTGTTAAAAACATGGCCGCCAGTAGCTATCTTGGATTTCAAATTTGAATCCCTTCATCGGCACACACTGAAGCCCACATTTATTGGAGAACTGTTTTAAGAATTTTCAGTCATGTCTAAATGGGAGCTATTAAATTTGAATGATATTCTATCAAAAACATGGTGCCGGCAGCCATCTTTGATTTACTTTATACATGGCTAAATCCTTCGACACACCCTACAGCCAACAATTATTGTCTGACAATTCCCAACCTTTACATGGATCTTCAAGGTGACCTCTAGATGGGAGCTATAAATATTTCCCGAGTTTTATTGAAAAAACTGGCCATCAGCAGCTTTTTTATGTGTACCCATACCATGTATGGTACACATAATGCCAATGCCCGGATCAACCATCCGTCGTTCGTCCGTCCGTCCGTCTGTCTGTCTAGCAGTCCATCTGTCCGTAGACACTTGCTATCCGATTCGATTACTCAAATATTTTTTATCAGATCGTGTTCAAATTTTATGTGCATGTTTATGATGACACACTCCTCACCTGTATAGTTTTTGACATCGATCAGTTGATCGATTTAGAAATTATTAACACTTTGCATCCACCACATAGGCATGAGCTATCCGATGCTGTAACCAAAGTATTTTTTGTCCGATTGTCTTCATATTTGATATGTAGGTTTATGATGACACACACCTCACCTGTATAGTTTTTGGTATCGATTGGTTGATGGGTTTAGAAAATAATTAACCCTGCACACAAATGCTATCTGATGCATCTAAGTCAAACAATTTTCTTATGATCTACCTCATATTTCTTACCTAGGTCTTTCTTAGCACGTTCTTTATCTGTATGGATTTTGGTATTGTTTTGTTAACCCTTTCCACACTTGTTTTTAAATAGAATTCATCCAAGCTGTGATGACTTAAATATTTTTCATCTGATCAGCACCAAATTTGTTACATATGGTCCTCACCACAAAATACAGATCAAGTTCAAATTTGATATATTTTAACAGAGTTATGGCCATTTATAATTCAAGTAACTGATATTAAATGTAATTAATAGCTGTTTGCCACTGTGTGATTTGAAGAGAAGTTCTCATGACACAGAGCCTGTCTTATTGGTTTTATTTATTTTTAGCTGTGCACTAGATTGAGTTAGATAGATAGTACATGGTCAGCCTTGGTGGCTAGCAGACTTTGTTTATCAAATCTGTCAAAAATATAATTATTGGATGGCTCTCTATTTTGTTCTGTGCAATATTAAGTTAACCCCTTTGTTGAAACTGGTTCATTAGTTAATGTACACTTAATAAGAAACCTATTCCAAAAGTACAAATTGGAATAGTACATTGTTTATTTGTAGGGATGTTTTACAGACATTGTTGTTTGTAGACATTGTTGTTTACACACACTGTAACTTAGAAATAAATTAACCTACCCATTCTATAGTTCCATCATATGGTGTCATTGAACATTATTAACCCTCTCCGCACATCATATGGTCTTCTGGTGTTTTTCATCTGATCATTCTCCTATTCTATGTCCAGGTTGATCGGGATCCACTTTTCCCTTGCATGGATTTTGGGATTAAAATTAACCCATTCCATAGACACACGATATCCGATAGGCAGATATTAAATTATCTCTTTCACCTTGAACCAGGTTCAGTAAGGATTTCTATAAGCCCCACCAATTGAATATTCATCATCAGATGAAATATCTTATTTTGAAATTCATTCAATTGCATTTGGGCTGCAGAATAATAATAGTGGTGCAGGTATTCTTGAGACTACTTATTGGTCAAATATTTCTCACCCGATAACTTTTTTAATCTCATCCAGGTTAATCAGTAGATAAGAAGTAGATAAATAGAGTTATTATGATGTTATGTACTTAATTTCATAACTATTTTAACAGCTGTGGTGCGTCTGTGTGACAATGGTTGGGCTTATTTAGCTTTATCACTTTATAACACATACATGTATCTGTGTTGGAGTGACCTAATAGGTTGAAATTGAATGCCATATCCATGGTCATATTGTGTTTATGTGAGCAAGTTGCCCAATAAGTCTGATTCCACTTGGGAACTATTAATTAACTATTAATTAATAGTAAGCTGTGAATTGTTGAAAGTCTTATACTCATGAAAAGATTGGTGTACAGATTTATGAAAATAGCTAATCACTATCGCCAAGGTATGGGTTAAACATCTGCCGATCGTGATCGGCCTCTCGTTACATTTGAATCCATCGGCACACTCTGCAGCCTACATTTATTGGAATTTTTTTTTAAATATACAGGCATGTTTAGGATCACCTCTAGTTGGAAATATTGAATTTGAAAGATTTTCAATGAAAAATATGGCCACCAGCAGCCATCTTGGATTTTTCTCTTTGCATGACAAAATCCATTGACTAGCCACATTCCTCTTCTGATTGTCACCAAACTTAATATGAATATTCAGTGAAACGAAAAATATGGAATTTTAACGCTGCTGACTTCAATGGGATGAATAATGAATTAAATGAATGGGACTTTCGAAGTGATCTAGGAACTAACAATCAAAATATTGATACTCATGTGAATCTTCTAACACATAAGATAGAAGAACTTGCTCTAGCCTACATACCTCATAAAAATGCATTAATTCGCAAAAGCTGCCCAGCATGGCTGACGTGCGAAATCCGACGACTGATCCGACAAAGACGCCGATTACATAAAATGGCTAAAAAATCCAACTCTGAGCAAAACTGGTCTAATTATCGAAAAAAACGTAATGAAGTTATTGCTACAATACGCAAATCAAAAAAACAATATTTAACAAAAACTGAAGAAGTTCTGAATGACAAAAGTTGTGAGCCTTCAAAGTGGTGGAAAACTCTACAAAATCTTTTATTCAAAAAGAAAAACAAATCGATTCCGTCCTTAGTAGTAGGGGATCAGGTTGTTATAACCAATGCTGAGAAGGCCGAAACACTAAATAACTATTTTTGTAGTATTTCTTTCGTTGACGAAACTGGAATAACATTGCCTCACAAATCCTTCAATCCATGGAGATCAACGCTATCAACGATCAAAATAACGCACGAATCGGTAAGATCTGCCCTAGAATCATTGAAAGCATCAAAAGCCTGTGGTCCTGACATGATAAATCCCAAAGTTCTCAAGAACTGTGCTACTTCGCTTAGCCTCCCCCTTGCTGAACTATTTAATACTTGCATTCAACAGTCTTATTTCCCTCAAACATGGAAAAGATCAAACATTGTGCCAATATTTAAGAAGGAAGAACCATCAGATGTCTCAAATTATCGACCAATAGCATTACTCAGCTGTATATCAAAAGTATTTGAAAGATGCATTTTTAATCATTTGTGGGAATTTCTCTCTTCAAACGGAATCATAACGCAATACCAGTCTGGATTTGTCCGAGGGGACTCCACCGTGTTCCAACTCACAGATTTGTATGATCACATATGTTCATCCCTAGACATTGGAAAAGAGATCAGATGTGTATTTTGTGACATAAGCAAGGCGTTTGATAAAGTCTGGCACCGTGGCCTTTTATATAAACTAGAAAGTATAGGTATTACAGGGAATCTGTTGAAACTTCTTGAGTCATATTTAACTGACCGTGAACAGCGAGTCTTAATTGAGGGAGATCATTCTCAATGGAAACCTGTCATGGCGGGTGTGCCCCAAGGCTCTATACTAGGCCCCCTCTTTTTTCTTATCTACATTAATGATATAACGCAAAATGTTAACTGTCACATACGCTTGTTTGCAGATGATACATCCATATTTTTAACAGTTGAAGACCCTACATTGGCGGCCGAATTAATAAACGGTGATATTGAACGATTGGCATCCTGGTCACAAGAATGGCTTGTGAAATTTAACCCGACGAAAACTGAGACTCTCTTGATATCGCGTAAAACTGACCCCCCTGATCATCCCCGACTCCATATGTCTAACGAGGACGTAAATGAGGTGACTTTTCACAAACATCTGGGATTAACGTTTAACAATCATGGCTCATGGGATGCTCATATAAATGACATTATAGACAGGGCCTGGAAACGAGTGAACCACCTAAGAAAATTTAAATACTACCTGGACCGTATAACTATAGAGAGAATATATTTTGCTTATATAAGACCAGTCTTGGAATATGCCTCACCCGTATGGGACAACTGCACGCAAGCTGAAAGTGAGCTAATAGAAAAAATTCAATTTGAAGCTGCTAGAATAGCAACGGGAGGAACTAGAAGCATAAACAGCATTGATATATTGGCAGACCTTGGTTGGGAAATGTTAAGTGAAAGGAGAACTAAATTCAAACTACATCAATTCTATAAGATGTTCTATCGCAATTCGCCAGCATATCTTTACAACACTGTTAATCATAATCACCCAGGGGCTGACAGATATGACTTTCGGAGAACTGACTTAAGACCCCCTTTTTCGGACACATCATCATATCAACGATCATTCTTGCCCGCGACAACACGCCAGTGGAATAAATTATCTGATGACCTGAAAAACTCAGAAACTCTAGAAAATTTCAAATACAAATTGAATACCAATCTGCGCCTAAGACAAAAGAATGTTCGCCATTATAGCTATAGCAAATGCCGCAAAGCCCAGTTAATTCACACGCAACTTCGACTAGGATGCAGTAACCTCAATGATGATCTCAGTCGCAACCATTTAAACGAATCTGATAAATGCTCATGTGGGGAAGTCGAGACTGCCGACCACTTTTTACTATATTGTCCCAGATACTCGACAATACAAATTGAAATTTTCTCAGTATTAGCACAAAATTTGTGGAGATCTGATATTTTACTTAACCCTTTACCCAACAAACCGGCCACAACCGGCCAAATAAAGCTTCAACAGCCTAAAATATCTTCGGTCTGTCTCAATAGAACCATACACATATGGATATCATTGGAACCGGCTCCTTGACCACATTGTGATAGTTACAGTTATGCCCTGTGCCAATGCATTCTCTTATATATGCGAGTCGACCATAGGTCGCCTCGCATATATAAGAGAATGCATTGGCCTAAAAAAAATCTTTTTTTAACACTTTTTACCATTTTTTCTTACATTCTTTAACAATTTTATAATTTTTAATGTGTTAAGCCAATGCATTCTCTTATATATGCGAGGCGACCTATGGTCGACTCGCATATATAAGAGAATGCATTGGCACAGGGCCCTTCTGTTGGGTAAAGGGTTAAGGGATCTACTTCATTTCCCAAAAGACTCAATAAGGCCATATTTGAGGCAACTCAAACATTTATACTAACAAGCAATCGATTTCGTTAATCGCCAATTGTATTTCTGATATTCACAATAAGTAGCTGCTCGAATTTGATAGTCTTCAGAGACACAAACAAAAAATGATATAGAAATAAATCATATACATGTATATAGCTAACAATGTAGCAATAATTTCAATAACTCGACCCAAAAAAACAAACTTAAACAAATTAAAAAAAAAATTTTTTAAAAAGCCATATTAAGGTACTGGCAAACTATTGACTCCACTCGACACAAATAGTTAAATTTTTCTATGTAAAACAATAACATGCATAAGGGTAGTGATCATTGTAAATATATGTGTTAATTGCTTTTTTCCTCTGTTCTCACCCAACTGTTCATTTATCTTCTAATCATGTTCTGTATCTCTTCCTATCACTTAATCTTAACTTCCACTTCTCACTGAACACTATATGTAATCTATTCTCCTCTGAGGAGATGGCTCTATATAAGCATCTGATGCTTGTTGTCAAATCCTCTTCCTCCCTTCTTGTCTTCTATTCATACATGTGTCATGTTTTATAATTATATAATTTTGGGAAGAAATAAAATATTGTTTAAATCAATATTCAGGGTGACCTCTAGATGGGAAATTTTTTTTAAACTTTAATTGAAAAACATGGAACACCCTGCAGCCCACATTTATTTGAGAACTGTTTTGAATATTTACAGGCATGAACAGGATCACTTCCAGATTGGAGCTATTGAATTTGAACAATTTTAGATAGAATCAATAAAATTTAATATAAATAACATTTTTCATCCAATTGATCCCAAACATATGGCTCTTTGGTTGACCTCTGGTTTATTACTTAAGCATTTCAACTTTCCCCATTCCTTATTGCTCCATTGACTGTAATGTATGACACCCCCTCTCCAAGTTGAGCTACAGTATCATTGACACTTTCATTTATTGATCTACATTGTATTAACTGAAATTAGCCCAAGTTCAATCACCAGAAAAGTGAAGTATGTTTATTATTTACTCATATTGACTGTACACAATGTGCACAATATATCATTATGATCAATCACTAAATAAGCTTTAGAATTGACTTGGTCATTTATATATATAGATTTTTGTAGCCAATTAAACTCTCCATATTTCAGTATGGGCAGCACCGAAAGGAATGCTGCTAATATATATACCTTCCGAGATGAAAAGTTGCCTGCAGATGCATATCATGAATATTCAAGTTATCTTGTCGAGAACATGGTTCCAATCATAGTCGACAATGGTGAGTCACTGCTAGCGATCTCAATCGGGGGGGGGGGGGGGGGGGGGGGGGGGGGGGGCATATTGTTGCTGCAAACACTAAACTCTATTATTTTCCTCGAATATCTGGCCCAAGGGTGGCATTCTCCTATTCACACAAATGTCAATAGTGGCTAAATTTTGCTCCCCTGTGGTGAGTGGCACCCCTCAAATTTCATCAATCTTGGATAATTTGTACCCATGTACATCATTTTGTAATATTCATGTCCATCGAAGTAAGCATTTTAAATAAATCGTCATTAAGCAGTGTGAGATACTGACATTTCACTTAGCTATCACACATGGGCTACCCATGTTGAAATGTGTAAGAGGTGTGAGATAGATGCATCAATAGCCATAGTGTATTTGCCGATATTTACTTTATCAATGTACAGCTGTTACCACTCATAAGCCTAAAATCATGGGCTGTGAGTCAATTTAAAATCTGGATGCTAACATCTCTGATATTAAACAATGTTTTTAGGTTCTTACCGCTGTAGAGCTGGATGGGCAACATCAAAAGAACCAAACTTAATATTCAAGAGTATCATCGCAAAGCAAAGAGGAAAGAAGGTAGGATTCCCTCTATCTATGTAATGTTTCTCGGGTCTTAGCAAATCCTATATCATGCGTTGCCTGGTCATGGATGGTGAAAAATAATCGTCAATTTGATCTAAATTTGTTCAGTTGGAGTTATGGGTGTTTTGGATATCTGTAAACTACATTAGTAATCACTGTTGGGAAAATTCTCACAAGAAGCAGATTTTTCTAAATCATTCTAAATATCGCAATAAATAATAAACTTTAAGTGACTCAAGGTCATCAATGTTTGTTCATGCAAAAAATATAAAATTCTGTAAAACAACTATCATCAACAAGTACATGAAGTACATGTCAATGCCACTGTTGCTTAACCTGGGGAGTCCTGAGTTCAGTTTTTGCTGAGCAATGAATAGAATGATATGATAAAGAAGTCAAAAAGTTTCAGTAAAGGACTTGTATTGTGTAGATGAAATTATTTTCATTTCAAACAACTGTGGGCTGCAGGGTGTGCCGATGGATTCCCATGTGAAATCCAAGATGGCTGCTGGTGGCCATGTTTTTTTTATGAATATCTAAAAAAAAAGTGGATAGCTCCCATCTTGTGGTCACTCTGAAGAATCATATGAAGTTTGGTGACAATTGGTTGAGGGATGTGGTTGTAGGGTGTGCCAAAGTATTTAGTCATGCAAAGAGTAAAATCCAAGATGGCTGTCAGCCGCCATGGTTTCTCATTGATAATAGTTCAAATTTGATAGCCTCCATCTAAAGGTGATCATAAACATGCCTGTAAATTTTCAAAACAATTTTCCAATAAATGTCGGTTGCATGGATACAAATTTAAAATCCAAGATGGTTGCTTGCGTCCATGTTTTTAAAAGAATTTCAGGAAAAAAGGGAGGCGCCAAAGGATTTAGTCATGCTTAGAGTAAAATCAAAGATGGCTGACAGCAGCAATGTTTTTCATCAATAATCGTTAAAATTTTATGGCTCCTAAAGATGAGAAGTTACTCATAAGTGAGGCAGCACTTGTCCTCCAATCCCATTGTCTATATAAAATGGTATGTGTCGTTTACTATGTGTTATCAAATTAGACAAATAAATCAGCTTTAAAAAAGATGCCTGTAAATTATCAAAACATTTCATTCGACATGAAGTCGTCTCCAAGAGTCAAATTTGACAATAATTTGTTCCGACTCAAAGCAATCACGCCACATAACGGCCCTGTACCTCTCGTATTTATTTAAATAATTTATATCAGTTTCATGAACCCGGAAGCATTCTACCAATTTAAAAAAAAACGGTCATTGTGCGAGTCTACCGTGAGTGCTATTTATAGTTCATACGCAACACAATAAATAGTTAGAAAAATTAAATAAACACACTACAGATTGAATTAACACGAATGCCGATTTGTAAACATTCATATGGACAAGAATATAACGTAATAAATTTTTACAGCGTAAATTCATTACTTCTTTGATATATATATGTAATTTATATTTGACCAATTAGTGTTACGCCATTTCAGCTTGCATACAAATTTTGACCAAATGGCCATTTTTAGAATTTGGTAGAATGCTTCCGGGCCGGGGTTCATGAAACTGATATTTTCAATAAATACAATCGGTATATGGCTGTTAAGTGGCGTGATTTCTTTGAGTAGGTCAATAAACAATTCCGCTTGAGAGTGTCTTTGAGGTGTGAGTCGGTACATATTACCGCCAAATCCAATTTTTGGAAATTAAAGCAGCCAGTTAGTGTCAGACCTATGGTCATAACCGGAGCTCTCCATAACCAATTTTTACACAGGATACATGAAATTGAAGGGAAATAAATTATCTTTCTACCAACATATGAGGCGTTTATGAAACAAATATTATTTTTATGTATTTTGAACCAGTTTGTGGATGTTGAAAAAATGATAGCCGTCTTGGATACCTTCTATAGGAATAAGTATTAGGGGGTGGGATAAAAAAAATTCTGGGGACCTGTGTTTATTATCACCATTAGATGGGAGCTATCAAATTTGAATAATTATCAAAGAAAAACATGACTACTAGCATCCATCTTGGATTTTACTCTTTGCATAACTAAATCCTTGGTCACACCCTACAGACCACATCCCTGATCCAATCGACACCAAACTATGGTCATAACTGGAGTTCTCCGTAAATTTTTTTACACAGGATACAACAAATTGAGGGATAATAAAATATCTTTCTACCAATATTTGAGGGGTTTATGTAATAAATATAATTTTTGTCTGTTTTGAACAAGTTTGTGGATGTTGAAAAATGAAAGCCCCATAGAAGTTGGATACCTTCTAGAGAATTAAGTATTACTGGGGGTGGGGTAAATTTTTATTCTGGGGACCTGTGTTTAGGATCACCTCTAGATGGGAGCTACCAAATTTGAACGATTTTCGATGAAAACGTGGCCACTAGTAGCCATCTTGGATTTTACTCTTTGCACAACTAAATTCTTTGTCACACCCTACAGACAAGATCCCTGATCCGATCGTCATCAAACTTCAAATGGATCTTCGGGGTGACCACAATATAGGAGCTATCAAGTTGTTTTAATTTCATTAAAACATGACCACCAGTGGCCATCTTGGATTTTACTCTTTGCATGGTCGCACTGGCCCAAAATTCCCAGTTTCCAACACTGTTGCCAATTGCATTATTTTTTTAGCTACTTTATATTTTCTGTTGTCAATTTTTCTCGAACCAATATTATTTGGTGCCACTTTTGAATTGGGTATTTCCGAACAATAAGCCCAAAAAAAAAGAGGGTTTTGTTTCACGGGCACCGGCGCGTCGACTTTAACCCCTGTGTCGGGTGCTTTTCATTGGTATTTTGACCCCAGAAAATATCAAATAGACCTAATTCCACGAAATACCACAAAAATAGGTAACAGCAAATACAACTCGCGATTTTACATCAAGTAAGCTTGTATATTCTGTCTTGTTATGCCCCCGACTTGAAGTCGGTGGGTATATAGTCGACGTCTCCGTCCGTCCGTCCGTCCGTACATCCGTCCGTGTTTACTAATGACTACATATGTGGCTAAGATTGTGTCAAATGGATATTTATGTGCATAACTTCCGTTGCGTGGCTAGCCACGTAACAGCTTTCAGATGGACGTTCAAAAATGATCTATTTGGCCTAATCAGCTTATTTAATTTTGTAGTCACTCAAAATTTGGAAACAAAAAGTCCATCGATTTAGACATCCATGACCTGCCAATAGGAGATGTTGGACACTGACTGACATTTATGTGGCTAGCCACCCAATCACGGATCTGTCAGTTTCTCCTATTCCACTGTCCCAGTTGCTGTGTGCAAGTTTTTGAGTTTTAATCAGCTTCTTCTGCTATAATTCCAACATGTTATGAATCCATAATCTGGAGTTTTATCACTATCTACTACTTGATAGCCACATAAAATTTTATGGCTACTTGAGAAGCCACATAAAAACTAAAGACACATTACCATTTCTAGCCACATAGGTCGGAGCCACATATCTACCCATTTGTTCGTCCGTCCGTACATCCGTCCGTCCGTACAAACATTTTGCATTATTGTTCAGTAACCGCTGGGCAAATTTAGCTGATATTTGGTTTGGTGATAGAGCAGCATGGGGGAACAGCTACATGCATAGCGCGGGTTTCGTCTACCCATTTTCACCAGAGTTATGGCCCTTTTTTTACTTAGAAAATTAAATTTTTCTCTTGTTTTTTTGGGTTTCCAGATGATAGCGTGAGCTTTGGTGGTACGATTGCAAATCCCGTATTTTTGTGGATCAGTTATATGAAAATATATGTCAAGTGCGAATTTGGGTATGATCTGATGATTTTTGCCAGAGTTATGGCCCTTTTTTCAACTTAGAAATCTGTCTGTACATCCGTCCATACAAACA